>MU224907.1:94226-168098 GCA_018584345.1 Thuja plicata
AAACCAATCTCAGAATACCACTTGAAGCCTTGCAATGTTGAGAGTGGGATAAAGGCTACATTTGAGACCCTAGATAAGGAACAACCTTATTGAGCTTCACTTTGTTTTGAGAATAGTTTTATATTCTATAATAAATAGGACCAACCATGTGAAGGTGGAAGCTCATTGGGCCCCACCCCCTCTAACATCACTCTAAATTCCCCGTTAACATCTAATTAACATTCATTCATTATTTCATCCATTAATAAAATGTAACATTCATTAATTATCACACGATAACATTCATTAACACATTATAAAATTTATGAACATTCAATAACACATAATCAAATTCATTGGCACATAAAAATTAGTCATTATCAATTAAGGTGCATAGATGTCTCCCCTGTCATTATCATTTATTTTGTTTCTTTGGTTTGCTCGGTTTTGAGAAGAAATCGCTAAGAGGAGCATCGATGTCTCACCTGTCATTAGATCTCAGTGCAGGCCTAGTTCTTTGTTGATGCAAAAGGGGTCCATCTGTAATAACATATAAAAGGGTTAAATGAAAAAAAATTTATTATAATTTTTTATAGTTATTTCAATACTTTAAAGGACATATTCGTATAGCTCTTTAACTGATCTAGTCACATCATCAAATTTGAGATCAGTTTGTCTGGCCTCAGCCTCAGCCTCAACCTCAACCTGCTCATTAACAGTGGCCTCTACACTCTCTACAGATGCAATACAAATTTTTACATTAATCCAAACACCTATTGCAATTAAATTTGTATTACTACACTAATCAATTTAAGATGTTTACTAGCTTTTATTAATAATTATATATAAAAAATTGAATAGAAAATGTATACCTCCATCACTATAGTGCACATCCGAACCAAGATCATCACACACCGATTGTGTACCAGAATCAACAACCTGCATTCCAATTTCATACACATTCATGTTATCATTATTTTCTTACTTAAAACAAATATACTCACTTTATGTTGGAACATAACATCAAATAAACTAATTGGTAAATAATTAAATTTGAAATAATCATCATTTAGTTTACTTACCGTAATAGATCCATCAGTAGAACCTTGTGCACTTCTTATTCTTTCTGCCATGGCTTTATAGCCTTGTTGGAAGCCAATTCTCTTGTCCTCTTCTATGAGACTTATATTGAACTCCACGCCCTGCATTTTTGCTTGATATTGTCAAATTTTATTTCATTGTTTCATCAAAACAAAAAAGATTGCAAAATATAAATAAATATTATAAAGATTAAATTATTATTTTAAGTGTTAAAATCCATCTACAGATTGTATTTTTCCTCCTATAAATCTGATAATATTAACACTTAAAACTCATGCAGGAAGTTTGGAATAACCACCAGAGCCTAGGTTTTGTTGCTCGTGCTTTTGTAGTCTTGCCTTTGTTGACTTTGGTGTGTCAGGCAATCTATGAAGAGATTGAAATAGGTTAGTTCATATAAATATGAAGAGTATATAGTACACAATTACATTCTTAATAGTATCACATACCTTCTTTTGTTGTCTGGTTGTGTAATTCCTTTTCTTATTTCATTTTTCTCATTTGCATCCATAATAAGACGTTGCCACTCTAAATCAGGAATGCAAGGGGAGTGTTGGTACTTCAGGTTTTTTGATAATGTACACCTGTACTGGTCCCTAATATACCTCAAACATAATCTGCCTTTCTGAAGGAGCCTATTCTTCTCAAATACACTAGGTCCAAATAAGTTTGTCATACTCTCTACGAGAGCATCCTTTAACTTTATATCTTGGACTTTCCACCTTTTAAGAAAAAAAATACTGTTAGATTCAAAAATGAAGTGAACTTACCTTTAATATAGTTTAATAAATGGATGTAATGATAACTATCCTAGCAATGATATGAAATCAAAATAGTGGATTGGGGTTTTAGTTCGGATGTGATGTTCCACCATGTACAAATGGTGGGCCCAAATATCCGCAAACACTCATCATTAAGTTTATCATAAAAAAACATCATTCCCTAAAAAATAATCATGGGATAATTATTCGAAGGATATAATAGTATAAAATAAGAATACAATATATGTAAGCTTCTCATATTGAATGCAAGGTGTAATTAACATACGATTGTATAGTAAAAGAAAGGTCCAATATTTAAAGTACTTGGAAGTTTTTCTACTTTCAAGGGAACGCCTTCTTCTTCACTCACAAGAAATATTCCATCCTTCATCATTCCCATACTAGGAATACGAGTACATTCAGGAAATTCATCATTATCATGTGATGCATCTCCTGTTGCATAAATTGAATCCATTATGAAATGCCCCTAAGAAAGAATACTTCAAGGGAAATAAACATATATATAATGACAAAAAAAATAAAATTTGCGTATGAGTATGTGGTGCCATGGAATCTGTGGCCATGCTACACATTGCTGACATTGCAGCAGGAAATACAATTGAGCCTTTCATTGTACGAGGCCGCGATAGTAAATGATCATTGACAGGTGTTGAAGAATAAGATTGTTAAAGAATAATAAAAGTAGTGATTAGCATGGACAATATTGTTAAAGCATAAAAAAAAGATAGTCCAACATGCAATCTACCTGAACCACTTGTAGTACCCTCATCATGGCCAGAAGTCTCAAAACTATGCAAAAAAGTTGTAAAAGAAACACACCAACTTATTTTTTTAATGACATAAAAGACTAGTATAACATAAAAACTATTATTGAACTTTTGTTATAATTAAAAATTACATTAATACTTACTCTGTAATTTTGAGATCGGTGCATCAATGCAATTTTCCTCTTTTGTGACTCAGTAGTTGGAGGGAATATAGATGTCAATTGAGCCATTCTTTGTGAAATTATTTGGAGGCATTTTTTAATTGCAGAGGCTAGGTCATCAAAAATACTAAATTCAACATCTAGGTCCTCGTCAAAGGACTCCTTCTAAGGGATTGTAGTTTCCTTTCCCTTTCTCTACTGACCACCTGTCTATGACAACAATATTACTAACACTATTAGAATTAATCTGAAACAGTGATGAAAAGAACATAATAAAAAAATTTATTTAACATTTTGCTTCTATCTAATTTGTAGTACAATAACAAGGAGGTTTACCTACTCGGAAGAAGTGCCTACATGATCATCATTGTCCCCTCTATGTGGTTGCTCCATATTGTGGCCCTGTGTTATTATTTAAAGTTAACCAATAATTAGAAAGGAGTACATTAATAAATTTCATTAGAAGATGATGATGGAGATGAGGTGGATGGTGAGGAGACTCTATAGATGTGGCTGGAAAAAAAACTCGGTTATTTAATGGTACATAGTACCTACCTGCACCCCCATCATAGTGACATTTTTTTGTATCTATGCGATTCAAATTGTAATAAAAAATTATCTCTTCCCCTGCACATATTAATTTTATCGCACATACAAATACATGATTTCCCTTGCGCACCTCAAATATGCAATTGGGTTGCTTAATAGTTGATAGAGGTTGCATACTATTTATAAAACCTACAAATTTCCCTAATGCTTTTGGCCTTCCGTCAATGTATATAGCCACTCTTTTACTTTGTTCATTGTCTTTTTGTTGAATATAATTTTCTAAGAATGCATACCTACACATACTTTTTTTATATTGAACAATTCGCATCAAAATTTTGTAATCATTGTTAGTAATAACTAAGAGGGGGGGGTAAATTAGTGGCCTCAAAAATATTCCATTAATCAACCCAAAAACTTAGTACCACAATATTAAGCCTCTAGTTATCTTCAGTCCTATAAGATGAATGCCTCCAAATACAATTATCAAAATACTACTACTCAGAATACTTTGTTAAACATTATACTGTATGTTTACCGAATAACAGTCTGTTAATTTACTGAAAGACAGTAAATTATCTAGAGTATACCAATCAATCCAAATTAGTGATGTGTAATGAAAAACACTAAAGTAATGACTCATAAACACATTGACACATGGATTTTTAATGTGGAAACCCTGTTAAGGGAAAAACCACTTGGGACCGGTAACCCAAAATTTTCACTCTTCTGAAGTGAGCTCGGTGAAGAGAAAACCCTATTAAAGGTTACAAACACACTGCTAGGTGTGACCTTGTTAGAGGATTTAAAATTTTATTTTGTCACTTGATATCGGGCATCTCTATGCTACCTTCCTTGATCAAAGACTCACTTGGCCTGTCAATAGGTATCTGGCATCTCATGCTATCTTCATGATCAAACTTTTTGATACTCCTATGGATGTATCTCAATATAGAAAAGATTTTTAAATCCCACTAAGTTAAGAGACTTTATGAATCAAAGGTTAAACTGAAATAGTATGATCTGTTCACATATACAACTTACGCTTGCAGATTTTCAGATCTATTGTAATCTCATAAACTAATATGATAAATATATCTCTTTTTATACCTTTGCTTCACTTTGATTCTTCTCGATGATGTTGTTTTCTATTGCTCGGTGTCCACAGAAAACATTAGCTCTTTACTTAGCTTGATTGATCAAGAGTGTATGAAGTTTCTCTTCATAAGTTTCTATTCAGCATCCTATTTTCATTCATTCACCCACTCAATTCATAATCAAATTAAGTTGTCTCTTTTATAGACATGATATCACTATTGTTAGGTTCTTGATTTTCTTGATCTTGGTGTGATCCACAATTCTCACCAATTATATTTAAAGAAAAACTCCTATTTTATCTCGCAGAGATCTTCTTGCCAACTGGACAAAATAGCTTTAAATCCTTTACTTATCTATGGATTTATCTTATCGATGAAAACAATGATAACTAATAGTTAAGTCCATATTTAGCTCTGCTAGCTAGATATTGTGTCATTTTTAAACTCAAGTTAATTTCATTGTTTTAACTCTTTGATAGCTTCAGTCAACACTTCAGTTTTCCTCAGGCTTCTCCATCGGTTTACACTATGTTTCTGGTCATCAATTATGCTTTCTATTCTGGTTTTCAATGTTTTTGCTCGGGCATCACTGTGACTTGACTTTTGGTGATTTGTCTCTGTCGGTTTCCACTGACCGTCGGTGTTTGAAGTCACATAGTGAATTCTTGTATTTTATGCATTACTGATAGCATAATCTTTATCTCTCTGATTCTCTGAAGTCTTTGACACTTTGATTATAACCAATTAGATTATATCAAGTTGACATCAATGACAATACAATCCATTAGTTGATTTAATGTCTTTCATTATCCTTCTGCATTTTGGTGATCAAGTTAACATCTTCAATCATTCAATTAGTTACATGTCATCAATCTCTCCCTTTGGCATTAATGGCAACATACTACATTATCATACTATACTATTACTAATACAATATGAAATATACAGTTTCATCAAGCTTTCCTAATGTAACTATTACAAATGTTTGGCTTTCAGTAAGCTCAAAATAGCTTAGATTTGTTTCATGCAGAATGGTTGTCTTTAATCTTCAATCCCTTCAATGGATAGATGTATCATCTGATATCTCTATTCTAAATGTGCTCTGCCTTGACTGTTCCTCTTCTTGATAATCTCTTTTTCCTTTGACAACAATATTTCTCTTTGTCTGAACTCTCTCCCTTTGTTACTTCTCTCCCTTAGATGGATTTTTCATTTGTAATCAATTTCTCTCCCTTTGAATATTGATTAACTCTTTCTTTCTAATTTTTAGGAACTTTTCCTTTATGGATAATGATATAATATTTTTTGATCAATGAGGTAATCTCTCCCTTTTTGATTCAATGAGATAATCTCTCCCTTTATCATATCTCTCCCTTTATGATAATGGAATAATCTCTCCCTGATGATAATGAGATAATTTCTCCTTGATGATAATGAGATAATCTCTCCCATTGACAACAATGCCAAACAAAAATCATCTATATCATGTCCCATCCCTTTACATAATATATTCCTTGAATTTCCCTATCCATTAGCAATATAATGACTCTGGTGTTCAATGCAGATTTGTACCTTTCTATGTACAAATGTATCTGTTGTTGTCCATCTTAGTGTTTGCATCAACATGACTGATCTTCAAATTTGGTATAGGTTGATGCAACCTCCTATTCAGCTTACTAACCGATAGACAAGGGTTGGACCCCTAGTCTTTGTCTCAGGTACTCAAATGTATCCTTTGGTAATGGCTTGTTGAATATATTAGCTAAATGTTCCTTTAATTGAACATATTCCAGTGTCACTTCCTTTTCTTACACTTGTTCTCTTAGATAGTGATACTTTATAGCAATATGCTTAGTCTTAGCATGCATTACTGGATTTTTATAAATGTTTATTGCACTAGTATTATCACCGTAGATAATTATTGGTTCAAGAATCTTCATATTCATACCTTCCTGTAATTGTTTGATCCATGCAATATTGCAGAAATTTTTAGCAGCAGCAACATATTCTACTTCTACAGTAGACTGAGAGATGCATCCTTGCTTCTTGCCGATCCATGTGATAAGTCAGTCACCCATGAAGAATGCTCCACCAGTTGTGCTCTTTTGGTCATCAATGTTTCCAGCCCAATTAACATCTATATAGACTTGTAGCTCAAATTTTCCTTCTCTTTTGTACCATAAGCCATTATCCTCGGTGTTCTTCAGATATCTTAGAATTCTCTTGACAACAGTCATATGTGATTCTTTGGGATTAGCAGATAATCTTGCAACTATTCCAACTGCATGTGCTATATCTAGTCTGGTATGAACAACATACATCATTTTTCCAATCATTGATCTATATAAGGTCTAATTTACCTCATTGGATTTGTCTTCTTTTGTCAGCTTACATTCGGTAGCCATAGGTGTTCCAACTATTTTGGAATCTTCCATCTTGAATATCTTTAGCACTTCCTTGATGTATTTGGACTGAGTGATGTATATGCCTACATCTTGTTGAAGAATCTATAGACCAAGAAAGAATTTGATCTCCCCACACATAGACATTTCAAATTATTTACTCATTTCATTATAAAAGGATTTGCATAACAATTCATCTCCCCAAAAATGATATCATCAACAAAAATTTCAGCAATCAGAATATTACCATCGGTATCTTCTTTTAAGTATAGATTTCTATTTTCACTTGTTCTAATAAATTTTATGCTAATGAGATATGAGTGAAGTCTTTCATACCAGGCTCTAAGTGCTTGTTTCAATCCATACAAGGCTTTATGTAGTCTACATACCGTGCTTCTCTTGTCTGGATCAATAAACCCTTCTGGTTGTTTAATGTATACCTCTTCTTCCAGTATTCCATTTAGGAATGTACATTTTAAATCCATCTGGTATACCTTGAATCCTTTGAATGCAGCATAAGCAAGTAATATTATAACTCTTTCTAGTCTAGCAATAGGCGCAAAGGTTTCTTCATAATCAATACCTTCTTCTTGTGCATATCCCTTGCATACTAATCTTGCTTTGTTTCTGCTGACTTCTCCATTCTCATTCAGCTTATTTCTGAATATCCATTTGGTACCGATGACATTCTTTTCATATGGTCTCAGTACTAGTGTCCATGTACTATTCTTCTCAATTTTTTATATTCCTTCATTCATAGCAATGACCCATTCTTCATTCTCAAATGTAGTGTTAACAGATTTAGGCTCAAAATCACAAATTAAACATCTGGGGTTTAGTGACTTACTTCTTGTTCTTGTTCCAACCTTCTTGTCTCCTACGATTTGATTCTGTGGATGATGTATTTTTACATACTTGGAAAGTTTTGGTTCATCATTTTGATCATCTTCTTGACTTTGTTCTCATTTCCATTGTTCAGAACATCATCTTGAGGATTTTCCTAATTTTTGATAATTGTAGCCTGATGCTTGGGTGCAATATTATGTTTCTCAGGAGTGAGACACTATTGCTTGGGTAGAGTATCAGGTTCTGTATAAACAAACCTATTGTAGTCCTCTAGTTACTTTTTCTTTCCTTATCATTCTTTTCTGAAAATTCATCTATTTTCACATTTTCACTTTCAATGACTTTGTTAGATGACTTGTTAAGATATTTATAAGCCTTGCTTTTCGTTGAGTACCATAGAAAGATACCTTCATCACTTTTGGAGTCAAGTTTTCAATTTATATCATCCTTCAAAATATAACATTAACTACCAAAGATTCTGAAGTAACTTACATTGGGTGTATGACCATATCAAATCTCATAGGGTTTCTTCTTTGTGTACTTCTTCAATTGTACTCTATTTAGTGAGTAGACAGTAGTACTGACAGCTTCCCTCCAAAAATTTTGAGTGATGCTTTTCTCAATCATCAATTTTCTTGCACAGTCAATAATTGATTTATTTCTTCTTTTAGCAATTTCATTTTTTTGTGGTGTTCTCGGTGCAAAAACCTGTCTTTTAATTCCATGCTCATTGCAATAGTTAGTGAATTCATCTGAAGAAAATTCCCCTCCTCTATCTAAACTTAAGCATTTCAATTTCTTTTCACTTTGTTTTTCTACCACTGCCTTATACCATTTAAACATCTTAAATTCCTCTGATTTATCTTTTAAGAACATGATTGTCATCATTCTAGAATAATCATCAACAAAGAGAATAAAATACCTATCTCCATAGTATCTCTTTTTCCTAATGGGTCCACATAGATCTATATGGACTAATTCTATAATTGCATTAGATTTATGGGTTTTACTCTTGAAACTATACTTTTTCATGTTACCTTTTTGGAAATTTTTGCACATGATATGCTTTGGTTTAGTCATTCTCGGTAAGTATTTGAGATTCCTTTTGTTTCTTATCTTTATCATATTGTCAAAATTCACATGACACAATCTTTTGTGCCACAACTATATGTCTTCATTTCTAGCCATTAGACAAGTGGTGTTAGTGTCATCAAGATAGAAAAGGTTACCTTTTGTCTGCTCATCGGTACCAATCAACCTTCCTGATTCATTGAAGATATTTGCCTTCTTATTTTCAAATGCTACTCTATGACCTGAATTGTTCATCTGTGAAACACTTAATGAATTGTAATTCAGTCATTTTACCCAGTATGCATTTTCACATTTTATCAGTTTATTTAACATTATGGTTCCTTGACTTTCAACTAGACAAGGTGTATCATTTTCCATTCTCACAGAACCACCATTATAGTATTCAAAAGCCTCAAACTTTTGTTTATCACCGGTCATATAGTGAGTGCAACCACTATCTATGATCTAGACATCATTTTTACTAACTTTATATATGAGTGCAGTTTCTACATACCTTTCTTCATCTTCATCTGAATCATCCTTCATGGCTACAAATACCATCTTGATGTCTTCTTTTGATTCAGTGTCAGTTTCATCAGCTCTATTCTCAGCTAGGTAACAAGCTTTCTTCCCTTTGTCCTTGTATTCTCAAGTATCTCTTTTGTCAGATTGTCAGTTTCTTCAGTAATCTCTGTTATCACCTCTATCAAACTTCTTCTCATATGATTTGTCATTTCCTTTGTCATATTTTCTTCTATTTGGACATCTTGCAGCAAAGTGTCCAACCTCTTTACAATTGAAACATACAAGTGGTAATTTACCTTTGTATCTACCTTTTCCTCTCTGCAATCTTCTAGCCATTAGTGCTTCAATCTCATCAAGTCCTTGATCCTCATTATCACTGTCATTATCATTTCTAATAGCATGTCTATGACTTGAGTTACTTATCTTTAAAAAATATTTGAATGCAGATTCTATAGATGGTAAGACACTATTATCAAGGTTGTTCATCTTGAATTAAATTAGTCTACCAATCAGACTATCTAGAGTAACTATATTGTTTGCAACTGCTCTCATTTCTTGAATAGAAAAAAAATCTAATAGCATATACAGGCAATAAGGTTCTTAAGATTTTACTTACCACTGTCTCCTCTTCAAGTACACTTCCAACTCCTCAAATAGCATTTACTACCTCTTTGATTCTATAGCTATACTAAGTGATATTCTCCCTCTTTCATCCTTAGGTCATCAAACCTCCCTCTTAGGCTTTCTTCCTTTTCTCTTAGTACATTGGCATCTCCTCCATGTACCAGCTTTGACTTATCCCACATTTGCTTTGCAGAGGTGCAGGTTTTGACATCTTCAAACTTAGCATCGGAGAGTGATGATGCAAGTTCTATCATCATGCAATTATGCTCATGCTTTACTCTTAATTGCTCAAGAGTGTGAGGTCCTATAGGAAACACATATTCAGTATATAAGAATTGAACAATATCATTTCCAATACCTGATAGGTGGAGTCTTATTCTTCTTTTCCATGATGCAAAGTTTTCTTTATTCAACTTGGGCACATCTTGTTTGTTCATCTTGTGATCTTTTCCTTGAGCGGTTAAAATCTCTTTCTAAGCACAAAATCTCTGATACCAATTGTTAGTAATAACTGAGAGGGGGGAGGTGAATCAGTGGCCTCAAAAATATTCTAGTAATCAAACTAAAAAATTAGTACCACAATATTAAGCCTCTAGTTATCTTCAGTCTGATAAGATGAATGCCTCCAAATACAATTATCAAAATACTACTACTCGGAATACTTTGTTAAATCTTATATTGTACGTTTACCGAATAGCAGTCTGTTAATTTACTGAAAGACAATAAATTATCTAGAGTATACTGATCAATCAAAATTAGTTATGTGTAATGAAAAACACTAAAGTAATGACTCATAAACACATTGACACATGAATTTTTAATGTGGAAACCCTATTAAGGGAAAAACCACTTGGGACCGGTAACCCAAAATTTTCACTCTTCTAAAGTGGGCTTGGTGAAGAGCCAACCCTATTAAAGGATACAAACACACTTTTAGGTGTGACCTTGTTAGAGGATTTAAAAGTTTAGCCTGTCACTTGATATTGGGCATCTCTATGCTACCTTCCTTGATCAAACACTCACTTGGCCTATCAATAGGTATCTGGCATCTCATGCTATCTTCATGATCAAAATTTTTGATACTCTTATGGATGTATCTCAATATAGAAAGGATTTTTAAATCCCTCTCAGTTAAGAGACTTTCTGAATCAATGGTTAAACTGAAACAATATGATCTGTTCACATATACAACTTATGCTTGCATATTTTCAAATCTATTGTAATCTCATAAAATGAATATGATAAATATATCTCATTTTATACCTTTTCTCCACTTTGATTCTGCTCAGTGATGTTGTTCTATGTTGCTCAGTGTTCATAGATAACTTTAGCTCTTTCCTCAACTTGATTGATCAGGACTATATGAATTTTCTCTTCATTAGTTTCTCTTTAGCATCCTCTTTTCATTCATTCACCCACTCAATTTGTAATGAATTATGTTGTCTCAACAAGGTCCAACATACTCAATCAATTTGACAACTTTATTTTAAGAGACCTTTATGCCATCCATAGAAAATAGGCCCAAACCATGTATTGACGATGGTGCAATGTGATATATATTGCCTTTAACACTAAAATCAGTGTTTATTGGAGGAATTTCCTTGGGGACCCATTGTTTCTGTAGATATTGGTACCTAAAGGGCACCTTGATGTTTCCTTTTCTCTCATCATCATAAGAACATGATGCCCTTGAACAAGGAAAAATATCATGCATTTATTGAATTTCCTTCTATTCTTTTGACCTCTAGTTGATCTTCCTAATTCAGACATACTACATGACTCACTTTCTTCTTCCATTCCTATATTTCCTTTTCTCAAGGAAGACACATCTAACAAATACCTATTTTCGGCTATCTACACTCCATCAAATGAGAGAGATAGCAAGTAATGCAAGATATTTTAAAAATTGTGAAATACATTAATATCTATAGGGTGTATTGACGTATACATATCGATCCAAGAGACTGTGTGGGATGATCGTGAAAGGGGTTCAGGTACCTATATATGTACATTTGTTGTAGGGTAAGGTCCCAATAGTCCTTAGGAAAATTTTCATGGTGAAGGTTGTATATGTTGTATATGTTGTGTGTGTGTGTGTGCATGGATAAAAAATGGGGCCTTTATCTTTGATCTTAAAATGACAAATATTCCTATCTAATGCTTTTTGAGGGTGTAGGAAACAACAAACGGAGGCAGCTTGAGGGAATATAGAACATGGATGTAAACTCCGAAAATAACAATATGATATAATCATATAAGATTGATTTTGCGATGGACCTTCAAAGCTTCAGATGATGCTCAATTTTGATTTTATACTTGTACTCTAAATTAAGTACAAATTTTATAGCAAGCTCTGTTGTTTGATCCTGACAGAAAAAATCATAGAAAAATAGAAATAGTAGCATAAGATCTATTGGAGAAAAACCTAAACTATCTTTTCACTTCATTTCATTATAAAATTCACTAAATCCTCTAAATATTCTCATAGCATTCATAACATTTCCAAAAAATTTGCAAAATAATTATTACAATAGTACATTTGTTGTCAGGTAAGCTCCTAGTAGTGCTTAGGCAAATCTACATGGTCATCAACTATGCATATATCTTCTCTAATCAACTCTTATATATAGGTGAAGGTTGTATATTTTGTATATGTTGTGTGTGCAAGTTGTTTATTGAGGGTGCAGGGAACAACACCCATTAGTAATGAATAACCCACCCTTGAAGAGAGAGATGTGGTACTTTTTCAATGTACAAAGTGGAAGTATGGTAGAGCATCTATGACCCCTTAGAAATGTTTTTCAGGTAGTAATGTTAGGATATCATATTTATGTTCTCAAGCCTATTTATCCAAAGGGTATTAATGACATTTATTTCTTCATTGGAATTGAGGGTGCAAAAGATGCTTTGCATCGTTTGGGTATACCACTCAATTTCTATACCCAATGGATTCAAAGCAACCTTCTGCACCCCTTATTCAATTGAAGATAAAGGACATTGATCCCCTTTTGATAAAGAGTGTTCAAGAAAGATAGATGGTATCCTACCATTTCTACCTGAAAAGAATTCCCAAAGGAGAAAGAGAAACCAATGATTAGTAGTCGACAATGGTAAGAAAGAGCAACAATTATAAAAAACCATACAAATATAGTAAAAGACTTCTATTACAATGTAGGACAGTAATCTCAAAGAAGATATAACAGAGCCACCATTTTTCAAATAAGTGATATCTGAGTATGTATCAAAAAAAACATTTACAAAGAAGAGTATTCCAGATATCATGTCTACGTTTGATCTAAAGATGACCTAGTTTGTTGACAAAAATGCCAACTCCAAAGAAGTAGTCCATCATAACATTCCTATTGTCACAAGTGAAAAAATCTTCATTGTGACCATGTAAGATACTCATAGCAGCGTAGTCATCATTAGCGCAAGATAGATTGAACAACTCCCACACCTCCATCATTTTATTTTCAAAGCCAACTCTATTATCAAAAATTGAGCCAAGCATGCCAGAGATAATGTTTGGATTGATGGTCTGAATCCCCTGCACAACTTTTTCTAAATTGTCGAAAACAAGCATATGCTTAACCACCTTCAAGACCCATTCTAACCGACCGGTAACTTCAAAGAGAGTAGAAAAAACTAGTTCATATATCACCCCATTGTGTACATGCGAACCAATAATATTATGTTTCAGAAGGTAGAGAATAGCATGTTTGATGTCATCATCACAGACATTAAATAATCTAGAGCACTGTTCTTCCAAGGGCTCCAAATGACAACATTCAATACCAAATGTTCTATCCATTAAGAAGACCTAAAATAAATTAACAATAATGAAAATAATGAATAATTATGCCAACATAATGAATAAGTGGGCAAAATACATTGATCCAATAACAACAAATACATTAAAAATGCCAAGCTCACGGTCTCAATGAAATAAATAGTGTATAAAACAAGATATGGTGCACAACAGTAGCAAGAATGCAATGACAATAATAACATTGCATGATTCCCAAGCTCAAATTCAAAATAGTAAGTGTATTAATGTATGATCTAATAGAAGCGACCTCATTGATCATTACCTTTGACTCCTCCATCATTATAGAAGAGATAACTACCTACAACTATATTTCATAATTCCTCCTTTGAAGTCATAGGTTAGTTTAAAATGGAGAAAGTATACAAACACACCAATTTAATCCCAAAACATCATATAACTAGAATTAATCACATCTCACAAATGTATAGATTATACTACATACCATTGTATTATATATCAAGTATCATCTTTGAATACAAAATCTTTGTGAGTTAGGACTATCACAATTTTTCCTTTTAGGACAATCAAAAAAATTATTATTGACCCTTACTAAATAACAAAATGTAGACACGACAAATTACTTATTTTTTTATTCTACATTACTTACTATTCCAATGCATGTTCCATGTGCAACTTGATCAAGTCTTGTTTGATGCATTTCAATTTTGTGTTGACTATCCTGTAGAAGTACACAGTTTTGTATTTACCCAATATGTTATTCAAAAAACAACAATAGAATAAAATACTTGTTGAGAAAGATCATAGGAGTATCAAAAACTCAAGATCTAGAGGTAACCAATTGCATTAAAAAAACATAAAATAATAACTATGGCCTTGACATGGCCTTATTGCATTGATTTCAATGTAGTCTATTCAAGGTGTGTTTATTCATAGCAATTAATTTCAATGTAGTCTACTTGTTGCTGCAAATTTCAAATTATTTTTTAAATCTAACTGCACTATGCAAGTCCAGTTTAGCGACCATGTGTCTGTCATCCTCAATCATGACTAAGGAACACTGTAAGATAGGATTTTCTTTGGCCTTTTCATTAAAATGATATTTTTTGTCCCAAGATACTTCAGATGCAAAATAATCCTAGGGACCGAGCAATATTGTACCAGTCCAAACCATTTTCCTTTCTTTTGTTTTCTTTTAGTTGTCTGCACAACAAATCAACTATTGTGTTTGGCTTTGTGTAGTGTGCATCAATGGTTTCAGCTTGTGGTTTTGATGCCAGAAGGATATATTACAGTAAATAAAAACTAGTCATTGAGATGTTAGAGCCACATGGGCATATGTTTGTCTTCCAAAAATAGAGTATGAAACCTTGTGGAACCACACAGAGAAGGGCATGTTACTCAAGTAATCTTAGTAAAGCCATGCACGATTCAATCTGTGCCTTGAAAAATAGATGATTAAATAAAACATTCAGAGGCCAGCGGGTGGAAAGAAATGAAAACCTTGTCAGTTAATTTAGGTTGTGTAAAATGTCAGTTATGCACAATGGCATACAGAGATGTTCCAAAAATAGCCAAAGAATCAGTAGACCTGCTAATGGAAATGAATTGACAGGATTTTCAAAGCTTCATTTGCTAACGTGTGGTGTCGCAAGGACCATTTAGTTCCCATATCTATAAAGTAAAAAGCACCCCTCACTTAAACATAAAAGTGGAATTTTCCTACTATAGAGGTTATTGGAGTCAAGCTAAAATTGGAACTAAATTTTGAAATGGAGTCAAGACTAAACATGATAGTCATAGGCACAGTTGGTCTTAAAACAAGGAGATAGATTGAAACACGGAGAGTCTCTACTAGAGAGTCATGCTTCACATATGCACTCCTTAGAAAGACTCAATACAAAGACAACCCACTCACCCAACCCATCTTAATATTAAATATGTACTTTCTTACATAGATAGAAGTTCACACAAATATAACCAAGTAGTAAATTAAAACCATTTTTCCAATATTAAATTAAATTCTTACCAAAATTTGAATAAATGGTAAACTTCATGGAATCATTTTGCATCAGGATTATAGGGAAATGTAAACCAAGATTCATATAGAGAAAGGTGTTGCTCTTGGAAAATGGTTGATGGTGATTGATGAAGAAGATTTGAAAATGATGATTGATCCAATTTAGATTGGTGAAACATTTTCAAATATTCTTCATAATCATCATCAAATGAACATTTTCAAATCTTCTTCATAATCATCATCAAATGAATATTTTCAAATCTTCTTCATGATAGTCATCATCTATTGAACTCAGAGCCCTACCTTTTTTCTTGGTAAAATAGGAACACTGGATCTCCTTCCTATGACCCAATGCAAAGTGGAAGTATGGTAAAGAATGCATAAAAGTATTTTTTGTACTACTGTGGAGTAGTTAGTACAAGGATGAGAATTTTTCCTTCTCTGGTATCCAAAGGCATATGATGTAATTGTTTAATGCTTTTATTTTGAGAGAAAAGAAAATGTTAGAAACAACTATGTATTAACTAAATGATCTGTAAAGAATGATCGCAAATGTCAGAAAATATAACTCCTAGTCAAGAAATGAGTCAAAAAGTTCACAAACAAAACAAAATTGCATTGATATATCATTTTCTTAGAATACTGAATGGGATGGGCTAATGCCTAATATAATAAAAATTGACTATTGAAAGAACAAAAATGAGTAATATTTTAAGCAAAATGGCCATGAACTTGTAAAAATGACTTTGAATTGTACAACAATGACCATAAGATATAAAAATGTAGAGATGTATGGAGCTGCATATTTGATTTAAAGCATGTCTCCAAAGCTGGTAGAATACCCCTATCCAAGGGTCAACTATGTAAGTCTCTCAGAAGCAGAACATAATAAAAAAGAAGGTTAAAGGATAGAATATATCTACTTTTGGTGGCATTTTCACATATAACAAGGAGATTAGTTCTAAGCTTAAAAATATATAGAATCTGATGGTTGTTGAAAAATACTCCAAGCCCCTACATGAAGAAGAAAAATAATGGAGGTGGAAATGGAAAGAGGCTAGAAATATTCATTTTCTGTAAGAAAACTCTCAGCTTTTCTAAGTTTATTATCATCTTTCACACTGGATAAAAATGAGAATTTGAACATAGGATACAATGTGAAGCTAATTTTAGAGATTTATCCTAGTGTTCCAAGAGAGATCTTGGTAATTTTTAGATCTGAGTCCAATTTTGTTAGGAATATAGAAAGAACTAACCCATCATATTAATTCCCACACAAAATAACAAAGTCAATAGAACTTATTTATTGTTGCATATATATACATATGCATACATACACACACACACACATATGCATACATATGCATACATACACACAAACAATAGTCTTTGTTGAATATTGAAAGGAAGCTATTTGTAGAAAACAAGACAATGTGCAACGACATTTAATGGCTCAAAGACAAAAGGGTATCTAGATCTGTCAATTAATAGAAGTATCCCAATCAATAGGGTCCCATGGAGAAATAGATATGGTTGAAGAAGAGGCTACAATGAATAATGTCATGTACCATAGCTAAAGAAAAGAATCAATCATAGGGGTCAGAAAACATTGAAACAATGCATCAATGAAGTGACCATGCAGAAATCCTTAAATAACATGATTCAAAGCAAAGGTTAAAAAGGAAAGAAGAGTGGCAATGCGTGAATAACATTGGTGTAGGAGCTACAATGTGAAAATAGAGTATAGTATTATCATGGAATGTTTTGACAATTCCATGAAGAATACATTATGAAGAAGCCTAATAATAGTGAATGAAATCCAATGACAGAGACCCAACTATGGACAAAAGTAGAGGCCGGGTATTTGCATGAGATTAAGCATGGTAGAGAGTCAAAACTCTGAGATTTATAGCATATAATATGGTGAAAGACATTGAAATAAACAATGAAGTGGCCCTCAATAAGATCAATCCATGATATATAGTAAGAAGGAAATAAAATATAGAAGCATATCCCAATGAGTCTAAAAGAAAACAAGATGAAAGTGATACGAATCATAAATTTAAAAATCAATAATTTCATGTGTATCAAGATGTTGACTATCTTAGCTAAATAAATCAATGAAGAAACATTGATAAAAAATGATTAAAATAATATGAATGGATGGTGTTGAAACAATCATTCCTGACAATGGAAATCACTGATGTTGGCCATGATAAAAATTCTAAAGATATTTTGAGTGGTTCTCTCAAGTTTGTATACCTTTTATACATATATTTTCCAATAGTGAGTGAATGAAATACAAAGAGCATTGATTAAAAGTAAAGCACCAAGAGTTCCTTTCAAAGAGAAAGAAAAGAAACACTGTCATGATTATATTAGAGGGAATAGCTTTAGTCGAGGGTAGATAGATATCAATCCTAAGCTCCCATGACTGTTAAGAATCTATGTCGGTATTGAACATTCATTTCGGAAAGTCCTTGTCAATCGATCTCGCACCATGGGAATGAAAACTAGCTGCTTCTTGTGGGGGATAGCTTGTCAAAACTAGACACACTAGAAAGAAAAATCGCTATGAGAAATCAATCATACACAAAAAATTTCATACACATAACAAGGGATCAATGTACTAGTTCCGTTCTTAGACCTTTCAATTTTTTTTTTGGATTTTTCTTCCTAAACTGTAATAGGGCATCTGCCTATAGTTTCATGGGCAGATATAAATGCTAATGCTCTGAGAAACAATATAGATTAGAGGGCATGGGTTTATAACTAAATACATGAAATGAATGAAGGAAACAAACATCAGGTGAAAAGTAATCGACATATCATAATCACTGCAATTGTTAGCATTCACTGCTAAAAAATAAACCCTAATGTCTACAAATCATATACCTTCAAAATGAATCACAGATCAAAGATGAAGAAAGTGGAGCTACAAGACATTACACCCCAGCTAGTTACACTATCTTCGCACGCATCTTTGACCTCAAATCTGCTTCCTCTCACTCCTTTTTTGATCTCTTCGGCATAAAAAATAAAAATGATTTGGTCGTTTCACTTTTTTTTTCCATGTATAGCCTGCAACTATTGGAGTTCTGATGGTATATTTAAAATCCATCAAAATTTTGACACCATTGGGGACTATTAAAAAAAACCCCAAAATCACAAAAAAATCATCCGTCGGAAGTTGCCATCAAAATTTGGCCCCAAATGTAGTATTGTTACATGTAGGGACTCTCATGGAATGTCATTACTTGGCTCTCAGTATCCAAAGTAGCATCGAGTCTCTGATCAACATGCGTACATGGCTAGACTTAGAATGTATCTTAAATCAACACCCTCAGGTAGCCAGATATTGTTTCTTTGATCAACGTACTCAAATGGATAGGCACTGACTTACCTTTGATAAACACCCTCAAGTGGCAAGGTAGTCCATTACTCTAGTCCTTAATTTTTAACCTCATTTATTTTATTATGTTTTCACTTATTAAGAACTTATCCATGTTACCAGATTGAGCCACTTATAGGTTGGGGTAAAAGTGAGAAGCCACTCAACAACTCTACCCAAGAAAGAAAACACGCTTGTTATATAATGAGGAAAAAGAAAATGCAACAAGGAAAAAATCCATACAACCTAAAATACACGTGAGACTTAATCAGTCTATACCAAGAGCGTAGGTTACTCAAACCTTGGTATAGGAGCATAGCTCAACTACATGCCTAGATGTGGTCTCAAACAACCTACATACACATATCACATGCAAGCTCAACCTTAAGAATTGAGTGTGCCAACACAAGGGAAAATGAATAACAACAACCTAGAGAACAAAGGCTCAAAATCAAGCTTCCATCAAAATACAGAAGCACTCAATTGACCACAAGCTGAGAGTATGGGTCTCTCAAGATCCCATCAAGTAGGCATAACTCGACTATGATCAAGGTTGTGGTCTCAACACATAATTCTACATGTCACATGAGAGCTCCTCTCAATCATGGAAGGTGTCAAAAAAAAGACATAAGCAACAATAAAGGAAAGAAAGGAGGATATCTCAACTCCAAAACACTCAAGGCAAACAACCGAGTGGAAATAATGAAAGGCACAACAACAAATAGCTCAATAAGATACTATGTCAAGAGCATGGATTCTCATGAAATCCAACATGCATCTCACTAAAAAACAAGGAGGGTTCAACAAGACAACAAGAAAAATTTGGAGGATAAGGCACTCCCAAACACTCAAGGCAACAAAATTGAGCGAAATTAACAATGCCCAAAAGCCAAATTACTCAATTGGCCACTATGCCAAGAGTTCAAATTCTGAGGGAATCAATCACACATCTCTCACTGGAACATGAGGAAAGACTCACAATGGTAAAAGATTACCACAAATCCTATTTCCAGCAAATTTTGGCAGAGTGAAAATCAATAAATTTCAAAGGCATATTCGGATTGTGGTAAAAGATAACCAGAATGTCCTATATCCATTTTATGTTTGCAATAATAAAATAGACATGGAATACTACCAAGAACAATCACTCATTCATTCCGAGCAAGGTTTTATACATATTATAGGTGGCACGGAAAATGAGGAAAACTAAAAAACACCCAAAATTCAAACATCTCAATAATAAAAAAAATTAAAATTCATTTTCTATTTTTTACCCAACATCCCGAAAATCCCATAAAATTCTGATTCTAGACACATGAAAAATATGGCAACATAACATTTCTTAAACCCCAAAAATCACATGACAAAACCATAAAATGCTCACACGCATCCAACCGGGTGGAGAAATAAAATGCAAACATGGGGGAATACTAATTCTCAGCCCACAATCCTATTGCAATTTAGTTCATTCAATAAAAAAGTGTGAATAAAAAATGGTAGGATACCCTACCTCACTCCAAATAGTGAAAACCCAAGAAGAGGAGAAATAAAAGAAAACTTCGTCGAATCAGAAGAAACCTTCAGCAAAGGGGAGAAATTACGACACATTTCCAGCGAGACATTCCATGAAAGAATCCAAAAAGTTGATCAAACACAATGAGTAAATCATCAATTTTATCCAAAGAAATTTGGAGCAAAATCTCCATTTCACAAAAATGAAGTGTGGAAATGAACTTTTTCCAACAATATACAATCAATTTTCCAAAATGACTTTCAAATAGATTATTTAAATAATTAAATAAACTATTTTACCTTTTCCCAAATTAAATAAAATAGATTCCAATTTAATTTAAATCCAACTACAACAAATTAGTCGGTAAATAAAAATAACATTAAAATTCCCCAACACATTAAAATTAACATTTTTTATTAAATCATCTGCAATAGTTGCGGGGACTCAAAAACACAAATAGTCGCTAGTCTATCACAAATGCAATATGAATATAGATTTACCAATCATGTACCAGAGGGAATAATACAATAATACAAATACATCGTCTATACATGGATGACACTGGCTCAGTATGCAAGGCCAAAGCTACTATCTCCTATGCCACTATCGGGGATATAGACACACTAAAATCTTGCAACTCGGGTAGAATATGTCTAGTACCTATTCACTGAAACAAGAAAACATCAAGTGTCAATATCCATGATAAAAATAGTCAAAGCACATAAAATACATGATAGAAAACAATGAATGGGAAGGAAACCATCGTGTGGATCTCACAAATGAGTAACCATGACTTCATCTTACTTTTTATAGACACAAAGGGAATAGTGCATATAAATTGTATGGTAAGGCAGTAAACATCATATCATTGAGTTAACATTGTATTTAAATCTAAATCATTTAAATATGTCACTTTACGACAATATGAGCATAAATTAGTAAAAGTAAACAACTGATATATCTAACAACATAATAGGCACAATATATAACATGAATCTATGATAATAATCATAACATATAATCCAAAAGCATCATCATGCAGATATGATCAAAATACTAAAAACATAATCTGGTAGATAAATCAACAATGCTTCAGTAACTGAAATGAGGCACGGTAATCAAATGCATCATATAGTGCAACCACTAATCACATCACATAAGTACTCATTGAATAACATCATGATACAATCAAAATCTAGTAGCCACTATCATAAACATCGGTGATTCCCTCAAATCACATCAAAATACAAACAAGGCAGATACCAATCACAACCACATTCGTAATCTTAGAATGGACACAAGAATCAACTGTATTGGGCGCATCTCACAATGCCAATATAAAATCATGATACTGAAATAGTCACTGAATACCAAGATCATCTCAACCAATCACATAGGAGAAACAATATCATCTCAGATCCAAAGAAAATAACCATGAATTAGGTATACAATCATCTGTAACACAATGTTTCTCACAACTAGGTATAAAGCATAAATAACTTGTCTATGCAATGAGATAAATCAAATCACCTCGAAGGTACAAATCTCACATGAGTCCAACATGGTCAAACTATACGAGCATGAGAAGTCAAATCCAAATCCATCAGGGTGTCTTGTAAAATAAAAATAGGAGAAGCACTACACGTAGACTAATCCCACTTTTATTGGTCCTTTGATTGATCGCACACACTTGATCCTTTGACTGATCAATTTTTAGATCCTTAGACTGATCCTCTTTGATGGATTGACTAGAAACTACATAGGTTTCTATACTTTCATTGTCATATTTTGCAACACTCTTTTCCTTTGCATGATCCATGATAAGGAAGCTCCTTACTAGGCCAGAGGTCATGACCTCTTTCTCTCTCAAGCTATTCTTATCTTATTTTGGTTTTGGATTTGATGAATACTTAAGTCACTCGGGGGCTTGATTCTTCTTTTTCTCTTTAAATTTGATAATACCATTCATATGAATTGATCTAATTTACTATGAGCATTCATTAGCAATTATTTGATAAGACCATTCATATGAGTACGAGTTACTCTCATACTCCCGCTAAAGTGGGGTTCAATGCGTTGTCATAAAAATTTAGTACCCATTATTGGTGACTCTAATTAGAACCTATAGTCCCTCTTTTTTTATTTCAAGGTCTTTTTGCCCATTTTTCTTGATCTTGACAACTTGTAATTCAAATTAGGGCCTCTATTCATCATTATGATGTCCTTGGCCAAATTTGAGATAAAATCCTATGGTAAATAATGTTTTAAATGTTCTGCACCTAGGTACATAATTTCTAGAGCATTTTTTACCTTTGTATTTGTCCCAGATTAGGCCTGAAGCCTGATAACAGGGTTCTAAATTCATTTCTTCTTCGGTGGTTTGCTTTCCTTAGTTTTAGATCCTAAAATGAGGGGCAAAGTATATAAACCCTATATCTCTCCTCATTTTTAAATCCAACAAATATATACAAGAAATAATCTTCTGAAGGCAATTATTTTGATTCAAGAGCATTCAATCATTCAAGGTGATTTGAAGATCTCAAGCCAAGGAATTATTCTTCTTCTTCTATGTCATCAAGGAAATATTCTTCAAGTTGGAGTTAGATTTTCTATCCCATGGTGGTGTGTTAGTGGAGCTCACAAACAAGAAAAGAAGATCTCTCTTTCTCCTTCATTCTTCTCTCTCTCCTTGCAAGTGTGATCGAGCATCTCAAGAAAATCAAGATCTAGGGGTGGTTTCATTATATCCATGCATATGTTAAGAAACCCTTGATCTTACATATATCTCGCATGGTCTACATTTACATTTAAGAAAAAAACATCAAGCATTCTTCAGGATTTGAGCGATATAAACATCCATCGATGAGGGTAAACACATTAACATGGTACTGAGCCTTTGTGTTTACTTTATGATTTGCATTTCATATTTCAAGGTGATTCCTAAATAGGGGTTTGACCAAGGGAAACCCCTTCAAGCAACCTATTTCCCATTTTTATATGTGCAGGTACAAGCCATGAAGTTATAATTACAGATATGAACTTTGCAGGTCCTGACACAGGTCTCTTCAAAATCTAGGATAGAATCATCAGGTACAAAATGTTTCAAATGTTCTGCACCTAGGTGCAAAACATTTGAGTCATTTTGCACCCTCAAAATCAGGCTCAAATTTTCAACTTAGAAAAAAACAACTTACAGGGTCTGGATCTGAAAGTACAACTAATTTGAGACTCTAACAGTCTGAAAAATAATAGCAGAATAACATCTTCTTCATTTTCTCAAGGTACAATTATCATTATTGCATTTCCATTTCCAAGTACATAATCTTGACAATATCATCCTTCTTTTCAAATAAATATCATACTTTAAGGAAGAACCACAATATCCTAATTAGAGCCTAAATCTCAATATTTAGACTATTGGGGTGTTCATCTTCCTAATGTACATTATTGCCTATTCGAAAAGGGAGGTGTGATCTTGAAGCTCTCCTTTCCATATTGTACAACATTGAATATCAACTTCAGACACAAATAAGAATTGTGAGTATGAGAATGTTTAAATCTACCAATGAAATTAGTTTCTTTTTCTCTAACACCTTGTTTACCATGCATTAAATATCTCAAATAAATCTTAGGACCAATATTATTTTGAAATTGTTCGATGAAAGCATTAGCAAATTTTTGGAAAGAATAAATGAAATAAGGAGGTAAGAATAATACCACTATAAGACCTTATCTTAAAACTTTCTAGTTGTATCATCCTAAAAACTAAGCACCCTTTAATTAGGTGCTCAATTTAGCCTCATTTTAGTATGGCATGGGTCCCATGTCATTGATTTCACATTCTTCTAACACTTATTGGACCTTCAAATTAACATTATAGGTGCTATATTGATTCAATTTATTCAAAACTTGAGGTTGTCCCTTATTTCTAAGTGTCCTCTATTTTTCCTCCAATAAAAAAATTCATTCCACCTTTTAAGACCTATCTTACCATTTATGGCCTTTTCATACTCTCTTGAGATTGAAATGACCTGATTCCTCTTTTCCTACTTCTACCCTATTTACCAAGGACCTAGACCAAATTTCAGTCCATTCTCCAAGGTACATGTTTCCAAACTCAACCTATCTCTAGGATAGATCTCCAAACTTGACTTGTCCCTATGTTTTTGGGCCCAAATTTCACCCAGAAGTTTGTGTCAGGGTTTTGGAGGGAGTTCCAGATTTGTGGTTAGCCTGCTTAATTTTTAACTCCCAAAATGATGTGAGAAGTATATAAACCCCATATATCTCCTCATTTTGATATAAACTACTAGCCTCAAGCATCCATTATCAAGTGAAAGAATTCCATATCAAGTTTTCAAGCATTCATAATCAAGCAAGAAAATTGGAGTCCAAGGTATCTTCTTCAATCAAGCATCCAAGTCTTCAATCCTTCTTCTTCTTCATCAAGCATTATGGAAAACTAAAACATCCATCATTCAAAGGCTTTGGTTTCATGATTTCCTATTAGGTTTTTTGTGAAGATCAAGCAATTGCATCAACACTTGTGGTCACATCCAAAGAAGCATTGCATCATCAAAGCATGAGGCAATACAAACCTAGTTTCTATTTCATCTTTCATTATATAATTTCAATTTATTTTCAATGTTGATTCCTAAATAGTGGTTTTACCAAGGCAAACCCCTTTTCTTGATCTTTTCCCCTTTTTTTTATGTGTCGGAAGAGGTTACAAAGCTATTAGAATTTTTCTTCGCAGTATAGGAGTAGTTGCAGATTTTGTGAAATTTTCATCTGAAAGTGTCGAGAACAATCACCAAACCCAACCTGTCCCTAGGTACAAATCAAATTTCAACTTGTCCCTGTCATTTTTGGCTAAAATTTGGCAGGAAGTTAGTTTACAACCTTTAGGTCTCAGATCTGCGATTATAGCCAATTCCAGTATTCTGATAGTCATAAATTCATGTCTGAAAGTTAACTTTTCCTATTCTATTTCCATGTGTATTCACATTCTTATCCCTTCCCCTTTTTATCAGTTTTCTCAATTAGATTAGATCAGATCTATACTTGTTTAGTTTCGTACATCAATATCTTTCCTCTCTTTCTCAAATCATAAGAAACAAAGGAATCAAAACCCTTCAAACTTAGATATTGCATTAGCATCTCTCAAGTGGTGTTTATCATACTTGTCTTGAGGTGGTTTTTCATTCCAATGTGTAATATGAATTAGGAAAAATAACCCTTTTATATAATCCTGATTTCCTATAATAGATTTTCATGAATTCGACCTATAACATTTCCTCTTTTGATTTTGGTGTTAGATTCCCTTTATTTGTTTATAGGTTCACCTATCATACATTTTGGTGAGCTCATGCCTTTCATGAATTATACCTTTTTTTTTGGATAGTTAGATCTTACATGTGTGTGTTTTTCAATTTGAAAAAGAGAAAAATGATTGTGATTTGGTGTTTAGTTCTCCTTTGCATGCATCTCATTTTTACATATTATACATTTAGTTTTATTTTTCCATTCATTGATAAAAATAAATAGACATAAAAAATTGCATATTAATTCTTGCATTTACATGTTGAAAACAATAAAAATCCAAAAATATTTTCTTTTCATTCACTGTTAGATCATGCTATGCTTTGTTCCATAACATTAGCTCGTTTCATTACAAAATTTCTAATTTCTTTATCCAAAATTTTGTTGCCTTTGATGAGCCATTCAAAAGAGAAGATTTTGATATGTTAGATGAAGCCCTTGATGAATTCATCTCTACTCAATATTTCTCTATGCCTCCTAAACCCTCCTTTTGTCAAAATTCAATTAATGTGATACAAGGATTTAGGGTTTAAAATAATCCCCTTTATGAACCAATCAATGTTTCCTCTCCTAAAATTTCTCTCCCTCATGAGGAAATATTGATGCAAGAACCTACTTTTAAGCCTTCTCTCAATGGTATCCCTCTTTGGATGAATCATTGGAGAATTATGACGATTATTCTCTTGATATGTACCTCCCCCATGAGACTAATTTTGTGCAAGAGGATGACTTTTTGCAAGAGGATGATTATTCTCTTGATATGTACCTCCCTTAATAAATCTTCTCCTCACTACTCTAGGGAAAAATTTAGTGGTGAATATTCATCATTTGGCGAATGTCTCATGTCCGCAACCCGAGATTTGGAAAATATAATGTGTATATTAGGTTGGCCATGTCGCCTGAACTTTATAAATATTGGGTCGAATGCCCAGGCCCATCGCCCATTGGTTTATGTATTTTTATCCTTTTCTTTCACAATATCGCCAATCAAATTAATTGTTGGACACTATAAATTAAAAATTTTTGCCTACAATTTCCAAAGCTTGTCGTAATAGACAACCATATTCGCCAATATGTGGTCGATATTTAAGGTTAGGGTACAAGTTACGTGACATGTGTCTCTATTCTGGAGACTTTCAATGAAACTTCATGACTTTTAAAACTTTGTCTAGAAATAGATTTGACATGTGTCTCTATTCCAGAGACTTTTGGGGGAATCTTTGTGTCCTTTAAAACCTTGGCCCAAAATAAAATTCCTGTCATTGATTTGGGAATCATCCAACGGTTATAAAAAGTAGGGTTATTTCATGTTAGAAGATAGATGGTTTCTTGGTATGTGTGCCTATCACCGTGATTTTTTTCAATAATGAAAGATTCGCCAAGATTTTATAGAATTTTTATATAATTGAAAAAAATCGCCATTACAACTAATATTTTTTCCTTTCAAATTAAAAATTTGGCCAACAATATTAATTCCCCCCCCCCAAAAAAAAAAAAAATGTAGGATTTGCTAGTATTTTACACCTTTTCCCAGGAGGGGGTTTCTTAAAGTTTTCCCTGCTCTACTCCACTCATCTTCCCTCTAGAGATGAAGCACTAATAAGTTATGATTTTTTCCTATTCTAACACTACCTTAGAAGTGGAGTATGGTCTCCTTTATGCTCTCCCTTTTCCAAATAAATCTTTACAGAACAAATAACTGAATCAAGTCAATACCATTCAAGATACCCATCAAAACAAACTAGTGATTATTGTAAAAGGTTCTACGCAACCTAATTATTATGTAGTACCATATACATATACTAAAGGGGATAATATCCTTGATTTATTTCCTTCTACAAATCCAACCTTAGCACATAAGGATCCTAATCAAGTCAACCCTATTAAATCTCCATTTCAATCTTCAATTATTTCTCCAATACAAACAAGTAAACCATCAAATCTTCAAGATGATGATTGGGGAACTTTAGATTTCACACCACTTTTCCATAATAAATAAATAAATCCCTTATTATAACACATTTATGGATATTTATTGGACCTATTTAAATTTCAACCCCATTCCACCTAAAAGATACTCTTATCTTTTTTATATATCAAAAATTCTTGATGGACATGGTATAGGATGTGTGCAACAAAGCATTAAAAATCATGAGAAATCTACATCACATTTTTCAAATGAAACTTTAGGTTTCCAACCTTCCCATTTGTCCAATAAATTTATACATCCTTCTCCTAATTTCTCATCACAACAAGAGAATATTTTGTTTGATCTTCTTAAAGATAACTTAATTACTCTTCCTTTGAAAAAAATGAAAAAATTAGCAAATACAAACAAGATAATTATCCCCTTTGTATGTATCATCAAATTCATGGCTATGAGACTAATGAATTTTATGGTTTAAAGTCTAAAATTCAAGAACTCGTTAATTGTGGTATGATTAAAATGACATGTAAAAATGAATGGAACCTTTGTCATGATCACTCTAAATAACATCTATGATCCTATTATGTTGCTCCTCACTATGTGACATTTCTATCCTATTCTTTGCGGGCTCATTGTCATTTATGGTGGTGCAACCATACTTTGTGAGAAACATAATAGTCCATATTCCTTGTCTCCTCACTTGGGGGTTAATGTTTCTATTTCACTCTCCTATTCATCCCAAGGACCCATTTTTCCCTTTTTGACTTGTTTATTTTATAACATGACATCCTTTCTTGCACAGATTTGTTGTTTTATGCAATGATCTTATCTTTTTCAGGAGATTTACATCCCAAGTTGAAACATTATGCTTTATTGAAAGCAGGTGTCTATAATAAATGAAATTTCACTTAGGGAGCATAATGTTTCATCCTTTATCAAGTATTCTCTTACCTAGCAATAGGGAAGGTGTGTATACTTGATCCCCCTTCCTCTTTTTCTCTTCCTTTTCAATAGATCCAACATCCCTTGTGGACTTACTTCTTTTTATAATATGATTTCCTTTATTGCATGGATTTGTTGTTTTATGAAAGGATATTCTCTTTTTTCAGGAGATTTACATCCTAAGTTACAACCTTATCCTTGCTTGAAAGTGCATGTCTATAAAAGATCCATCTCATAAGGTATATAATGTGTTATATTTTATCTTACCTTCACCCTTGTGGGAAAAGGTTTCATTTCTCAATCTCTTATTTCTTTCTAAGGATTCACTTTCTCTAGGTTATGTGGTGTTTTTTTATCACATGATATCCTTTCTGGCATGGATTTGTTTGTTTACATAAGGACCTTCTCTTTTTTTAGGAGATTTACATCTCGAGTTACAATCTTCTCCTTGTTTTGAAATTGCATGTCTATCTTGAATAAATACCCTTACTTGGGGCTTAAAGTATCTTATCCTTCATCAAGAATCCCTTTTCCACCTAGTAATAGGGGGCTTAAAGGATGAATTCTTGTTCTCCTTCCCTCTTTCTCTTAAAGATGTTGTATTTGTTCAAGAACTCCTATTGAAGGTATATTTCTTGTAACCAAGATATCTTCCTTTCAAGGGTCTCATCCCACTTGTGTATGTCCTTTCACGATTATCTATTTCCTTGGCCAACAAGATTTTTCACTCTTTGCTAAGGGTATAAGAATACATTGTTGATTTAAGGATATATCCTTATTGTTGGAAGTAGGAATCCTTGTTCTATTTTCCTTATGATTCCACCATAGTCTTATACCACCATCATGAGGAGGGGGCATATATATGGCCTCCTTTGTATATTATACAATTTTTTTTGTTTATTGATCCCTAAGGAAACAATGCTTTCCTTAGGACTGATCATCCTTTTTGGATCCCTATGGAAATAATTCTTTATGTAGGACTAATCCCCATAAACCGCCCCTGAGCACAAATTTTTTCAATCTTCCCCTAAGCACAAAATTTTTCAAGCTACCCCTGAGCACAAAGTTTTTCAAGCTTCCCCTGAGCGTAATTTTTTTCAAGCCTCCACTAAGCGCAAATTTTTTTATGGTAGAATTAACTAGCATAATGCAAATTCCTATACCATAAATTCTCCTTCCCTCTTTCTTTTGGATAAGTGGAACTAGTATAAAACATCTTTTTATCCTTTCCTTCTCCTCCTCTTCTTCTCCCATGAATCACCTAGCATAAAAAAACTTGCTAGCCTATTAGATTTATGCTCTCTCTCTCTCTCTCTCTCTCTCTCTCTCATAACTATGCTACAGGGTTAGATCATGGATTCTTGTCTTATCTCTAATGTGTATTCTTTCTCTTTTCAAGTGGCCACTTGTTCTTTTGGAATATCTTTATAAGCATGATACTAGCGGTTGAGACATTTTCTCTAGCGAGGTCTCTTCAACTAGTTGAATTATATTCTTATTAAGCTTTAGGTTTTTGTTATTTTATGTGTCCTTGAATATGAACTTATAATTTAAGATCCTTGGTTTGGGGTCTTGTGTCCTTAAAATTAGTGATGTCTTTTCTCTTTGTTGTCTGTTTGTTATCTTCATGTTTCTCTCTCTTTCTGCTACTTTACCATGAGCATGAGGTTGACTCATACTCCCGCTAAAGTGGGGGCTAAATCTATTTTCCTAAAAAGTAACCCTTAATTAGGTGCTCATTTAGCCCCATTTTAGTATGTATGGGTTCCCACATTGATTTCACATTCTCCTAAAAATTATTAGACCTTCAAATTAACATTATAGGTCCTATAGATTCAATTTCTTCAATAATTGAGGTTGGCCCTTATTTCTAAGAGTGCTCCTCTATTTTTCCTCCAATCAAATAATTCATTTCATGTTCTAGAACCTATCTTCTCTCATACTCTCCCGATATCAAAATGACCTAAATCCTCTTTTCCCACTTCTACCATATTCCATGTGGACCCAAACCAAACTTTAGCCTGTTCTCCAAGGTACAGGTCACAAAAATCAACCTATCCATGGGACAGGTAGCCAAACTCAACCCTTCCCTGGGTTTTGGGGCCCAAATTTCACCTGAAAGTTTATGTCAGGGTTTTGTGGGGAGTTCTAGATATGTGGTCAGCCTACTTAATTTTTAACTCCTAAAATGATGTGAAAAGTCAATAAAACCTCTATATCTCCTCATTTTGATATCAACTACTAGCCTCAAGATTCCATTATCAAGTGCAAGAAGTCTATATCAAATTTTCAAGCATTCATGATCGAGCGAGAAAATTGGAGTTCAAGATGTCTTCTTCAATCAAGTATCCAAGTCTTCAATCCTTCTTCTTCTTCTTCTTCTTCTTCTTCTTCATCAAGCATTGTGGAAAACTACAACATCCATCATTCAAAGGATTTGGTTTCATGATTTCCTATAAGGTTTTTATGAAGATCAAGCTATTGCATCAACACTTTTGGTCACATCCAAAGAAGCATTGCATCATCAAAACATGAGGTAATTTAGATATAGATTCTATTTCATCTTTCCTTATGTAGTTTCAATTCATTTTCAAGGTTAATTCCTAAGTATGGGTTTGATGAAGGAAAACCCCTTTTCCCTAACTTTTCCCATTTTTTGTGTGCAAGAATAGATTATGAAGTTATCAAAACTTTTCTAGGAAGTACATGAGCAGTTGTAGATTTTATGACAGTCTCATCTGAAAGTGTCAAGAACGTGTCGCCAAACCTAACCCGTCCCTTCCATTTTTGGCTGAAATTTGGTAGGAAGTCAGTTTACAACCTTCATTTCTTAGATCTATGATTATAAATCATTCTAGTATTCTAAAAGTCAAAATTTGTGTTTTGAAGTTCACTTTTCCTATTCTATTTTTATGTGCATTCACATCCTTCTGCCTTACCCTTTTAATCATTTTTCTCAATTAGATTAGATCAAAACTATTGGAATTAATAGGTATTGAGAGGGGGGTGAATCAATCCAAACAGATAGTAAACAAATTCAACAATTGATCTATATCTTTCCAAAATGCAAAGCACATAACTAATGCAAATACATAAAAGAAAGTAATATCAAGCATCCAAAAAATAATCACACATGAAACATATATTTTCTCATGGAAACCATTGTAAGAGGGGAAAAATCATGGTGGGGATGACACCCACAAGCCCAATACTATAGTAAATGAGTTTGCTCTGTTAGGAGCTACAAATACCCTTTCTAAGGGTTCTCCCTATTAAAAGTGAGTAGTACAATGTTAGGAGTACAACCATATCAGCTATGATCTACCTCGCTAGAGGATTTCAAACCTCAATAAATAATTTACCCTGTTAAAGGATTTACAAAAAATGAACCTGTTAGAGTTCGCTCGGTTAAGGGATTTTGCTCGCTACAACTATTAGCGAACAACAAGATTAGTGATATAGATGCAACACTGATTTCTTGTCAGATCCATTATGTTCTTTGTACTTCGTAAATTCTCTCTTCTCTCTATTTATTAGCTTTCTTATCACAACCTCAAATTGAAATCATAAAACCCTAATTGCATCACCCAAAAAAACTCTTACAACTTACAAGAACATTTCAATATGAGCAGTTCCCTCTATATATAAACAACTTCCACCAACATAAAAATGATCTTCAAATTACTTTCCCACGAAAGCATTATCTGTCAAAATGATAATGTCGATGAATAAAATGATTTATCATGACCACATTAGGTCAAGATAAGATCTGCAAGTTATATCTCCAAGGTACTCAAACACATTTTGACTTCTCCAATGCAACACCTCAAATCTGACTTAAATGTTTGCATAAATCTCATAAATATAAAAAAATTGAATGTATAACCTTTATTACATGTCATCATATCATTAGAAATGATCACACATACTTTACCTCTCATCAATCTATGATCTACCGATTGTTACTGAAGAACATAAGTGTTCTACCTGTCTTAATGTCTATGACGACAAAAACTATCTCACCGATCATCCAAATGAATTGTCGTTGGAACCGCATTGCAATCTAAAAATTTTGAATTTTTATCTATGGCCTCTCATCATAATTCCACATCTACCATGATCGCCACCAAATTGATGTTCTCACTGTCTACCGATCTTCTGGTTTTAGCCAATTTTCAGCATTACATTCTTACTGATTGTATCTTCACTTCAACTATAGTATTTCATGATTGCACTGACTTAGTTTCATTGTAATAACTTAGTTGGCATCAATGAAAACCAAATAAGTGACTCCTTATGAATTCACCTCAATATCCATCACAATACAACAATCTCCCAACACAATACCAACAATCTCCCCCTTTGGCATTAATAGAAAATACATGCTAACAAACACATGCTAAATGCTTACATTCATGCAATCATAATCTCAATATCAACCTATGACTCCCTATACATATACTCCCCATATATGCATATAATCCCCCATATATATACTCCCCCTTTGACAACAATGACAAAGGTACAAAAAATAAAATATATGTACATTTAAATAAATCTTACATCTTTTCAAAGATCACCTTGAAGTTTATCATTTTTGAATCCAAGGATGTTTCCCATACCTTCTACAAGTATCCCATAGTAATTATTTTCTCAATCAAACTAGAAGAAATCTCTTCCATGCTATCTAGAGTGCTCATGTCAAGTAAGAAAAGTATGTCTTCTACCTTCTTTACAATTATTTGCTTGACCTCTATTGTAGGGGATAAGGATGATTGAGGTTCCTATAGAGTGAGAATTCTATTCACTTGCTCATTATGAATATTCTTAACCTTGTGTGATCTTTTATTGAATTTACTACTGTAAGTAGTAAGTGAACTTGACAAAGGATCAAGCTATCCACTTAGGTTCTCCAACTCCTTCAGAGATTCAGCTTTGCTTTGTTCCAAATCTTGAACAAAATAAGGGTACCTTGATACTTTGGTAAATAATTGACCTGCCTCAGTCAATGCATTCTTAACTTCCTTTATCAAATATGACAATTGTATCATATCTTTGGTAATCTTCTCCATTAGCTTACCTATCATCTTCTTCTCTAAGTTCTCCTCAACAAGCTTCACTGCAGCTGACTGCAAATCTGGGCCTTGATCTAAAATTACATTGATAAGAGTATCCATCTGATCAACAAGAGTATCATCTTCACCATATTCTACCTTAGGCACTAACTCAGCTAGAATGTCTCTAGCTTTCTTAATACTCTTGTCTTCTTCTTTGATCTCAACTTGTCTCTTACAACCTTTGTCCTCAATAGTTCTAAAAACTTCATCAATTCCTAAGGTTTCAATTTGGTTATATCGACTAGTGTGGTCGATAATTCTTCATCAACTTCCTCTTATTCCTCTTCTACAATAGTCACTAGTTTCTGTCTCTTCCTTACACTTGTCTCTCCAAGTCTTAATTTCCTTTTATCCTCAAGTTCTTCTTTAATTGTTTTTTGAGTCTCCTCCTACTTACTACTTACTAGTTTCTCCTCTTCCTTCTCAGAAATAAATTCCTTTGTATGATCCATAGGCGATGGTGAGGATGAATCTTCTTTACTTGTAATGTCTACAATTTCAATCTCATGTCTACCTATTTGTGATATACTAATGTTTTGTGTCCCAATGTTCTGCACCAAGTTAGGAACATCAAGAACAACATCCCTAATTAACTGATCTACAAAAAATGTATCACCCTCTTGGATAGGTTCATTAAATTTTTCTTGAACTTGTTCTTCTTGTGTTAATACCTTCTTTATCTATAGTATCTTATTACATGTCTCAACAGTCTCATTATGTACACCTCATGTGTCATAAATTAGTAGTCTAGCTTCTCTACTCTTAATTTTGAATTTATGCGTGTGAGCATTAATCATTATCTTAGCATCTTCAACACATAGTTCAAGTTTCTCTTTGATTAGTGATATTTTCATATTCTCTTTGTCTAATTGTAATGAAACACTCCATCTAGCATCAATCAAATGGTATAGCTCATCAGTAATTCAAGCATGGATCTCTGAAGGAGTTCTATAAATTTTTTGAAAATGATACAGAATTGCCTCTTCTAGCTTCTTCTTGTCTTCATCACTCCCCAAAGGGTATCTTCTTCCAACAGTAGAAAGTCTACTATTGTCCACAATACCTTTCACAATATCATCAGTGGAAGGGGCCTTCTTTGTCTCACCACTCTTTTTCATTTTAGAGACATCCTTGTTTGATTCTGTCATTTCTCCCTCATCCTCATCATTTTCCTTCTAAACATCCTTTACCTCTTTGGATTTTCTCTTCCTCTTGTAAGTTTTCTTTGGAGTAGAAATTCTTTGACTTTTCTTCCTTGATGATTCTACTTTAGAATTAACTTTACTAGCAGTTGGTTTTCTCTATTTTCTCTTCACCTTAGCTTCAGTTTTGGTTGCAGTAGTGCAATATGTTCCTGCATCACTACTTCCAAACTTCTTCTCTAGGTTAGATACCATTCTCCTTGTATTCCTTTCAATGATCGGTTTCTTCAATTCCTTTTTAATTTTGGTAAATGATTCATCATGGATTCCAAATCTTTGTGCTTGCTTGTCTAAGGGCTTTGACATCAACTCTGTTAGAAACATTAACAAATGGAAATGAACTTAGGAAAGAATTTGAGAGAGTGAGCAAGAGTAATAATTTTACCAAATACACAAAGAGAGAGATATTGCTTCAATATATCAAACACCAAATTCACCAAAATGCTCCAAGACCAACACAAGAACTCAAAGATTTTGAAAGGGGAAAAAGCAAGAAAAAACCCCTTGTGTATAATATGCATGAGGCACAAAGCCTAAAGAAGGAGAAAGAGAGAAATAATCTCATTACAATAATGAAAGCAAGTTTGAGAATGAGAGGAGAAGTGAAAGAATAGAGACGATTATTCAACTTGTGAGAACCAAATTAGAACCCCTATGAGAACCCTAAGAAAAGTGAGAACAATCTCTTAAGTAGAGATGAGTGGAGGAGTTTGCATGTAACTCCCATACTCTATGAGTGCCACATTCACATTTGGTGTGTGCCATGTGTAGGAATCCTCTTAAGGGGGAATATCTAATTTCCTTATTAAAGAAATTACAAATATGATACAAGACCTTGGTTTATAAAATACAAAGGAAAGATTATAATTCTAACATCCCCCTTTAATATTTACTTGGGGAGATTAGATCAATAGGTATCACACTCAAATGTTTACAATGGTTTATTTCTTTTGAAAGAGTCTTCAGTAGTTTTTTGATAGCTTGATTATCCTGTATTTCTTCAACCGGATCAGTGGAGCTTGAATGGTACATAGAAATATTTTCTAAGAAGATAGAACTTTGAAAATACAAAGATGTAATTGCTTGCGGAGGGGGGCCCAAATCTTCAAGTGACCATTGAGATTCTTGAGATGCATTTGTGCATTTTGTATATTCATTTCCAATGTAAAATAGAGGTGGAGCATGATCAACACTTAAGCCTGCAATGGGGAAGGAACCACTAGTAGAGCTCCGATCATTGGGATCTCCTAGTGCTAAATCAGTAACACTTCAAAAATTAAAATCATATTGTGAATCATCAACCATAGAATCAGAAATACAATCTTCAGTTGCATAAAACAAATATGTTATGTATTCATCATAATATGAAGAATCAATATAAGCATCACCATTATTATCATTATCCTCCACAAAAAACATAGAATTAGTGCTATCATCATGAATTTCATCTTGAGCAATAAATATATCTTGCAAAGTAACATTAAGAAAGTTAGAGATAATTTCATCTTCTTGTTCAAGAATATCATCAACATGAGAGCAAAGATCATCAAATTGAATTGCATCATAAGGAGAGAACATATAATCACTTTGAGTAGGAATATAGTAATCAAGGGGGTTATTCCAAGAGTAGTCATCATCACAAGGTTCATCCCAAATAGTAGTATCATCATAGTGAGAATTAGACATCCCATATCAAATAGCAAAAGCATGACGAGTGTTATGATTATGAGATTTTAGAGTATTAGGATTAGATGACTTCTCATGTTTAAGTTTCTTAAAACAAGTATTGATCACATGACCATCTTTCCCACAATAATTACAATGAGGTCTATTAGAATTGTTATGATAACCATTATTATAATTATGATTGTTTGATCTATTATTATGAGATCTAGACATGAAACCATGTTCATTAGCTTTAATTGAGCCAAATTGAATTAACTTAGCCTCTTCTTGACGTAAAATTTGTTGAAAGATAGCATAAGTTAATTGAGATGCTAACAAAGGAAGAGCTAATTGAGAATGAATATTAGTGATAAATTGTTGAAATTGTCTAGGAAGACATTTTTTAAAATGATATGAATTAACCAAATTTCATATAAATTTACTTTTAAACCAGTTAATTGACTTCGAAATGAATCAAAATTAAGTAAAAACTCATCCATAGTTTTGAAATCCGTATACCTGAGACCCTCTAATTGATCTTGGAGTTGAATCTTTCGAGATTCATTTGCACTGTCGAAAGTGTTTTTCAGAATCGTTCATGTTGCATGTGCTTCACTACAGTGGACAATTAAAACATATAAATTTAGATGTAAAGAAATGCCTATAAGGCCTAAAGCCTCATCATTTTTCTCATTCCAAGCATCAATATGTGCCTTAGAGGCAGTAGTAGCAGGAACAGAAGTCACACTAGTCGCCACATCAAGAATTTGTTTAAAGCAGAAAATAAATGTAATATGAGCCTTCCAAACGTGATAATTGGAACTTGTTAATTTAATCTCTGGAATTAATATTGACATAATAAATTAAAATAACCTGAATTAAAAGTTGCATAATATAATAATAAAGCTAAAAAGTCAATTTAATGCAATTAGTAAACCCCAATATGCAAGAATTTTTAACTATTAAAAAAAATTAAATATATTGATTAATTGATGAAACAAATTTTAACTGTAGTTAAATAATGAATTAGCTATTGAATAAAGTTTATAACGGTAAACTGGAAATGGGTTCCAGAAGAAATAGAAAGATATGAAGAGAAACAAAAAAATATAACCGTTTAACTTTTTGTGTTAAAATTTTTAGAATAATTTTTAGTAAATTTAAAAAAATTTGAATAAATTTGATAAAAATAAAGCAAGAAATGAATGATAATGATAAACAAAAATATTTTAAACAAAGATAGAGCAATGATTATCTGTAGCTCTTTTTAAAAAATAATAATTAACCTACAACTATTATTTAAAAAAAGTAACTTGCAAGAAAGAATAATTTGCCTGCAATGATATGATTAAAAAATGTTAGAAAAGTGTTATGCCTGCAGCTTTATTGAAAAAATGAATTAAACAAACATAATAAACTATAATAATAACCTGAGAAAACTATAATGAGTGAGCAGCTAAAAACCAAAGGGAAGATAAGACAGAGCTTAAAAAAGCTGGGCAGGCAGGAAGAAGAGCCCAATGTGCAGAAGCTGCAAGATGAAAGGCTACGCTGGAGGACAGAGATGCAATAAGATCTGCAAAAAATGTTTTTAAGAGAGCTGCAAAAATGTTATTAAGAGATGCTAAAGGAAAAAATGTTTTGGAGTTGGGTTGGTGCAGGCAACAAACAACTACTCCTTATGCTGAGGGGAATAGAGAGTAGGCTACGCAATGGAGATGGGAAAGTGCAAGGGGTGGGGTTTATGCGTGAGTAGAAAGAGTGCAAACACTAACAACAACCAAAAAAAATTTTTTGAGGGAAGTCAAAAAACTTAAAAGAGGGCAAATATCAAAAAACATTTTTGAGGGCACTTACAAAAATGTTTTTCAAGGCACTAAGCAAAATAAGGTAAGGAGGGACAACATAGAAGGCTGATCACATGGGAGAAAAGACAGGTCTTGGAAAGCTGCGAATGAAGAATAAAAACATAAGCAAAAAACAAAAAAGGGAAGGGGGGAATGCTTGGCAGAAGGCGTTAAACAAGAAAAAAGAGAAAATAGCTAAAGGAAAGGATCACAGATAAAGAAATGAATACTGGTTTGAGAAAACACGGGAGTATCACACGCTGCCAGCCAAAAAAGAAATGAGCAACGAGACCAAGAAGCAAAACATATAACAAAAATATTAAATATATATATAACTGATAATAATAAATAGAGATCTAGAAAACAAATAGAGAATAGAAAGATATTAAAATCAGCACAAGATAAATATAAATAATGAACAGAAGAAAAAATGTTAGCAAAGATCTGTAAACCAGATGTATGAAACCTTGCAGAAAACCAGAGATTAAAATTTGCAGACAAACTGAGAATCAAAGAAATGCCTGCATGCGGAGATGTTAGAGCTGGAAAAAATGTTAGAATCATATTTTAATATCTATTTAAAGAGAAAATACAAAACATGCAAATCTGAAATCTTCCCTTGCGGTTGCCCGATAGAGGGAAAAGCTAGAATAAATAAACTAGGTTTGGTAGTAAACCGTTCAAACCCCAAAAAAATTTCAAAAAGAAAACCTGCAACAAAAGTTAGATCATGAAAACCTGTAAACACTCAAACAAGGATTGTTAGTGGCTCTAATACCATGTTAGAACCATTAAAAGAATGGAAATGAACTTAGGAAAGAATCCAAGAGAGTGAGCAAGAGTAAGAATTTTACCAAATACACAAAGAGAGAGAGAGATATATATATTGCTTCAATAGATCAAACACCAAATTCACCAAAAAGCTCCAAGACCAACACAAGAACTCAAGGATTTTGAAAGGGGAAAAAGAAATTAAAAACCCCTTGTGTATAATATGCATGAGGCACAAAGCCTAAAGAAGAAGAGAGAAAAAGAGAAATAAGCTCATTACAATAATGAAAGCAAGTTTGAGAATGAGAGGAGAAGTGAGAGAATAGAGAAGATTATTCAAATTGTGAGAACCAACTTAGAACCCCTATGAGAACCCTAAGAAAAGTGAGAACCATCTCTTAGTTAGAGATGAGTGGAGGGGTTTGCATGTAACTCCCATACTCTATGAGTGTCACATTCATATTTGGTGTGTGCCATGTGTAGGAATCCTCTTAAGGAGGAATATCTAATTTCCTTATTAAAGGAATTACAAATATGAGACAAGACCTTGGTTTATAAAATACCAAGGAAAGATTATAATTTTTTTTCAATTTAGAGGTATCCTTTTTTGATTCTATCCTTTCTCCCTCATCCTCATCATTTTCCTTCTAAACATCCTTTACCTCTGTGGATTTTCTCTTCCTCTTGTAAGTTTTCTTTGGAGTAGAAATGCTTTGAATTTTCTTCCTTGATGATTCTACTTTAGACTTAACTTCACTAGCAGTTGGTTTTCTCTATTTTCTCTTCACCTTAGCTTTAGTTTCGGTTGTAGTAGTGCAATATGTTCCTACATCACTACTTCCAAACTTCTTCTCTAGGTTAGATACCATTTTCCTTGTATTCTTTTCAATGATCGATTTTTTCAATTCCTTTTGAATTTTGGTAAATGCTTCATCATAGGTTCCAAATCTTTGTGCTTATTTTTCTAAGGGCTTTGACAACAACTTGTCAACATGTAAAGTTACTAAATCATCCTCTACTTCATATCCCATAGGACGAAGCCAATATGTCCTAGGTTCCACACTTTGCACAGTACATGAATCAGTGTCTACTAGAAAGAAAATATCGTTCTTGTAATTTTCTATAATGCTAGATGGAATCCTTTCTCATTTATGCATCTTAGATTGGAAATATTTGAAATAACCTCACATGACATTATTGAAGTTATTACCTAATTCTTTATGAATTTACTTATCTGAATAACTACCGGTTTTTCCTTTGACCATGTAATATTTTCTCTATCAGGGAAGAAGCTTTGAACATAGAAAAACATACATACTAGTAGGGCACCATACTTGAATTATTGTCTCTTATCTCTCTTTATCCTTTCCATGTTTTTTCAATAATTGATTCTGGTCATCTCACATAGATCATACATTGAATCATCTCTAACAATCCAATAGGAAACATGAATAGCACCACCAAGCACACTGTTAACTCGACTAGACTGGTAAACTTTATAACCTATTACAATGAAAAGTGAACTTACTTTTCTTCAATATGATCTATTGTCATTGCTCATTTCTCTATCATATTGTTTCGATTTAGTTAGTTCAGTGACCAAATGAGTTTCCATCATTCTCAATGTACATTCCAAACCTTGTGCTCGAAATCTTGTAACCATATGAATCATTGTCTTCAAAATCTTGTGTGGTCTATCCAGCCATATGAATTGTTCATGCACTCTGATTATCACATAGTGAAGCCAATTGGGATGGAATTCAGTGGGAATGTCCAGTGCATAAGTTAAACCCTTCTCTTGTAGATGTTTTTGATCCTCTTTCAACATACCATTGATGCACATACCCTTGTATTATTTCTTGATTGCTTCGGCTCCCAATTCTTTGATTCTATATTGGATATAGGATTGAACATCTTCAATCAACATTACTCCCTGAGGGATAGTGGATAGGGCACTAGACATATCAATCTCATCCTCTTTGCTTGGATGTAGTTTGAATATAGGTTGAGGCTCCTTAGAGATGTTAACCAGAACTAGAGTATCAACAATATTTTCCATTTGAGATCAAATGCAACATCACACAAATCTAAAAATAGACTAAATAGATAACTTGCAATGCACCGGTTAGAGCTTCATGATAAATTGATATCAATTTAGTTCAAAATCTCAATCATAAAAGTAATCATTGCATAGAATAGCTCAAGATAGCTCTTGAATGCTCAAATGAAAGTAAAGGTGTGAAATAAAGTTACTTTTCCTCTTTTATCATTAGAGAAATAGACATTTCATACTTCAATTGTATGAATAGTGTCAATTCATTGGTTAACACTTATCAACCAGTTGGTACTCAATCAACAGTAATAACCGCTATCAAATAGATATCAACCATAAAATCTCAGTGCGGTCTACACACAATCTCAAAAATAAAAATCATAGAAACACACACCATAATATGCATATAGATCTTTACCGCTCTTGAATCTAGGGGATCAGTAATGGATTTGTCTTTAAGTTCTCCCCCTAAGAAAATAATATGCTCGGTTCACCGATGGAACTTCTACACTTCCTGAACTTGTGGAGTTCTCAGTCAACTCAAAAGAATTTAGTTCACCTTTCTTTACCCATGTCTTCTTCATATCATTTCTGACTTCATCAACATTAGTAATCTACTTTCCTTTCCTATCTTCTAAACAATTAGGAAATACCGGTTGACTTCCAAGGACCAATATTACCTCTCAGAGATCTTATTCTGTAATTTACTAATAGGTGTCCATATTTACCACATACATAACATGTAGTGTTGAATTATCTTTCCCTTCTAACAGTATCCACTAGTTTGATAGGTGACCTAGGTGCATACACTCTTGACCTACAATCTCCAACTTTGTGTCCATATTTGTTCCATGTAATACAATATCCATCAAAGTTACCACCACTGGATCTACTGCTAGACCTAGATCTACACTCATATGCAATATGACCATACTTGTAACAATTATAGAAATAACCATTAAAAGAGTGAGGTTTATTCAACGGTTTTCTCCTACACACATTTGCAATATGACCAAGCTTTTCAGAGTTATAACAAATAGGTTTGTTAGGTTTCTTACCTGATATGATTGGATCTACCTTCTGATATTTATGTGTGTCCTTAGGTTCATATTTAGAGGACTCACCAATTTTAAATGTTCCTTCTCCTATATAACCTAGACCAGTTGTGTCTCTATGTCTTCTTTGGCTCTTTTGTTGCTCATCAAGTTTTTGTGAACTTTCATTGTATTGCTTCAACTTTTCATTTCCTTCTTTCTCAATTTTCAGTTCTTTCTTCAATGTCTCATTAATCTCTCTAACCCTTTCATTCTCAACTATTACTTGAAGATTCTCTGCAGCAGTATCCTATATTTGACTCTAATATAAAGAAAATTCCTATCTCAATTTGATAAGCTCTTCATATTTTCATTTAGGGAATCATCAACAATTTTCTTGGCGGCTTCTGCAATCTTCTTTGCCTCTAAAACTTTTCCTTTTTCCTCAAGGACTTATCACATCCTAATAGACTGACTTTCAAGTTCTCTTTTCAAATTAGCCACATTTTCTTTGAGAACCTTGTTATTAATCAACAGATCTGCAATTTCCTCCTCAAACTCTTCAGATGCACTTCCTTCAAACAATCGTTCTATGTAGTCTTGAATTTAACTCAATTACTCAATGAGTTCTCTCCTATCGGCAAGTTACTTCTTCAACTTTTCCTGCGGCTCAATGATCATCTTGTTTGCATTCTCAAGTTGCATCCCATACCTATAACCCTCCATGATAGTGAATCTTTTCCCCAATTTGTTAGGATTATCACCAAGAGGACCTATTCTCAGATACCAATTGTTGGAATTAATAGGTACTAAGAGGGGGGTGAATCAGTCCAAATAGATAGTAAACAAATTCAACAATTGATCTAGATAACTGTTGAAGTACTTTCCAAACTACAAAGCATATAACTTATGCAAATACATAAAATAAAGTAATATCAAGCATCCACAAAATTATCACACATGACACACATATTTTCTCGTGGAAACCCTTGTAAGAGGGAAAAAAACACAATGGAGCTAACACCCACAAGCCCAATACTGTAGTAAATGAGTTTTCCCTGTTAGGAGCTACAAATACCATTTCTGAGGGTTCACCTTGTTAGGAGTGACTAGTACACTGTTAAGAGTACAATCAAATCAGATATGATCTACCTCGTTGGAGGATTTCAAACCTCAATAAAGAAGTTACCTTGTTAAAGGATTTACAAAAAAAGAACCTATTAAAGTTCACCCGGTTAAGGGATTTTTCTTGCTGCAACTATTAGGGAACAATAAGATTAGTGATCTAGATGTAGCACTAATTTCTTGTCAGATCCAATATGTTCTTTGTACTCTATAAATTCTCTCTTTTTTCTGTATATCAGCTTTCTGATTGCAACCTCAAATTGAAATTAAAAAACCCGAATTGCATCACCCAAAACAACTCTTACAACTTACAACATTTCAATATCAGTAGTTCCCTCTATATATATAAAAAATCCACCGACATAAAAATGATCTTCAAAGTACTTTCTCATGAAATAATCATGTGTCAAAATGATAATCTCAATGAATAAATGATTTATCATGACTGTGTTAGGTCAAGATAAGATCTACAAATTATATCTCCAAAGTAGTCAAACACATTTTGACTTCTACAATGTAGTTCACCGCAAATCTGACTTAATTATTTGCATCAATCTCATAAATATTAAAACATTGAATGTATAACCTTTATTCCACATCATCATATCATTAGAAATGATCACACATACTTTAGTGCTCATCGATCTGTGATCTACCGATTGTTACTCAAGAACATAAGTGTTCTACGTGTCTTAATGTTTGTGACAACAAAAACTATCTCACCGATCATCCAAATGAATTGTGGTTAGAACCGCATTGCAATCTAAACATTTTTAAGTTGTATTTGTGACTACTCATCATAATTCCACTTCTACCATGTTTTCCACCAAAGTGATGTTCTCACTATCTACCGATCTTTTGAGCTTAGCCAATTTTTAGCATTACCTTCTTACCGATTGTATCTTCACCTCACATGTAGTATTGCATGACTGTACTGACTTAGTTGCACTGTGCTAACTTAGTTTCCATCAATGACAACCAAATAAGTGACTCCTTATGACTACACCTCAATATCCATAACAATACCAACAATATCCCAACACAATACCAACAAAAATTATACTTGTCTAGTTTATTACATCAATATCTTTCATCTCTTTCTCAAATCATAAACAAAAAAGAATCAAAACCCTTCAAAGATAGACATTTCATTAGCACTTCTCAAGTGGTTTTGATCATACTTGTCTTGAGGTGGTTTAGCATTCCAATGTGTAATATGAATTGAGGAAAATATCCCTTTTATATACATAGACTTTTCATTAGCTCCTTCACTTGTTATGATTAAGAATAAAATGGATTTGAGCAATTATTCTAATGATGCAAGATAGATGACAAAAATGAGATAAACTAGATAATTTTAGGAAAATACAACCTGATAGAAATAGTTAGGAACCTGTAATTGCCAAAAATGGAAAGTTGGAAACTATACCAACCTAATATCTAAATCTGAGGTTGTTCTTGGTGGAACAAAATTCCTTGGGCATTGTGTTACAAGGAACAAGAAGCTTGGGGCATTTTGTTCTGTATAAAATTACCTATAATTTTGACTAATAGTCTCGTAGGTCCTGATCTTTTAAAAACTATTCTGATAGCTGAACCACCTGTACCTACACATAAAAATAGAGAAAAGGTTATGGAAAGGGGCTTTCCTTGTTCAAACCCTTGTTTAGGAATCAACCTTGAAAATGAAATAAGATTGCATAAAGGAAAGTAAATATGAAGGTAAACATTAGATCTACCTTGCCAATACATTCTGAATGGATATTAAGATCATATATATTCATGAAAATGCTTGAATGTCACTTTAATTAAAGTTTTTAACCTTGAAATGTAGAATGGAATCAAGGATACCTTCACAAATGCATGGATCTATGAATGCCACTCCTAGATATTCAATGTTGTTATGCTTGATTGAACACTTTCTATTGAGGAAGAACACATGAGAATGTACAAAATATCTTATTGCTTGCTTGATAAATCCTCTAGTTGGTCATTATGGGAGAGAATATTGTTTCAATGGGGAATATTTCCTTCAAATTTCCTTGGAATGCTTGGAGAGAGACTATATCTTGAATGATTTCTTTCAAATCTTGAATTTCCTTGGTTGTTTGATTTCTTGAATGCTTGTGGATACTTGAAAGTAGTAATGGATAGATACCAAAATGAGGAGAGATTGGGTTTTTATATACCTCATCACATATTTTGGGATTCAAAATTAAACTAGGATGAACATGGGATCTAATTTCCCACCAAATCAATATAATGGGGCTCCTATTCAAATTAGGGCCCATTCTTCAGGGAACAAAATGCTATGGGAATTTTTTTCTCAGAACATAAAGTCTAGGGCATTTTGTTCCTAGGAAAAAACACCCACATTTAAATGGGAAATCAAGAAGATAGGGAAGATCCCAAATTGGGAGGAAATGGGTAGCTGGATCAAGCATAATAGACGTGAAATCTCAAAATCATAAAAATGGGGCCTAATTGAGTATCCAGGTATGGGTGATAAATGTTTAGGATAATACACATAGAAATAGGGACTGTGTCCCTTCTGCGGCCTATTTTTCTAATCTAATAGAAGTAGGTTATGATTAGACTCTATTTGGGGAAGAACAGAAAGGAAGGAATTGAATCCTATATCGCAATTGGACGAGAATAGGAATTTGTCCTGTCTCACCTAAATGAGGTCCACACCCTTCGTATGGTTAGACCAAGTAAACTTTTTTCTAGTGAATTCAATGCCAACCAAACCTATTTCATAAATAAAATAAGAGAAATCAACGATACTTTTTTGTATAGCCTTCAAGACTGCCCATCATCTCCACTGAGTAAAGAGGGGAGTTGAAGTTGCCCACAAGGATCCAATGTTGGGTGGACTACTATAGAAGGGAAGTAATCTCATTCCAAATCTTCTTCCTATGATTATGAGAGTTGGGTGCATACACATTCATCATAAACCAAGTCGAACCTCTAGAATTGAACCTAGTGGTTAGAGTATTCTAGTTAGAAGAGGTAAAAGCCTCAAAAACCTTTAGCGGTTTGCACATAGTGACAATACCGCCAGAGGCTCCATGTAATTCCACTATACAATATTGTGAACTCAACCAGAAAATTCTCATAAGGGTGTTGAAATAAGATTTAGTCATCTTTACTTCCCGAAGGAGAAGAATATCAATACTATTTTCTAGGATACAATTCCTAAGCATAAATTGTTTCTAGGGGCCATTCAGCCCCCTCATGTTCCATGAGAGTCCTAAACCTCGTTTATTTGTCTCAGTTGTAGAATCTAGGGTCCTCTATCTTCCATTGGAGATTTCCATCATGACTTCCCTTTTCCTTGTGACACGCTATGAAAGTTGATCTGCCTCCATGTCAAATCCAATATCCTCCCTCTTATTCTTTTTTTCTTTTTCTAGATCATCCAACCATCGTCAACAATAGAACTAGTGGATGCCCCTAGTGATGAGAATCTCTTAACCGTGGGTGGTGGGTGAGCATTGGCTCAATTGAAACACCCTTACCATTAGGAGCGACTAAGGTGACCAAAATTTAGGGTACAATAGGTACTATTTTTCCCTCATCCAAACCATCCGCCTGCACAAAAGAAACAACTGAGTTCCCTTCTTGACCATAAATAGGAGTAGTGTCCAAAGAAAGGGAAACAACTAGGTCTATGCATTGGTTAGGTTTCTTGGGGGTTTCAAAAATTTTAAGAAGCTCATCCGTAAAAGAATATTTATCACTATCATTATCTGAACCCACAATCTTTGGGGGCACATTAACCCTCAAAGGGTAGGTAGAGATACCCTTTAGTTTTTGTTGCTCTTTCTCAAGAGCCTTGCAGTCAAAAATTGCATTGCCTGATTTGTTACACTTTTGGAAAAAAGGCTGGCATTCTCATATACCAATACTTTTGTCTACTTACCCAGTTTGGATTGTAGGGTAATAAAATTGGGTAGAGTCTTACTAACAACAACATTGACACAAAAATGGGCAAAAACTAACCTGGACTTCATCCTGGTGACCTTGTCCATTGAAATGTAGTTGTCAAAAGTGCTACCAATTCATTGGAAATCTGGTTGTCCCAGAACTCAAACACAAGGCCCGAAAATCTAACCCACATGGGGGTCGCTTGATATAGGTCAACCGTAAGGTTAAAACTTGGTTTCCATCGACTTAGAGACAAGTGAAGTTTTCCATAAGTCCACGAACTAGAAAAAACAAAGGGGATATCTTCCACCACTGTAAAATTAAAAAGGAATAAGGATCCTAGCATTGTGCTAGTCATGGTGCTTCCTTTAAGTTTCCACCTCTGAGAAACGCACTTTCTGACCATGTCAATGTTCAGTCGAAAGGAGAAGAATTGGTCAACCAAAGTGTTGTTCATGGATCAAACAATATGATCAACCACTACATCAGGAACCCTACTAGCCATTCCTTCCTTTGCTTTTGCACACTCTAGTACTACCACAATATTCCCCTCCTTTTGGAAGTCACCCATGAGGATTTGTTTCCAGCCTTCTAACAAAGCACTGCTCTAAGTCTTTGCCTAGTCTCCCTTCTCACAAACTTTACCCGAGACAATATAGTCCACCTCGGGTGTATTCTCATTGTTTCCATCTCATGTTGTGACTCTTGCTAGAGATGGTTCCCAACAAGTGGGTTCACCAGGTCTCTCAAGTGCAGGAATGCCAGTTTCTAGTGAGGGCACACCAGCAAGATTTTGTCCCCCACCCAAATCATCCACCATGAAAACACAAAGTTTAAAAATTTGCAGAACACCAAGATTTTTCTATTGTGATTCCTTATGTTGGCCTCCTTTTTACCCATTATGTTTTCTTCTTTACACACACACACACACACACACACACACTTTTCTATCTTATTTTCTTTAGCTTCTCATTCTTTAAATTTGTTTATTTATTCCTTTGTTTTATTAGTTTTCATTTCTTTGTTTTTCTGACTTGCTTCTTTCAACTTAGTTTTTTATTGATTGTTTCCTTGATTTTTATGTCACCTTTCTTTCTCTTCTTTTTTATGTTATTGTTTGGTTTGTAACTCTTATTTTTTGCTCCTTATATTCTCTTATATCTTCTTGATGATAGATCATGAAGTGTCATCCAAAACATTAAAAAAAACTCTAATACAATATACATAGAAAAAAATTCAAATAAATTATAATCTATATAAAAACCTTTGAGAAACATAGTATATTAGTACAGAAGTTAAATTTCACTGGCTACATACGCAAACCAGCGAATCAACTAAAATTGGAGGAAAAGCCTACAGAACTTCACTTTTGAAATCGAACTCTAATTTCCAATTCATATGTATTTGACTTTGTATAACCATTGGAACACACTTTATAATTGAAGAAAACTAGGACCCTTAAAAAATATCTTGCATGAGTAGGTATATTTAATCAATTAACATAATATTTCAGATACATAAGCTCAGTACAATAATATGATTGAAAATAGTCAATTGAGATTATAATTAAACATGCCTAGAAATGAAAATAAGATGGCTTGGATCATGTAAGTTGCAATGAAAATGTTGACTGATATGCCAATATGATAGATGGCTACAAATTCAATATTGAGAGTGGAAATTAGATCAGATAGTAGAAATGACTTATATATGAGAGACAGACTCACGATGAAATTCCTACCCAAATGTGTCATAATTAATGTTTATCCTATCTACATCAGAGTTAGATCTTTTGTATTTGCAACACTTCCACTAAGATCAATTTAAAGGGTGTTGGCTTGCTGGTTTATGAAAGAAAACAATGGTGGTGCAAGGGAGTATCAAGATCAAGAATTCATTGTGCTTTTATCAAACTCTAAAACTTTGTAAAAGTAAAAAAGATTGTGGAGTTGGATGTTGATGTTTATGTAGGTGTAGACAATGGGCAGCCTTAAACATCACACACTAAGGAAAAAATTAAGCTTGTAAAAAGTAAGTCAATTTTGACTATTTAACATTTTTTACTTAGGAATCAGTCATTAGTGTGTGATGTTTACACCCGGGGGTAGACAAGGAGTATATTGTGAACCTATGAAAGCTCAAAGATTGATGAATGAATAGCCTAAAATATGATTGTCTCTACTTTGAATATGCTCCCTCTTCCATATAGGTTGCCTATGAAAAAGAATGGTCATGATTTAATGCCTTTTACTTGAAAATACTCAAAAATAGATGTTAAAACTGAACATGGGTATTTGTCTTTAATTAGGTAGACTTTTTGGGTGGCTTAGACACAAGAAAGCATGCCAAAACTATGATCTATCTTGGTTTTAGATTAGGTACCTTTCACTTAAAGAGCTAACACTTTTGATGTGTATTTTTCTAACATGAATCTCAAGAACATAACATAAAATTGAGTTTTCACTTGGCATGTCTTGATCATATACAATCCATCAATTGTATTATTTCATAATATGTTTACCACTTGTGTTAGGAAATTTTGTTGCTCTCACTTAGTAAAAGTAAAATTCATTTTTTATGTTTTCCTTAACTTATTTGTTGAACATAAATCTATTCATCCTTTGTCCCTATAATTACCATTTTGTAATGGTTATGCCATCTAATTTTAGAATGACAATGGGATCTCTTGTAAAATGACCACTAGGGGGTGAAAGACGAGAGTCATGTGATACACATGTTAGGGAAAATATTGGAATAATCTATGAAAGTACATTTAAAAATAAATGGGTGAAGCATAATATGTATGATGCATATCAAAGTGGTACAAGGATTATTTTTTAAAGTTTCTCCAAATTTCCCAACAAAGAAGATATCATCATACACATCCTCATAATGTAGAAGAAAAAATGATTTGGAATGTAAAGATGCACCTTTATTACTGTAAGAGCTATGACTCTTCATGCATAAAATATATTAACTACACTATGGTGTGTATTGTTGAAATCAATATGCATTAATTTACTTCATTTAAGTTTTAAAAAATAGGTGAATGAAATGTTATGCTTTTGGTTAAGGTAAATACAGGTTTTGAAGGGGCCCCGAAACCCTGTACAAAAAGGCCAAAAGAGATTTTCAAAGAAGCACTCTATAAAGAAATAAAACAAGACCACCACGAGGGTTTTAAAACAGGATCCCTCAACCTGGACACAAAAGAAGGTACCAGAAAAGGAAATCTAGCACCCTTACGATAAAAAAAATGCTACAAAAAGAAAATTACAGTTAATTCTAGCAGCCCAAAAGCTTCCAGCAACCAGCAAAGGAAAGCCCAAACAAATTATTTCTTCCCCTTCTAGGAATGAAGAGACATATCAAATGAGGGTGGATGTTTTGATTTTTTATTTCCTTTAACAGAGTTCCACCCATCATCCACATTCTTATCCATTTCCTGCATAGAATTTGAATCAAGTTTTGGGACCCCCAAAACCTGAGGCTGTCCCAGGAAAGGGCCAAGAGAATCCAAGGAGGCAACATTGGAAGATGACTCAGTGGCTACCATTTCAGAAGAAACTAGTGAGGAGTTTCTAATAAGAGGAACAAAAGCCCCACTACCATCAGAGCCTCGAACATCTGATTCAGTACAAGGAGAGGGGACAGCTCCCAGGGAAGAGCCAACAGTGGTCCCAAGAGGCACATTGGTCTCATCTATCTCTTGAGAAGAAGAGACAACCTGAGAGAAAATTCTGATAGAAGAATCCTTCACAACATAATAATGTTGGGAGGAGGCCCCCTTCCACCAAGAAGCAAGTTTTTTAACCTTTTTCAAGCCACACTGGTTCGCTAAGTGACCAGTTTTGAAGCATCTCCTGCATCTGAAGGGGAGGCCTTCATAATCTAAAGTTTGGATCCATGACCCTTTAGAATGCTCCAACTTTATTCTTATCATAAGACCCTTGGAAGTGTCCAAATCAACCAAGATCCTAGTATAAGTTGGGTGAAGAATATCATCTGATTCCTCATCAACCATCAAGAAGTCCCCTAGAGCCTCACCCACAGCCTCAAGAAGAGAGTTAACCCTGAAATGAAGAGGGAGGTAAGGAAGCCTCACCCAAGTAGGAACCTTGGAGAATGACTCAGTAGAAGCACCAAAGTCAGGATTCCAAGGCTTCATCATGAGCATGCTCTGAGCATTCCAGCTAAAAAAATGATCACATAGTATCACTTTCCTATCAGCACCCCTCTCAAACTTGGCAATAAAAAAACCCCTTGCCATTGGGAAAATGTGAACAGTTTCAGAAATGATTGGTTCCCAATAGCGATATATCCAAGCATGCAAATCTGAAAGACTTGGCCAGAGGCCCTTAAATCTGTAAATAAGACCATGTTCCTCGAGAACTGAGGATGCATCTTCAATGTCTTTCACAACCTCTCCATCCAGAGGGAGGATTAGAGAGTTAGAGAGAGGGAAAGGGGAAACAACTCTATCTCCAAAAGCTGAAGACAGCTTAGAGGTAATAGATTTTCACTGAGAGGAGCCCCCAGAAGAAGGAAGATCTGCTGCTAGCACCAAAGGAACAGTTTGGGGGCCAACATCCTCAGCCGCCAACGACGTTACCCTAATCTGCCCAGGAGAAATAGGCGCAGCTAAGGCAGAAGCCTCCACCGCTCTCCCTGCAACAGCCGTGGCTACCCTAGGGGCATCTACATGACCCCCAGACACGACATCGACAGGAACCCTAGTGGCAGCAAGAGGTATCGCAGCATGAGGCATCATTCCGTACAATGATCTCCCTTTCCATTGTTAGTTATGTCATGAGTATGAATGGAATTTTATGTTAATCTAACAATCTATGAATTAAAATAGAAAAAGGAAGGCTACTAGAGAAGGTCATGCCAATAGAATAAGGGCCAAGTCCTTAGTCCTCAAGACAACTAGTGTAGATCTAGATGACAAGACCCTAGATATTTCTTTTGAGTGGAAATTTAACTTCATCGATAAGGAGATTTATGTTGCTTCTAATATTCTAAGGCTAAAAGATCCCAACTACGAGAGTTCACACTTTTGAGTTTCCCCTCATTTTCTTGTATTTGTGATGATTGTGTAATATTTCTCAACTTTATTTCTATTGGCCTCTTGATAGTCTTTGGTGTTCTACTTCTCTTGGAAATCAATATTTTCATCATTTTTCTTTGATTTTTAAAAAGAGGGTTTAAGTCCTTTCAAAAACCCAATTTTCATATTTATGAAAAAAAAATACATGAGATGGATTTAATACAAATGAACTAGCTAACTATTAAATAAAATTTTGAAATGGAAAATAAAAAAGGTAGATATTTATCCCTAGTTCAAAGGTCAATGTAGGAGTGAGGCTTTGTAGAAACTTGCATAACTAATCAAAATGTGTTGTGATATATTTGAAATTTTGTCTAGGTATTAAAAATTAAGACATGAAATATTCAAAAAATTGGAGAACAAAGCACAATCAGGTTAGTTGTGTCAATGCCTAGAATACAATAGAGACTATACAATCTTGATATTGACCCTTTTCTCATAATGGCTTTGATTTTTTGAAGGGTATATACAATGGTTGGTCGGTTCCATTATTCTTAAATCTAGATCCAAGACAAAAAGAAATTGTTTAGGACAACTTGGAAAAAATGGGCCCGAAACTATATACCCAAGGCAAGAATAATGTTTAGGACAACTTGATAATCTACCTTGTCATATCCCTATTTGGTGTATTTCAACCCTACACAATTTGGAAAATTTTGGAAGTGTGTGATCCCTAGGGTCTTGTTGTCTTGGGTGTGTAAAGGTACTAGAATTGTCAATGAAAGCACTACAATCTAACATTACTTGATGTACCTTATTTATTGGAGAAAATAAAGAGAAGTGAAACCAAAATGTTGTACCAAAGACAAAAAGAGCATGATTCAAGACTTTAAAGAAGAAGTGAAATAGTTATAGTAAGAATCATATAACTTTCATAGAATAATGATCGAATATGTTGCCAAGAGTGTTCACATAATGTTCCCCTTTTGAAATAAGATTCAATAATAATAGAATAGTAAAAATTAAAACATTGAAAACGAATTAAAAATAATAACAATGCAGTTTATAAATATAAATAAATAAATAAATAATGGCAAGTATATCAATGCCATCTCTTATTAATGGACAATTAGAAGGATGTCAATGACACCTAAATTTACAAGGACGTGAGATATCGTATACCTTGCCATATACAAAGATGGTCACTGACTAAGATAAACAAAGATACGATAAATACCAAAATATGATCAAGCAGACAATATCTGATGTATAACCAATTTGTATCAGACTCGTAGCTATTTGATCACTCGCTTATAAGAGATTAGTCAAAAACAACGATCTTACCAAACAAAGATCAGAAGTTTATATTCTTGGAACGGTTATTAATAAGTGAAATACAATAACCGTAGTATAGTCTGTATACATAATTAGCTGATTCCAGGACTGATTTCTTTTGGACAGAATTCTGAATTTGTATCGAATACGGAAGGTTATATTACAGCATTTATATTCTTAGTTTATATTGAAGCATTCTTGATATAAGACATTGCCTGCATCAATCTTATTGGTTGAACTACCAAACCCTTTGTATATAGTTATTTTGTGTTTTAGAAGAGTTGGCCATCAAGTAATTCAGACTGAAAACCAATTTGGAAATCAATAATACAAAGGATGATGATAAATTAAAGAGTTGTATACAATATTAATGGAGGTGCTTGAGGGCCTCAACAACCTCACCTTTCATGTTTTAGGTTTTGATACAAATTTTGTATATCCTACAAATCATTCTTAGTCTGTTCAGTAGACTTTTTAAGGTTTTCACGGGTACAAGGACCCTTATTAACAAGACTTGAAATTCCCATATCCACATTTTCCAAATCAGCAATAGTACTAAGGGACTAGATTGTAGCTTATGTCATTTATCAACTAAGCATTTTATAATCTCAATACTATTTTGAATGGCTTTAAAACTAATGTTGACCGAATTCACCAAATTGTCACTTATCTTCTTCATTTTGGCCTTTAACCCCGCAATACACCCTTCATATTCATTCTTTAGAATTTTTGCATCCTTTGTAACATTTTCAAAGATTTCAAGTATCTTCTTCTTGTCCTCCTCTGAGTTGGAAACTCTCTCTCTACTTTGGATTGAAGAGATATTGTTTTGAATAGAGAGAAATTTTATGTTCATTTGGGTAATCTCTAAGAACAACCATTTGGAAATTTTGAGCTAGTCCACCACAACATCTCTAGCGACCCATTTTAAATCTTTTGGGTCCTCTATTTTTGAGCTCAACAGTGGAGTCCTTCTTTAGGTAATGAGGCACCTCATATCTTTTTTGAGAAGAAGAGGATGAAGGGGATCTTGGGTTATGCATATTTTCTTCTATCTCCACATTAGGAGCATTCCAAGGATTAGAGTCTTCCTCCTCCAACATGACAATTTTACATACTTGATCATATACACATGTAGCAACCTCCTTGGAAGATGACTCATCCACAATAGTCATTTCCTTTTCTTCTTTTCATCTCCGTCATCTTTCTTAGAGGGGCTTCCTGCTCCTGAGAATCAAAACCACATCACCATTTTTCCAATCCTTGAATCCACAGAATTGTCACCACTAAACTGTATTTCCATATCATCCCTTAAATCCAACCCGAACTCTTCTTCACTAACCAAGGGAGTGAATATATTCTTATGAACATTAGAATCCAAATTAGAGGGAAGGTCTTTGATATATTCCATGATTAAGAGGATCAAAACCCTCATGAATGAGTGAACTTTTAGCTTGTGTCTAAAGTGCCACAAAAAGGAAAAATGGAAACCAAACATGGTATTGTATCAATTGTCCAATGTAAAATACTATATCATCACCTTAACTGGATATAAGTCAAAAGAGTCTTGATCGGCTTAACTTGATATCAATTATTTCCCTTCTTAACCAGTCTTTTCCCTTCCTCGACTTTGAGAAAATTTTGAATAATGGCCTTGGAGGATTTTCTATCTCTAAAATTATTCCTACCCTCCCTAGAAAGATGAGTAATCACTACAATCAATTCTTTATTAACTTCTATGCATTTTTCTTATGTCAAAAGCTTGCAATCCCTCCATCAATAAAACAACTTTGACACATTTGGTTCTAAACAATGAAGTTTCTCTAGATAAGGAGTGGTGTTGCCCCTCTTTAAAATGTTCCAAACTTTCTTATTTCTCCTTATGTCATCATAGGTAATAGGTTCAAGCCTATACCTTTCACCAACCATAACACAAGAGAACTTACAATTCATAGATAGGGCCCTACCTCACTCTGATTCAGATAGCTCTCATGCCCAAAAAATTATCTTCTAACCCAATGAAATACAAAACCAAATGAGGATAATGCCCACACTCCATGTGGTAATAATGAAAAAATGACGCAATCACAATCATCATTAAAGTGGCAAATGAATAATTCCCCAAAAAGGGTGTTGGAAAAGATCAATTAATTATCAAACTTTGTCATATTTGTTACTAATCAAATCATAGTAAGCAATGTCTTCCAAATTTGGTGGCAATGGGTTGTTAATATTCCAAAGGATAATGTTGAGCTTAGTAACCTCTAAGTTGGCAAAGGAGTTTTTCAATGCATTGCCTTCCCTAAAAATATGGGAGATAAAGACTTCAACAAAAGACCTAATTAGATTCTTGGAAATGTTAATGAGGGTTTCAATAGACTGGCTTGACTTTTAAGACCCTTTCAAACATAGGATTATGTTAAGGGAGTCACCCTCGGACCTCAATTCAAATGCTTTTTGAAAACCCTAAAAAATTTCAAGTTTGACACCATGAAAAGTAGTAGTCACTTCAACATGGTGATCAATTTGAGTTCCTAGAGTCAGTGCCACTACAAGAAGGTTTTGTTGTAATTCATTGTAAAATATTTAACAATATAACAAAAATAATGGGAATACTTTGAAATGTAATAATCAAGTATGTTCAAATTGTAATGTCCACAATTTATGGTTTTTTTTAAGGAACTCGCTACCCAAGTATACAAGTCTCCTAAGAATGATTTGTAGCATGTTATGTTTATAATCTTCATTAGGTACATCCTTCACGACCTTGTGATACATAACATCGATCTCAGAAAGGGTGCACCATTTGATCAAGCGCTAAAATATAGGTACCACACTTTGTTCATGTTGCAAGGTATAACCCTTAGAAGTAGACTATATGATCAATGGTTATTAAGCCATTATTTAATATTGATACTTACTCACCAAGACAATTAATTATTTGACATTTATGATGGAGGCCAATATTCTCTCATTTCTCTCATTATTATACCTAACTAGAGAACAAGATTCTGAAATCCAATCTCCACTTCTAATTAGTGCAAATGAAAATGGCTTCACTTCTTACTCGCTAAGAGTAACATTTGATCATGAAGTTTATAAACCACCTAGCTATCATGACGTTTCAAGGCTTTGTATTTTGAACATGATTAAAATTACGCACATTCATTACTCATCTAAATATTTATTAAGAGATTTAATCTTTCACTTCATACGAAGGTGGTAAGATTACACAAATAAGTAGTAAAGGTGTATTTAACTTAATGCACTTACAACATCCATATTAGAGGAGATAAAATAATTGTCTTCACACTATTAAGTTGTTCATTTTCAAACTGAACAATCATAATTCATTTGAGATATGAATAAATATAAACATATATTTTTTATTAAGATGATAAACTATTGTCAAAAGGCTAATTTAGTTATCTTCTAGAAACCATAATAAAAATATTGTGATTGCTTATAAGTTACTTGTTCTTTTAATCTAGGCATGATATTGAGATTTCAAATTATGGAAGATCCTTCTTTAAAAAATTATATCAATTTCTATTTAAGATTAATCATTTCTTAAACAAGAATTTATATTAGTAATCATATTAAGATTATGATTTAATTATAATCAACATTAATATCAATAACATTATGATTAATACTAAGTGTAATAATGTCTATCATTGTACATATATCTACCTTTTAAATTTAATATTAATGAATATATATGCTTCTTTTATTTATTATCTTCACACAAATAACATTGCTATTACAATGAAGAAAGAAAAAAAATTGAAATGTCCCTAAGGGCCCGTTTGGGGGCTGGAATTAGACTGGAATTAGACTGGAATTGGCATTATCTAATTCCGGATAATGCTGAATTCCATGTTTGGGTCCATGAATAAAAATGGAATTGGAATTACAAAATTCCCATTTTGCCCCAAAATGGAAATATCAATCTTCCACCTAAATAGGTGGAATTAGAATTTCAATTCCAATTCCAATTTTTACAAAAGCAAATTTAATATCTTGTCGGATCCGTGACATGATAGATGTGTAAATGTGTGTATGTGTCTATATGTGAGTATATGTGTATATGTACACAAATGTGTATATGTATATATACACAAATGTGTGTATATGTGTAAATGTGTATATGTGTATATGTGTGTATATGTGTATATGTGTATATGTGTCTATGTGTATATGTGTATATGTGTATATGTATATATACATAGATATGTGTATATGTGTATATGTGTAAATATGTATATATACATAAATGTGTGTATATATGTATATGTGTAAATATGTATATATACACAATTATGTGTATATGTGTATGTGTGTATATGTGTATATGCGTAAATATGTATATATATGCAAATGTGTGCATATGTGTATATGTCTATATGTGTATATATGTATATATACACAAATGCATGTATATGTGTATATGTGTGAATATGTGTATATGTGTATATATGTATATATACACAAATGTGTGTATATGTATGTGTGTATATGTGTATGTGTAAATATGTATATATACACAAATGTGTGTATATGTGTATATATATGTATATGTGTATATGTGTGTATATATGTATATATGTCTATATGTGTATACATAAATAAATGTGTGTGTGAATATGTATATGTGTAAATATATATACACACAATTGTGTATATGTGTGTATGTCTAAATATGTATATATATATATATATATATACAAATGTGTGTATATACATACATGTGTGTATATACACACATGTATATATATGTGTATATATACATATATGTGTGTGTATATACCCATGTGTGTATGTGTGTATATATACACACATACACACCATATTCAAAAAAATTATGAAATAAACAATTAAAATTATTTATGCATCTTCTCAGTCATCTTCCGGGTGAACCAAACGGGTCCAGCCCATATTCCAAAAATCATTTCTAGGATATGTATCTTCCAAAATTGTAGCATCTTCCAAAATTGACCATATCCAGCATTTGGTATTCCAGCACCCAAATGGGCCCTCCCGCTCACTTGTCTCTGCTGGATCTACCATCACGAGGCGTCCTAGGGGGATTTGTTCCTTAACCAGGCATCGTCAGGGGTCCTTCTCTCAGTGGTTTATTAGACACTTCTTGCATTGCCTCTGGTCCTCTTCCTGCTTGATGAGCATTGCCAACGGCCCTCCTCCCTTCTTCACAGACATTTCTCACAAGCCCACTATATCCTCTCTATCGGTGACTATGCTAGGGGAGTTGTCTTCTAGATTGAGGGTTTCCTCTACTGGGGCTAGGGGTGTTGTTCTGACTGAGGGTGTTGTTTCATGCACCATGGGTGATTTTGGGACTTCTACTCTTGGTTTTGGTGGTTCTAGCCCTGGGACTGTCAAGGATGCCCCCCGCCCTCCCCCACAAAAAAATAAAATAAAATAAAATAAAGAAGTTTAAAAAAATTTACTGCCAATGGTCGAAGGAGCTACACTTGTGCTGCCAAAACTGCTGCTACCATCCCTTCAAGGTTGAAAGCTAGACCTATTTCTTGTGTCAAGGCCTCTCATATGGTGGTTTGTGGTCCAGATGTAATATCTACAATGTGGATTTCTACCAGCGTCATAGTTTGGTCTACAAATTTGCAGGCCTCTAGCCCTCTCTTTCAGATTTACATTGTTGGGTAAATAGTTCTTGGGGACCCTTATTTTCTGGTGATATTGAGCTCTACCTTGTGCCAAGGGGTTTTTTATTGCATCATTTTCCTCTTCTAATGATCATGATTTGATTTTGAACAAGTTATGGGTTTGGGGGAATCACTCCCTTTCTGCCAAACCATGGACATCACCCTTCAACCCTCTTACTAAACCACTTAATGTGAATTTAGTGTGGGTTTGCCTTCCTAATCTCCCACTTCATTTATGGGAGATGTCTTTCTTTGAGGTCATTGGAAACTCTCTTGGTCATTTCCTAAAGGTGGATGAAGCTACTGCTACATTGGGCCACTCTACTTTCGCCCACATTCTGGTTGATATGGATATCTCCACTCCACTTCTTGGGGATGTGGTTCTCATTGTCAGGGAGAGGCCATGGACTCAACTATTGGATTATGAGGGCCTTTCATCCATTGTTAGATTTTCTTCTCTACTAGGCATATGGCTATTGACTACGCTCTTTTGTGTCTTAAGGGTGTTGCTACTTTGTGGAGGGATGCCCATGCTGATCATTTGATAGTCCATTCTTTTGGTTCTCTTTTTTAGTCTTCCTCTAAGGACTCACAGTCTGATGATGAAGAGGAGAACCATGCTAAACATTTTGGATGTTGCCCATGTTGTTGATTGAAAATAGGCTATTTTTTCTCCTTCTGCAACCCTAAATATTTCCCCTGCTACTTCAGGTGCAACCCCCTCTGGCCTTGTGGTCCATTATGATGGTAGGACTTTTGTGTTTGTTCTACCACAAGTTTATGTTGACATTTCTCAGCCTCTTCAACACTCTGGCCTCTGTACTGACGGCTACCCCAATGGATTTTCCTTCGTTGGGGAGCCTAAGGATAACATTTCCTGGACATTCCTCTGATGACGTAGGAATATTTTTTCTTCAAACTCTCGTTCATCTTCTCTAGCAATGTGAGTTTGACCTTTCTTTTGAAGGGCTTCTAGCCTTTGTGCTTTGTGTTTTATCTTTCTATTCAACACCTATTGTACTATCTATATGTTGTTGATGACCTAATTTTCTAACTTTGGGTCTTGTTTATGTAATGGTCAACCCCCTTGTTAATTTTATTTTTAATATTAAAAAATATTTCTATTACAATATTATTCCCTTGTCGTTTAAGTACCAATAGCATCACTCGGATTAATATTAACAATTGTATTTTACGTAATACTATTACCTTTCTTCTCAATAATATTAAGGTCAACAATATATTGCTCATGATGTAAATATTAGAGGAAATTTAATGATTACCTCTCTTATTTGATTTACAATCCAATGACCACCTTAATTCCTTATCTTCCAAAATGATCCTTTGGAAATCATTACTTACTCCATGACTTCTCACTTTCTTCACTATTGGGTATTTTATTGTTGATTACCTCTCGTACCTAGTTTACACCAATGACCATCTTAATTCCTTATCTTCTAGAATGATCTTTTGGCAATCATTACTTACTCCAGGACTGCTCAATTTCTTCACTATTGGGTATTTTATTATTGATTACCTCTGTTACCTGATATACACCAATGAACACCTTAATTCCTTATCTTCCAGAATGATTCTTTGGCAATCATTACTTACTCCATGACTGCTCAATTTCTTCACTAGTGGGTATTTTATTGTTGCTGGTCTCTTTTTTTGTATTATAATTTATGCATTAAAGAGGCATAAAATGTACACTGACATTCATAGGCAGTTGTAATCTCCATTATTCTACTGAATCTTAATTTAATAAATATCTCAAATCAGAATTTCCTTCAAGTTTATGAATTAATTTGGCAAATGTCTCAATAGATATGTGGTTCTTGGTGCTTCTTTAAGTGAAAACATATATAGGCATATATTTTTTGTTTTTATGAAATCATTTAGCTATAAAGGTAAATAGAATTGAAATGAAAGCATACCTCTAAACATCAATTATGGGTTTGATCAATTTATTGGATTTCCCAACTATTTTACTACACCCACAACCTAACACTTTATTTTGAACAAAACCAATTAACAAAATAATAAGCTTAAACTACACCCACAAGAAAAATAATTATCTTGGACTCCCTTCTCTACTTACATGACCACACCTAATTAACTTCGATAGGTGAAATATTAGACAAGGGTTTAGTTGGTTCTCCCCTTTTCCTATTGGCACTCATTTCTTTTGCATTCTCTCAAATACTTGATGGGTTAGGACATACATCGAAATCAAATTCATATTAGTAAGTAAAAACATAAACCTAAATGTTACCTTCCTTGTGTATAAAATGAATTTGATTTCCCTTTAGTAATGATAACATCCCAATTCATTTGACTATATCTAATCAACTTTCATTCAAGCATTAACAAATATTGATATTCAACCTAGATTCAAATGAATATGGCTTACTTCACAAATCATCAAGTATACATCTTGTTGGATAGGTTTGGCTTAGAGTTGTTTTGATTTTCCTTTTTCCTTGGTCAGCTAATAATCATCTTCAATGCCTTGCCAAAATTGAAAGGTCTTGTTCAATCATTGGACTATCCACATTCAGTGACAAACCAAAACTAAATCACACTCAACAATTAAGGCCAAGACATCAATTTTAATATAAATGAGAACACAAAATATTGTGAAAAATTGTAGAAAATTTGGGGCCTTATACAAACCTAGTTGAATCAATCAATACACAAACAAAAATCAAAATTAAAAAATCAATGATAATAGTTAAATTACACAAATATAAAAAATCAAAGAATTAAAAATTTGTATCGCTAAGTGATACGCATATAAAATGCAGGTTCACCAAAATGAAGGGAAATAAAGGCGCCATTCATAAGTATCTATGCATTAAATGGGTAGGTAAACTAATAAAGCAACTATGCTCTAGATATTTGCGTTAATCATAATAAAATATTGAAAATAGCTAAAATATACTATAACAAAACATGTGCCAAAATTTTAACAAGAGAAGTACCTTGAAAGGTGAACATTGATTAATATAATTTTGTGAAAATGGTTCTAAACCTAAATTCTAAGATTAGAAATTGGAGTAGGAAATAAAGATGATTGATATTTGAGAAGAAGAGAGGTACAAGTGATATCTCAAGTTCAAAAGCATTGTCAAGTTCTGATTAATTTGATTTTGTTTAGAGTAGAATAAATCCTAGTATATACAACACTTGTGTGTGTGATGCTATATAATAGAAAAGTAATACTGGTGCTAAGGACCACCAAAAGGATTGTTATAGAAAGGCCGACAATTAGGACTTATTTACACCTTATTCAAGGTACAAGATTGATTTAAAATAAATAAAATAAATATAGAGTTTCAATGCCAATGCTAATATAAATAGAGAGGTTATTGTGAAAATGTAATACATTAGAGAACTTTGTGTGAATATTGTTTGTTTGAATGTAACACATTCCTTAAATCATTACAGATGATTATTAAATAAATTCCTTAGACGTCACATTTGGATTATCTAATCTATATGTTTATAGTTAACAATCATAACCAACATTTTTAGCCATGAAATATAGAATTTAAAATTTTGAAAAGGTTTAAAAGACCATGGTTGCAATTATATTCAATAAATGTATTCATAGCTAACAAATTGTCTATGGTAGTTGAAGGTTTGAAAAGTATATGAAAAGTGTTAGCAATAAAGTACTGAGGAATAACAAAGTGTTGCAATGGATCATGGTTTAATGCTTGTGCCAAAAGAGCCCAAATTTGTGCTAGAACCATTTACTAATGTAATCAACACAAAATAGTATAAATAAAGAGGGAAAGTGTAAATGTATATCATTTTATCCTCTAAGTTCCCTTCACTTTGGTGTATGTGAAAAATTAAGTTTTCATACAAACCAAAGTAGAAATAAGCAAAATATATTGAGATAATAAATATGAATCTTCTTCAAAATCAGTTATAAAATTAATTATTAACATGATTGTGTACTCCCAGCCTATAAATTTATGTACTAACAATAGAATTAATTATATGGTCTCAATTATTGAAGAGTGTATTAGGGAGTGTACACAAATGAAAGGGAAAAACTAAAAAAATAAGGTTTTGATTAAAAACTTAGAATGCAACTCTAAGTGTAATATGTAAATGTAAAATTGGGTTAAAATTTATGCATGTTGTTTTCTTATCTTTTACAATCAATTTGAATAAAGGATGTAGATGAAAAAGGTTATCCCACACTTTTTTTCATAATGGGAAAGATTGATGACATATCCAATAAATCATCAATATCAAGTAGGTGTGGGTCTATCTCAATGGGATTCAAAGACATCATATAGATGTATGAGACTACCTACTAGAATAACATGTAACATAGAGGATGATGTATATGACCATGGATCTTTCTCTTTGAACAAAAAATTTATGCAATGGTCTCAAGGGTGATGTGTTTTTTGAGATAAATGGTTAATAATATGATTGGCTATGATGTCTTTGTTCTTGAGATGTTTTAATGAGAATTCAATTATGTATTATTAATTCATGTTCTTGTACAATGGATCCATTGATAACATTAATATTATGTATGGTGTTAGGTGTATCACTAGAATTATTATCAAACCCATTATATTCATTGTTAGTAACATTGGAAGGATTATCATCCATTTTTAATTGATTACGTTGACCATAAGAAGGTGTTAAATATTAAAGTAAGTGATCCAAAAGTTGACATTAGTGCCAAAATAGAAAGGGAATAGAAAAACATAAAATGTATAACCTCATTATTGAACAAATGATGTAGACCTAAGAACAATAACCTTAATGGAGTTTTGAATCTTCACAATCTTCAACATAAATACAAATCCACACACTAAAAGAAAAGAGGAAAAATACTCATAATGATATTATTCAAATCAAGAAGAACTGAATACAATTCACTCAATCACTAAAATCAAAATCCAAAAGCTTACATAAATCTATTTTCCATAATCCGCAGAAGCAGGAAAGGTAAAGCACCGAGTACACCTAAATTTGATGGTTATTGCTTTAGATGTAATAAGTATGGACATCAAGATTTTGAGTGTAGAACCAACTTTACTAACAACACAAGGAAGCCTAAGTTTGATGGTTACTACAAGAAATGCAACAAGTATGGTCACAAGACTAAAGAGTAAAGATCAAAGAAAAGAAATGATAAGTGGATGCCTAACCAAGACAATGCAAATACTAACCGAGTAGGCACATCTATACCATGGGATTATAACACAAGGATTTCATGTTTATCTTGTCGAAGATATGGACACATTGCTGCAAACTGCATATTGATGCATGGAAGGTATACCAGAAGATCATGGAGGAGCACTGGCATGGCATGTTTCCATTGTCATAAAGTAGAACACCTAGCAAGCAATTGCAGATACCGAGGAGATGTACCAATCGAAGATGAATTTACAAAGAGTGCACCATCTACTATTGAAGAAATTAGAGAACAAATGAACAAAACCTAGAGCAGAAAGACTCAGGAAGATGGAACATCACTTGGAACCATAAATAGCACCATCTCTACCAATTTTGGTGCACCGAGCTCCACCTATATGGTGAGAGGTATGTAGGAACTGCATGTTTATTATAAATATTACATCAGTTCCTAACATTAGAGTTAAGATCCATATCAGCATATTAAGATGCATTTGGATAAGTTGTGAAATTTTGGTTGAAAGTTGTAATGTATGGTTATTTAGTTTAGTCGGTTAAGAAAAGTAACTATGTTGTTGGCATAAAGGTATAAGGGACTTGGCATGTGCATTTAATGCAAATAATTAAAACTGTTTGAAACCCTAATCGGGGAAAAGCTACAAATAGGTCAGTTTGTTATTAATTTGAACGTAATGTTTTCGAAGAGCATTTGAGCACACTGCAGAGTGATCACTCTGTCGAGCAATCAAAGCGATTTTGAGGTATTTCTAAATCTTTGTAAAAGCACTGTAAGACATTTTTGTGATAATTGGTTACACCGAGTTGTGTTTGTGAAGCCTTATTTTATCAAGCGTGCCCTAGTTTTTTCAAACAATACATTTGGAGGTAATCATGGCACCGAGGATGCAGAGACTAGTACTAGTGAAGAATGTTGAACCAGTGAACCCTAAATACAAGTTGCCCCTAGCTATAGCCGCAGAAATTGACAAGATGGAAGCATTATCTTTAATCCTTCTGTGAGTAATTTTGATTGAAGATGTTCGCACGTTTATTCATTGCAAGATTGAGAATTTGTGTGAAGCAGAGATTGATGTTTCATTCAATAAGTTGTGTGTGAATGGAAAAGAAAAGGATGAGCACACACATCTAGAAACAAAGGGATTGATTCATGCAATACATTTACCAAGGGTATTCAAGCCTGAATGGGTGAGGATGGTACTCATCTGAGTACATGACCATTTTATGTGGTTGGATGAACCGGTTAAGATAACGAAGGATGTTTTGCACATCATCACTGGATTCCCTATTGGAGATAGGCCCAAGGAAATGTGGTTGGATGAACCGATTAAGATAACAAAGGATGTTTTTCACATCATCACTGGATTCCCTATTGGAGATAGGCCCAAGGCAATTAATAAAATCAACAAGGGTAAGCTCACCGAGCTAACCAAGGCACAATGGGATGGCAGAGGAATGAGGATATCTATTGTTGAGGATCCCAAGTTAAGGTATGCATGCAATATCATATCTTACCGAGTGTTTTAATCATCTTGAGTGGACAGTGTACCATGTGGAGCAGTAGACTTGGCATATAAGATAGTGAAGAAATGAATTCAGATAGATCTTTGTGAAGGTCTACTGCATAAAATAGATGAAAACATGAAAACAATCAGAAAGGCAAAGACCAACACCTTGAAATTTGGTTCATTATTGGTATGTATTTTCTTTTACCACCAGAATTCATTTCCCTCTATTGGAGATGTAGTATGGAAAACTGATAGGCTAGTCATCTATCAAATAAATGAGTATATAAAGAGTCTAGCAGACAACTTGGATGCAATCATGTCTGAATACTTTTTGAAATTCTAAACTAGAATGAATAAGAGATACAGAGTTCCACCTCAACTAATTTCTAAGTATCGGGATAATATATATTTTGAGGTAGATACTGATGTTTGTATAATCAAGGTTTTTGAATCGAGAGTTGAATGGATTCAACCGATGGGAGATGAGATGGATATAGATATTGGTTCAAAACAGATAGAAGCTTTATTAGCTAAACCAATTGATCCTAATGAAAAGAGGTATGGAACCTATGAGGAAGTAAAAGATAAAATCAAGCAAGGTATAATGATACCTAGGTCAATCAAGAAAGCAAGCAAGATGATTGATGTTTTATCAAAAACTCTTGGAGTTGATGATACTTTGGATAAGGAAACTGAGAATGAATAAGCCATTGTAGTGGTTGACAAGAAAAATCTACAATTGTCATCACTGAGAATAAGAGGTATTGGAAGGAACACCAGATCTTCAATGCAACTAAGAGGAAAGAAAGTTGCAGAAGTAGTACAACCGAGAGGAAAGACTTATGTCAGATCTAGAGGAAGGAAACAACCTACATGAACAAGAAGAAAAATATTACTGGGTAATGAAAGTGAAACAGAGTTTGATGAGGCAAACAAGTCTATACTAGTTGCAGACGTTTCACAAGTTCCACAGAGTCTTGATGATTTTCTGGAAGGACTACAGAAATCAAGAGGATTTGGAGGTTTCAGGCAAGCAAAATATGAGAAAAGGAATGAAGAAGATAAGAAGAAGATTGAAGAAGCTATTATGGTGACTTTGCTGAGATATAGATTGACACCTATTGAACTTGCAGACAAGTTACCAGAGGAACTATACAACAAAATTGATGCAAGATGGAAGTATGCAATCAATACAGAAAAGGAAATGAGAGAGAAGTCTCTTGTACATACCATTCCCAACCTTGCACCATTTGAAATTCATGAAGTATTAAAGAAGCATTAAAATAAATTTCTAGTCAAGGGAAGAGGCATAAGAATAATGAATGGAGACATACAACCTGTAGAGAAGGAAACAATGACAAAATGGAAAGACATATTTCACATAGATGATACTAAGTATCAGGAAGCAGAAAAGGAACAAGATGCAGCCACTGCTGATAAGATAAAGGAAAGCACAAAGAAAATAGATCCTATTGATCTAACTAATGATAATGCAGAAATTATTATTGAAGATATACTTAAGGAAGAAGATCCTGCAAAAGAGTTATCAAAAGATGAAGATGTCATGGATACACAAGTGAATGATATTGAGTGTATGGATGTTGATGATGCACCTTTGCTAAGAAAATATCCAATCATGACACAAGTACAAAGTTATACTATTGATGACACTATTAATAATGAGTTTGTACAAGATACACCTGACATGGCAACTGAGACACCTGTTGATATAGATAAGGATGAGGTTGAAGAACCTAAAGCCACCGAGACAGAACAAGAAAAGATCACTAAGTTGGAACCCCCCAACCGACACCGTTGGTCAGAAACATGATATTCCACCTACCAACACAACAACGGATCAAAATGTATAGAAGACAACAAACACTAAAAGTGAAATGCAGCAGGAATCAAATCTTAAGGAGAAGCGTGAAGAGAAAGAAGTAAAAGTAGAAGAAAGCATAGCCGGTACACATACCAAGTCACCCGGTGCAACTAAGGCATCACGTTCCAAACACTCTACTGACAAGAGCAGATTGATTGAGAAGAAGAAGAACAAAAAGAGGAAGAAATTATTGATTTCAGAAAGCCTATCATCGTACCGAAGGAGGAGTCTTAGATTAAGTAGAAAACCTCCAACGAAGACTCATGAACAAGAATCAACCTCTGTTATAATTGTGTCATTTGAATCCATTAATGTGTAGGAATTATATGTGAACCAGAGGGAGGATACCATACCTGAAATTAAAGATGTCTTCATGGAGGAGAATGCTCTACAAACATAGGCAGAAGTGTTCATTGAATAGGAGGCTATTGCACAAGAATTTGAAGAAGAACAACAGGTTCCACAAAATCAGAATTTAGATGGCCTTACCCAATTGGTTGTTGTAGCACAATAAATGACATAAACTATCATAGTAGTATGGACAGGGAGACATGTATTTGAACCACCAAAGGCACATCCATTTGTAGAGGACCAAGAACCTGATATACCTCCTTACCTTTCTACCACACTTGTTACAAGATTAAGCCTGCAAAAATACACGTTGATACAACAGGCTCTATGGAATCTATAGAAGGAGAAATTGCAGAGAATAATTGATAATCAGAGAATTGAGCTTCAACACAAAGATGAAGAAATTAAAAAAATTGAAGGATAGGTTTACCGCTATTAAAACCTTGGTTCCTGAGCTTATGAAATGTAGGTCACCAGCTAGGGTTTACACCCTCTACCTTAAAGAGTAGCATTTGAATCTAAAATTGATGAGGGTGGCCGTACAGGGGTTAAATCCATCCATGGAAACAACTCGGGAATTCTAGGATATGTACAACAACTCTCCTTTAGTCATTAAGAACTTGTTATGTGAATTGTATATGCACAATTTTGTTGTTTTTCATGATACCAATTGGAACCCACTTGATTACATAAGGGATATCCAATTAAGAGCATTTATGTCATGAATACAAAATGAGACTAGCAGGGAACTTCAGGCTAGTCCTTATATGCATGAAGAGGCAAATGCTCCATTGGCTATAAGAGCTGAGTGTAAGGAAGCCAAGACACTCTAATATGACTAGCTAAGGTTATTCACAGATAATTCTCACAGGGAAAGAATCTAGGGTTCAAGGGAAGATGCATTCTGAGAGTACGAGCAAATGGCCAAAAATGAAGGTCAGCTATTTCAATCCATTATTCAGTGATGGAACAGTTTGTCTAGGAATTTAAAAAGAGTTGAGCCACATTCCCCACAAAACTATGAAGTTGCAGCCAAAAGGGCATTGTGGTGCATTGAACTAGGCCAAGCAAGGGAAGAACATTGGCTTCCTCTAAGGTTCCATCCTCAACTTTTACTTTGGCCACTCTTGAGCATGGTTGACAATGGTAATGATTATGACATGAGTGAAGAAGTGACCTGGTGGCAAAGGTTGAAGGAGAGAAAGGGATACTACTGGAGCTTAGCAAAAGGGGGAGCAAGACAAAGTTCAACCACAGACTACAGAATGAACACCAATATTAGAAACTTTGTATTTGCTAGAGGACCAGCAAGACCTTAAGTTGGGGGGAATGATGGGCCAAAATAATGGCCAAGTTTATCTATGTTTTTGCTTGTTTTAAAATTGTTATAAGTTTTATGGTGTTTAAAGACTCTTTTCCTATTTTAGGTCTAAGACTTTGAATAGTATTGGGGTATGTGCAGGATCATGGTATGCCAAAAAGTGGCGATGTGAAAAAGAAGTCCTGATTGGTAGACTGACTAAAAAATAGCTATAACTTTCAAATGGTATATCATTTTTTAAATCTGAAACATGTGTCACATTCTATTCTTCACCTACTACAATAAAAAAAATTTTAAAAAATCAATTTGATGAAGTTTAGACTAAGTTAAGGTGGTCAGACATGAGATTTTTTATATTTTAGAAAAGTTTTAGAAAAAAAATCATAAATAATTATTTACTTGGAAACAAATTACAAAAAAATATGTGTCACATCCGGACATTAATCTACTACTTATATCTAGTATCTAGTAAACAATATTATCATTTGATTGTGTTTAAGGTGGTCAGACATACGCCTACTTCTTATCTTTTTAGTCCTGATTGATAGATTGATTGAAAAATAACTATAACTTTCAAACGGTATAACATTTTTGAAATAAAAAATATGAGTCACATTCTATGCTTTTCCTACCACAATTAAAAACTAAAAAAAATCAATTTGATAAATTCTAGATTAAGTTAAGGTGGTCAGACATGAGATTTTTTATATTCTAGAAAAGTTGTAGTAGACAAATCATAATTAATTATTTACTTGGAAAAAAAATTACAAAAAATATGTGTCACATCCAAACATGAGTCCACTACTTATATCTAGAATCTTGTAAAAAAATTTATCATTTGATTGTGTTTAAGGTGGTCGAACATACACCTTCTTCTTATCTTTTTCCTGAAATTTTCATACTACTGCATTGAAATTTGAAATTTCACCATATAGAATATTTCTTTTTAAAGAAGGGATAATAGCTTAGAAACTAGATTCAATTTGCTACAGATTCTCTTCTTACACATTTTTGATATAAGATTGATAACTTGTCCAAATTTTTACATCAACTTTCCTAACCCTGATTTTCTAAATTTTCTTGCCACTTAAGGACTAGTTTGGCATACCATGATCCTACACATACCCATTGATAGTATTTGATGGTCATAGCTATGAACTTATATATGCTTTTAGAAGAATACTTGATGTTTTGAACCTTATTTATATTTATATTATTCCTCTGTGAATGATTGAAGTGTAATGGGTTCTTGCAGCCAAGTACCTTATTTTCCTGCATCCATGTGATGTATGCATATTTATGATATCTGAGATTTAATAAATGAATGCAATGTGGAAATGAATGCATCTACATGTTTTGTGATCCTAACGCCTCATTGTAGGAACATGTCAACAAGCAGGAACGACCAAGCAAGAATTCAATGGATCTCGCCAAAGCTCGTGGACTGAATCATTCAACATGGAGAGAAAAGTAAGGACAACATTGAAGTCCCAGCTAGTTAGTGATGTTTTAATGTTCAACAAATCTAGGAAGTAGTTGTCCTATATTCTCTCCCACGGATAAAGATGAATACTATTTCTTCCTTGTTGAGAAATTTTCTCATTTTTGCTTTAATGTAATAATTGCATCCACTTATTCTGTCGAAAGTGGTCAGTAAGATAAATTAGTTTAAATAAGTTGCTAGAGAACCCTTCGAGAGAGGGCCAATTAGGAGCGAAATCAATCAACGCTAGGTTGATACTGATGTAATCATTTCCAACAATATATTTTCTAGTTTTAAGACACCATGTGTAATCTAGTTCAGTTATATGAATAAAAGCAATGATTATTATGAGTATATAGTGTGTTGAAGAACTTGGATCCACTTACCCAAGGGATCACACTTGTGTAGTGATCATTTGCATTCTTACTTTTTTCATAGTTGTCGTTCATCTCTTTGTCTGTTCCTTCAGCCACATGGAAACAATTCCTGTGACTGTTCTTGCAGCCAAAGCAGGCAGAGTAGTTCCTGCCTAGCAAACCTGAGCTTAATTAGTTTTCATGATTAGTGATGCTTTGATAGATAGAATTCAGATAGGTTTACTTCCAAGTACTTACTTTTATGCAACTTTCATTTTACACGCAATAGCTAGCATGGCTACAATGGAAACTTAGAGTATGTATTGTGCAGAACCATTTCAAGCTTACGCCCCTAGGTTGACATATTAAATGAACCTTGCCTTAGGATAGATAGATGCTCAGTGAAGATGTCCAATCTATGAGTATGGTGGTTATACTTAGTTATTAATCCATTTGGAGAGGCCGACACAATCTATACAATAACCTATTGGTAAATATTTATATCTTCTAGTGAGATAACTACTCTCGGCAGAAACATAATATGGAGAACATCTCTTGGCATCCAAAACCATTATTTATTCATTAATGCAATAATTCCTTGTTCATATTCCTTCACATTTCTTCTTGATTGTTAGAATTTTGTCAAGTTTCTCTTATTTTGAAAGAAAATTGTCTTTTTGGTGCATTGCTTATTTGAACACAGAGATCCACAAGCCATATTTACAAGCAATGTGTCAACACATTATGTGCCTTGATTTAACTTCCCACATTTAGAGACATCTTTGTGACAACATAAAATATAGATAATAGTATGTATTATTATGGATGTTCATGCTTTCATTTTATTATGCATGGGGATTTCAATCATTCTACAAGGACGCCTGCAATCACAACATTTAGATGAATAACCTTGTATGCTTTGATGGGTACCCGTACGCTGCTCTCAAAGTCCCCATTATGCCACACGTAGGAGAACGATGTCAAAGGTCATGGAGCACACCTTCGCACCTGCCTTATGCATTTCCTTGAAAACTACTAAAACCTTTTCACTAAATCTCTTTGTGTTTATTTGGTACTTACTCATAGCATCTCAAGATATTTCTTTGTGGCATCTAAACAAACAATTATCACGTGTGTGGATCTAACTCCCCATTTTGAATACATATTTACCAAAGAATCACAGATGCTTTCCTTCATCATACATGTAGACAAGGTGTGGAAAAAAGTGTAGGGTCGGGTTTTTAGACCTGTCGTTTCATCTCTGTGGGAGTCTCGAATTCAACGAATTCTTGTTTTACAAATCACTTCCTGGGTGATGATACTCCTGTCAATCAATATGCAAATAGCCAGCCATAGCCAAATAGTTTTCAGTAGTATAGTTAAATAAAAGATGAACTAATTCAAAGCGAAAACATTCCTGGAGAGATGTTTAACACTAGTTTTACCTACTGTCACATGTGCAACAGTTGGTTGTCCAATTAATTACCCCACATCAAAGATAGTGAGTAAATATTTCACAAGAGATCCACTAGAAAGATGTGATTTAAGTTCCTTGATTGATTGGATTAACTAGTGCATCTATGTTTTTTTTAGTAACATTTGACTTCAACTTACAGATAGCTGATCCACTGCTACAACTAGTATTTGACCATGGTTTTCTGTTAACTTTTCAAAAACATGTTTGTTAGCACCATATGCATCCAACACAAACATTAGGAAGCCAAAAATAAACTTCAATCCTTCAAGTTGAATTTCACAAGCAAATAGCTTGACCATTATATTAATTGCACTGTTGACAACATGCCTTATGGCAGGCTCACCATCTGCCAACTGAACTAGAAAATTGAAGTAGGCCTTCGTAATTGGAATATCAAATGGCACAAATGTTTTCTCAATACTGATAAGCATTCCACTAATAAAATGATCAAGAGGTCAATTTTGGAAGATGTTATAATTCTGGAAGATACATATCCTAGAAATGATTTCCGGAATATGGGCTGGACCCGTTTGGTTCACCTGGAAGATGACTGAGAAGATGCATAAATAATTTTAATTGTTTATTTCTTAATTTTTTTGAATATAGTGTGTATGTGTGTGTATATACACACATACACGTGTTCACACACACACACACACACATATATATGTGTGTGTGTGTATAT
>MU224907.1:168236-183354 GCA_018584345.1 Thuja plicata
CATATATGTGTGTATATACACACACACACATATGTGTGTGTATACACATATGTGTATATATACATATATATATACACACATGTATTGTGTGTATATATACATGTGTGTAGATATACACATATATGTGTGTATACACATGTATACACATATACATACATGTGTGTATATACACACATATATGTATGTATATACACATATACACACACACATATATATGTGTGTGTGTGTATACACACATGTATACATATATACACACATGTGTGTATATATACACACATACACACAGATACACATATTTGTATATATACACATATACGCACACACACACACACATTTACACATCTATCATGTCACGAATCCAACGAGATATTAAATTTGCTTTTGTAAAAATTGGAATTGGAATTCGAAACTCTAGTTCCACCTATTTAGGTGGAAGATTGATATGCCCATTTTGGGGCAAAATGATAATTTCGTAATTCCAATTCCATTTTTATTGATGGACCCAAACATGGAATTTGGCATTATCCGAAATTAGATAATGCCAATTCCAGTCTAATTCCAGCCCCTAAACAGGGCTTATTGAATTGTCAATTCCATGTGTTGATGCAATACATGATGATGATATAACAGTATATCCTAACAACCTTTTCTCATAATGGTACTTACAATTTTGCAAATATTCGAAGTCCCAACACCCCCTTTCATGAGTTTGTGCCCAATGGATAAGCACTCTAGTCTGCAAAACCAAAGATTCTAAGGTTCTTCGTACATAAGTGAAGGTCCCCTATGAGTCGTTGGTTCTAGATATGTCATCTACTATAGCTTTGTGAGAAGTTTGAGGAAGATCTGAGGCAGTGCATAAGTGACAGATCGAGCAAAAATGAAAAAATTTGAAACAAATTATTTTCAATATTTTTCTATGTTTATTAATTTGCATTTTTGGAGGCCTTTAGAGAAAAATTTGGGGTCAAAATTGTTATTTGTCTCTTAACTCAATTTTCCAAAGGCATCATTTTAAGGGACTAAAACTAGATCTCTTCAAGACCTTTTCAATGGTGTAAACCCATTTGCCTCATTAAAAAAAAATATCTCTGTTTTCAGCAATTTGGGAGAAATTATGCTTGTTGGGGACTTTGATGCTAAGACTTCCAATAATCAATCGCTGCAATTGAGTAATGTGGAAAAAGGTGAGAATAACCCTCTATGGCTTGCAGAAAGCAGTGATCATTCTTGGAAAAGAACCTCTCAGGACAGCGATGGAGGCATTTTGCATTTTGGGACAGAATTATTTGGGTTGTGTAGCCTTTTTGACATGGTTATTTTGCAATGGCATGAGTGGTTGGCCTACATCGGGGGATATCACTTGCAAAACTTACAATGGGCAAAGTGTAGTGGATTACGTGATTTGTTCTCGAAACCTTACGACTAGAATGATAGAGTTCGATATTGGAGAAGCTCCTATAAATATGAAGTCTGATCACATGCCTCTTTATATTAAGTTGGGCGTGGTCCCAAGTAATCAACACAACGAACATATCCTACACAGGGAGAGGGCAGCGGTTAACAATGGTAGAATTCTCTTAAATAAGGAAAATAGGGACATATTCAACGCTGCTCTTAAACAACAATTTTTGGAGATAGGGAACAATAATAAGACTAATGGTAGGGTCAGTAATGATTTCGAGCATGTGCACAACAACTTGTTGATCCCTATTATACACAAGGCGTTAATGGCATGTAAAAGATCTCGCATTAGGAAGAGGGCAGCTAATATTTTTCCGGCTAATCCGTGGTATGATGAAGAGTGCAAGTCTGCCAAGAGATCCATAAAAGGGAAAGAAACGAGTATAGAAGCCAAGAAGAAATATGTAAAATTGATCCAAACTAAAAAAAGGGGAATAGATAAATGTGAGACGGAGGGAGTTAATATCTTTGAGAAAACACAATCCTAAAGGCTTCTGGAAAGAATTGCAGCAGGGAATAAAACAAAATAAAAATAATATCATAGATGCTTAATGGTTAGAATATGCAAAGCCACTCTATGAGTGAATTCATGAGAAGAACTCCCCTCCTATTGTGAACACTTCTTTGGATCACTTCACGGTAGACGATGTCAAACAAGAAATAAAGAGGCTGGCAAATGGTAGGGCAAGTGACATTAATGAGCTTCAAGCTGAATTTCTAAAGTGGGGAGTTGATCTCCTCACCCCTCACATAAAAGAGGTCTTTAACAGGGTCCCGCGGGATGGTTTATCGGTTGGTTGGACTACTAGTGTGGTTATCCCTCTATTTAAGAATGCAGACATTAATAATCATCTAATTATCGCACAATCATGGTCAACCCTCTTTTCGACAAACTTTTTGGGAGCATGATAGAACGTAGAATCAGCAGTTGGGCAGAAGGGGTAGGAAAAAGAGCAAAAGGGCAAGCAAGTTTCAGACCTAGACATTCTACTATTGATCATTGTGTCACTCTTAGGCATTTGATAGAGGAAATATGGGACAACTAGGGGGAGAAGCTTATTTTTGTTTTGTGGACTTCAGGAAAACCTTTGATACAGTACCTAGAGACAAGCTTTGGAATAGAATGGGAGATTTAGGCATTCTGGATGTGTATAGAGCAGTAGTGCATAGACTTTATGAGAGATTCAGAGCCAAAATCAGAACTAAAGATGGTATGTCTAAGTGCTTTGGTAGTGACATCGGGGTGAAGCAAGGGCGCTCATTATCCCCCACTTTGTTTGGTTTATATAAATTGATAAGCTTGAAGCTTGGTTAGACAGAATTGACAGCGAGGGGGTCCATTTGGCGGGGTATGTGGTGAATCTTCTTTTATATGCCGATGATCTTATCTTAATATCAAAAAAGGCTCAGGGATTAAGAGAACACTCAATGGCTCTACGATACTTTTGCCAGGAAGTGGGGATGCAGGTGAACATTACTAAGACTAAAATCATGATTTTTTCATTGAAAAGAAAGGAGAAACATACTGATTTTCTTTTCGAAGGCAGCTCATTAGAGATTGTGAAAGAATACAAATATTTGGGGATTGACTTCCATTATAGGCTCAACTGGGAGACTTCTAGAGAAAAAAGGATACAAAGAGGTTGGAAAGCGCTCTATCTGCTTCAAAATAGATGCATAAATCTCGAGCTTTGGGACTGGAAAACTAAGAAAACTCTTTTTCGGTTTGTTGGTCATGCCGGTTGTTCTTTACGGTTGCAAGGTTTGGGGGGAAGCATGACAAAGTGTGGGTGGAGACAGTTAGAGAGGATTCAAAAGCACTTAATCACTAGCAATATCAAGGTCAAATCCTTAGTGCCTTATGAAATTCTTTTAGCGGAAGCGGGCATTTTCCTTTTGGAGGCAGCAGCGATAACTCAGTTAGTAAGTTATTTAAAGAAACTTGAAAACATGGATAAAAAATGATGGCCCAAAATCACGATGGAATAAGGTTTGGCTCGCAGGAAGAAGAATTGGATGATAGAAAACATAAAGTGGTTGAACAGGTGGAACATCGTTCAACAAGATTGTTTGAATACCAATGTGGAAATAAAGAAGTTTGTCATGGGTGAATTTCAGACTGACATGTGGTTTAATAACATGGGTCGAAAAAAGGCACACTATATAGAAGTGTTCAACCCCTCCCGTGAGCATGGGGATAAGGCTTACCTCGGGGAAGCTATTAAGGGTAAGCCTAGAGTGTTGGTGGCTCAGCTGAGGACAGGCTCACATCATCTCAGATGCGAGACAGGTAGATGGAAAAGGCGCAAAGAGGAATGAGAGGAGAGGATTTGCAGGTTTTGTGAAAAAGGTGCAATTGAGACTGAATGACACTTTCTCTTCGAGAGAATGACATATGATGAAATTCAGGCTCAGTACAGGGACATCCTAAAGGTTGGCAGCATGTGCAATTTATTTGAGGAGGATAAAAATCAAGCAGACAACTAGTTTAATTGTCAACATTCACAGCAGGAGATCGGATATAGAAAAGACTATGGTGTTAGTTTAGGGCATTACTTCGTGGTCCCTTAGACTGTTGGTCTCGTGGACGTCAATAAAAATCTTCATTCATTCATTCAAATGGTTTGAAATTCTAAGCAACAAGAAAAAAGTTATACCCCACCAATTTGGTGCACCAAGTGCCAAATCAACATGGTTTCCAATAATTCCACGACCTCCTCCTCTTCACCTTTTGTCACAGAAGGATGTGTGTTATTGTAGCGCTTAATTTTTAAGGTATCAAGGATCAATCTTCAAGGGAGCCTTCTGGATTGCCACGTGTGAGAACCGTGCACCCTTAGCCAAACTTCAAAGGAACTAGCTCTAAAAGCTCCCACCTATGGGACAAGTGTCCTACTTGAAGTCATGTCAATGAACTTATAGGGCTCACATCCTTCATGGGAGGGGCTTTTTTAGCCAACGGTGTATCCTAAGGCAGATTTTATTTGGAAAAGAATGATTGCCATGTGCCAAAAGAGATTGATCACTGCAACCAAAATTGGAAAGTCACTTTCCCATGTCTGCGTGGAGGTTAAAAAGGGTACAACTGCCACCTTGGGTTATGCACACAACAAACTTGTAGAGGTCCTTTTCTACCATATTTATGTGTTTTAGCTCATACGAAAAAAAATTCCTATGTGAGCCCAAGGGCACACTATAAGGGGATGAGTTTTTTTTTCAAGGGTGTTCTTTGGGGATGTTTGTTTGTCATATTCAAAAGAGAAGAAAACTTAGAAAATAATTACGATTTCATTCTTAGACCTAAGCTTTTTATTCATTTAATCAATGAAAGGGAACATATCAAATTGTGCCTTGTTTGCCTTAACCATTGTTTACTTTGGTTTAGTGGATGATTTTAAGCTTTGTGTCATTTTAGATAAATGTAGATATCATTTGTTATTTTTTGCTTTTATAATTTCATCATAGATGCACAAGTTTTTTACTCATGTTTTATACTTCTTTAACCATCTATTAAGTTTGTGTTCTATAGTTATAATATGTCATTTGGTGAGCAGGATTCTTGTGGAATAACTATTTTAGTGAAATAATAGAAAAAATTCCTACGGGCCTTAATAGGTGCTCCTCACAGAGAGATTTGAATATTTTGTACTATGTCTATCTAGCTTTTGCATTATGTTCTCTTTCCAACAATAAAGAGTTTGTTGCATTTTGTGCCCAATCTTTTGGGGTTGTATGTTCATGTTATTCCTGAAAGGAAACTCAAAGGGTTTTAAGAGATTTTGGTGGATGGACTTAGGTTAGCAATTTGGCATCATTAAGTGCCAAATCAACGTAGTTTCTAGGAAGTTTGTGACCTCCTCCTCTTCATCCTATGCCACAGAAGGATGTGTGTCAGTGTAACACTTAATTTTGAAGGTTCTAGGGATCAAACTTCAAGTGAGCCCGCTAGCTTTGTTAGGAATTAGTGTTCGCATGGGTGTATAAGTTTTAACTAAATTGTATAAAATAAAGTTATGTAAATATTAAGTTTTTGATAAATAACTTAATATAATAGTCTATGTAGTTGTGTGTGAGAATAATAATGTGAGGTATTAATACAACTCACATACAGTGTTGTTTGTAGGGTTTTCAATAGTTAAAACAACTCATTATATTTAGAAGAGTTGTTATAAGAGGTTTCTTATAAAATAAGATATGGAAATCCTATTAATATTTATGTTTAATATGTAACCTGTATTTATGCTTAATATTCATGATATTTCTGAAAGGAAACTCAAAGGGTTTTAAGAGATTTTGGTTGATGGACTTAGGTTAGCAATTTGGGATCATTAAGTGCCAAATCAACATAGTTTCTAGCAAGTCTGCGACCTCCTCCTCTTCATCCTATGCCACCAAAGGACACATGTTAGTGTAACACTTAACTTTGAAGGTGCTATAGATCAAACTTCAAGTCATCCCGCTGGCTTTGTTAGGAATTAGTGTTTGTATGGGTGTGTAAGTTTTAATTATAAATTGTATAAAATAAAGTTATGTAAATATTAAGTTTTTGAAAAATAACTTAATATAATAGTCTATATAATTGTATGTGAGAATAATAATGTGAAGTTTAATACAACTCAGATAGAGTATTTGTAGAGTTTTAAGTTGTTAAAACAACTCATTATATTTAGGAGAGTTGTTATAAAAGGTTTCTTATAAAATAGAATATGGAAATCCTATTAATATATGTTAATATATATGTATCCTATATTAGAAAGAAATGGAAGAAGCACATGTTATCTTTTTCAATTATACTTGGCTCAGTTGTCTCTACCTATATTTCTAATATGGTATCAGGGCCAATTGGGATGCAAATGTAAATGCATTATTTTTCTTGTGAGTTGCATTTAGTCAAGAATAAGGTTTGTGTGAGAACATGGATTTGTAAGATTTTGCTCATGATTTTAGCAAGAAGATTGTAAATTTGAGATTGGCCCACATATCGACTGGTATTTAGTGTCACAATTTTCTAGATCAAATCAACTCCTTGGGGCGTGTGATTTGGCCAAAGATTGGCTTTAGAAATTTATGCCCTTTTTCCCTTAGCATTTATTTTACATTTGACAAGTCAATGTGGAGAGATGATTTTCAATTAAGCATTGGAGTTACAGATCAGGATTCCTTCTGGATAAAATTATTTAGTACAAGAAAGTGATTCAACAAGGGAATCAGTGAAGTTTATATGAGTCACATGAATCGATTAATCACCAGTTGGAACAAGAGGGGGGATTTCTTTCAATTCCATGGTCGTATGATCTAAGTTGTTTTTTTGAGACATTAACAAAGAATGAAGGTGTGTTGCTAGAGGCTCATTTGAAAGGACAATCAACAGTCTAAAAGCAACATTTTTTAAGTTCACAAAAGCACAAACACAACACGCTCTCCTTCATTTAAATAGTATCACAGAGAGAAGGCACTTTTGCAGGCAAAGTTTTGAATTGGATTTGTGTCTTTCTTTGGAGGAGAGTGTTTCAAGACGTGTCATCATCTAAAAAGTTCAACATTTCTTGTTCTTGTGTAAGTTAGTTCATACTGTTATTTTATTTAGAATAGGGTTTATTCTTATCGATCATTAATTGTAATATTAAAATACAAGTGTATTTAAAAAAACAAAAATGATCTTAATTGTAATTGGAGTGTATAATCGGTGGATACCTAATGCTCTCATCGTTTGTAGAAGAGAAGTTAACATCAAGGGGGATGGGACACATTATTTCCTCACAAGTGTGAAATGTGTCTTAAAAGACAAATTTTCTAATTAGCAAACCAATTGAACGATCGAGGCACCGTTGGTTAGAGGAAACTCAACAACCTCTAGTGAGTCACTGGTGATGTGGTTGCAAATTTTTCTAGTGGAAATATAACTTGTGCCAAAATTACTAAATCCAAGATAGGTTTCCACATGGCAATAGCAATCATCTCATATCATTTCTGATCAGACTGGGTGCAATGATCGTTAATGATGGTTGCATATGTGACAACGAGGACTTGGTTCTTAAACTTTTTATATTGTAGTTGGATGTCTATGTCCCCAACCACATTTCTTGATTGTTAGTGAATGTATGTGTTTCTTCCCATTCATTAGGTAGTGAAGTGATTGGAAGAGTTTGTACCCAGTCACACGAGTTGGTGATTATGATTGGAAGTCTTTGTCCTCAGTCATAATTGTTGTGAGCAGATGTGTATTTCCCTATTCATGACCTTGTTCTTGGATAGATGTGTTTGTCCCTATCCAAATTTGATGAAAGACCATAGATATATGTGTTAGTCCCTATCCTCGCTTCCATGGGTAGATGTGTTTGTTTCTATCCTTGGATAAAAGTACCGTAAGTGTGGTGACATTAGTTCTACCATTGCTTGTCATGAGTAGATGTGTATGTCCCTACTCATATCTTATGATGAACTGTGAAATGTGGCCATCAAGTATTGTGATATACTTTCAACGCATGTTTACACTGGGGGGGTGTTAGGAATTAGTGGTTTCATGGGTACAATGTAAGTTAACTATATTGAATAAAATAAAGTTATGCAAATATTAAGTTGAGAAACAATTTAATATTATAGTGTGTGTAGTTGTATGTGAGAACAATAATGTGAGATGTTAATACAACTCATGTAGAGCATTTTTAGGGATTTATGTTGTTAACATAACTTATTATATTTAGGAGATTCATTATAGGAGGTTTCCTATAAAATAGGATATGAAAATCCTATAAATATGTAACCTGTATTGGAATGAAATGGGAGAAGCACATATTATTTCGATTTTAACTTTTTTTTTTGGTCGGTAATAGAGGATTTTTTATATTAGTATAAAAGCATTACATAAAGTATTCCTAGGAATATTATAGAAATAACTAAAAATAGTCTACGACTGTGAAAAAAGAACCATCAACCCCGTCCTGCAATTTGATATGCCTTTTTCAAATGCTTACACTAGTACATTAGGCCTCTATTTTTCACCAAAAATTTTGACGACGGGCCAATTTGGCTTCTGAAATTATTATTTTTTTGTTTATGATCCCGAAAAGGTTGAAATTGCGACGTGTATTAAGAAAGGTCGAATGTTCGACAAACACGGGATTATAAACAAAAAAAAAATTGAAAAGTGAAACACATCTTTCATTTTTTCATTGAACACGGGAAGTGCTTTGGGCGGGAGGATGGCATCACAAATTTGTGCCTGGTAAGTATGTTTTCATCACATATTTTTCAGTTTTAAACTAAGCGCTTTTCAAAATTGATCATTTTGCAAAAACCGTATAAACCCTAGATGCATAATAATTGTAGTCGTGCAATTTTGTATGGATGGAAAAACCATGATGTGGTGTAGAATGTTGCCATGATTCTTTAGAAGCGAGTCACATTTCTTAGCAAACATAACCCTTGATTTTTGTTTGAAAAAATCAATTAAAAGACTGCAAAAGTGATTCAATACTATTCCAACGATTCCATTTTTCCCTTTCTATATAACCTACCATTATATCTAATATGTGGTGTCAATAGAACTACAATGTTTTAGAACAATCTACAGTAGAACTACAATTTTGTAGAACAATCTTTACCATGTAGCTCTTGGTATGGCTGTTGCAATAGTTTTTAAAAACTTTTTCAACTCTATGCTGTTGTTTTTAATAACATTTTTGGTGTATCTACTTCTCCTATTTGCAAATTCTATTCAACTTAAATTCAACTATAAAAAATATGCTAAAAAAATATGGTAAAATGAGAGGAAAATTATAGGCTCTTGCTCAGATCCTTGCAACAGGGAATGAGGAGGAGGATAATGCCATACAATAGTAAATGAACTTACTTTGTAGAGCTCCACTAATAATTACCATTTTTTTTACAATTACAAAACAAACGATAGCAGATTTAGCAGCACAAATCGATTTAGATCAAGGATTTCAATCAAATGCAAGTTCATTTAGATTTTAAACAAGGATTTCAGCTGCCTAATATTTTGGCCTGTGCATATAGGGAAAAACTAACTGAGATGAAAGCCAAAATAATAGTTGATTGAAGACCACCTTTGGATTCACAAAATAGACCACCAAATCAAAGCCAAAATTCAAAAATGGGAAACCAATTTAAGAATTCCCTTTTATAAGCCTAGACCTCTTTTGAACTGTAGAGGCATTAGAACTCTGAATACTGATTCAGAGTTTCATCTTTCATAAGGAGGACTAATTTATGAAAAATTAGATTAATAATTCCAAGGGTCCATTACCTCCTTGGCGTAAAAAGGTCCAAACTAGTATCTAAAATGCTGACAGAGTACATGGGTTACATATTCTATCAGACATTTCAATATTAAGTTCCATGGTATAGTCAAGTTCTCTTATCGGGAACAAGAGATCACAAATCTGCCATGGAGACACTTGTTTTAGCATATTTGTACACCTAGGTACTTCAATATTAAGTTCCATGGTATAGTCAACTAATTAAATTCAATTAAAAAAATATGCTAAAAATTATGGTAAAATGAGAGGAAAATTATAGGCTCTTGCTCAGATGCTGGCAATAGGGAATGAGGAGGAGGAGGATAATGCCAAACAGAGTATTGAAATGCCATACAGTAGTAAATGAACTTACTTTGTAAAACTCCACTAATAATGACAAATTTTTTCATAATTAAAAAACAAACGATAGCAGATTTAGCATCACAAATTGATTTAGATCTCTTGGCTAGCACTTTGTCCTTTTCCACTTTGTCTCTCCTCATGATCTCTTCCACACTATCAGCTAGTTTCTCAACAGCTACTTGTTTTATCTTCACTCTATCTAGTAGCCAATCCGGTGTTGTGATCTCTCCTTGTTCATCTTCTCTTTTCTCATCTTCCTGATTTTGTTCTTGAACTTCTGCATCCACTTCTTGTGCCTGAATTTTTCCATCCTTTAAGAGTGCCTCCAAATCTATAATTTGATTCTCTTCATCTTGATGTTCTTCATTTTGCTGGAGGGGAGAATCTACCTCCTGTTTGTTGTGATCCAAAGGTACATAGCTAGGACTCTTACTATCTCCTGAGTCATTTGCAATTGAGACAGACATTTCTCTTTTTGTTTTTAGCTTTGATGACATGCCTACTCCTTGATGCTCCCGTTTCTTTAGTTGCGACTCCTGATCAATTGTTTCCTTCCTTTTATTTTATTTCATTTGGGAAGCTTGGTTGCGCCCTCTCTCACCACTTTGGCTTTCAAGTCTAATGCTCATACCTTGCGGCTGGTCTGATGATTCCTTCTCAAGTTCAATTACATCCTTCATTAATTCATAAGTCAATGGAAGCCTCCTTGCCTATAGGTGAGCTAGCTGTTTTTCAACCAAACTTCTGTGAATGTTCTAACATTTACCATCATTGCATCCAAACTTTCTTTGCTTTTTCATGTCCAATCAATGTGGGGAATACCATCTTTCTTTGCTATCTCATAATTAGGCTGGAGGTACTGCCTATCATCTTCCACTTGTTAAGGGATTTGGATCCACTTTCTTGCTTTGATCAACTCAATCGACATCTTGGAAAATGATTTTCTCTTTATCTCCATGTCATCACTGGCATTAGCTCAATGATCCTCTATATGTGTTATGTGCCTGTGTTGAACTCCATATGCTCTCTTAATCTAATGGTGGGGATCAAAGTGTGCTCTCCCATGATATAATCCCAAAGAGTAGAATTCAAATTCTCCTTCAACCGCCTCTGCTGTTTGAATAGATGGGAAAACCTCACTTCCCAAACTAAATGGAGTCAGAATCCCTGGCCTATGCCTGTATTTTTGAATCCTGTTGTATGGCAACAATTGCCTTGCCACTTCCATTAGTACCAACTTATTAGGTGGGAACCTAAGGAATTTCTTAGGACATACTATGCTTCCTAAAATCCTCATGTAAGTGAATTTGGGGAATTGGATATACCACGAACCATACTTCTTCACTAGATCCTTTGCTTCTTTTGACAACCTTCTTAATGGGTTCCCCTGCAGTAGCCTTACATTGTGCATGGCCAATACATCATTAGCGATTCTGAAATCACCTTTGTTATGGAGGTGCAATTGAGGGTAGCATTCATAAACCATGAACTCCCCTTTCTTCGTCCCTACTAGGCTTAGGTATTTCAATCCAGGATATCTGCGCATCTAAGCCATCATGTAAACCAAATACAAGGTCATGTAGAATGCCTTATTATTATTTATAGTCCTCAATTGCTCATCAATATTGTCACTAATCATAGCTTCCCAATCAAACATCTCAGTCCCATTAAGTATCACTTCCATGTAGTAACACATCCATGACTCAAAAATTGCTACTTGTAGACTGCCCGTTACCATGTTTAACATCAAAATAAGATTTCCCACATCCTCTCTAAAATTTGTCTTTGTTAACTTGGGAAGCTGGGAGTGATTTCTATTAGGTCTAGCTAACTACTCCTTGTTGACAAGGCATATATTATGACCTGATCTATTCTCATACTCTTTCATAGCTTCTTTCTTTGTCTTATAAATATCTACCTCGTGCTCTAGGAAATTGAAAGCAACCCTGATGGCATCTGCTGCAAGTAAAACTACAACACTTCCCTTTGGTGTGAGGACTTGTCTAGTGGTTGGATTGTAGTTTTTTTCCATCTCTAAGACAAATTTTGTCCATTGGTGGGCAGGAGGAAAGACTATTTCTTGTATAATGTCATTCCTAATCATCCTCTTGATTTCCTTGGATTGGTTGACTCCATACATTTTGTCCCTTACCAAATTCATGTCAAATGGCCCAAGATTGGTTTCTCCAATTCGTTCCCATGTAGAGGTGAAGTTGGATTCAAGGGTCATCTCTTATGCATCAAGCCTTCAATTGTGCCAACCTTCATGCTTTGGCACTGTCAACATTTTTGGCTCCTTTTCCTTTAGTTGATTGCTCATTTCCTTCTTTGTCTTTTGTTGGTGGATCCCTCTTCTCCTTGGCTTTGGCCTTAGAATTTGAATTTTCAGCCCCTTTCTCCATGGTTAAACCTGCAACATCACCCCTAAATCAATTTATAGCTTTAATTTTACCAGAATTAAATTAAAATCTGAAGTTGATGAGTGCTGGTGAACTAAAATCAGAATTCTAAATGTTTACATCATACTTTAAAACTAGCAAATCTAGGACCGTAATGACATAAGAAACTTATAAATCTAGTCAACTTTCAATCCTAGACGTCTTATCACCACCTACCACTTCAATTTCAATCTACTATTAATAAAAGAGGGACTGAGATTTGGATGATAAAGTCTGATGCAGAATTATATAACTCTGAAAATGTCTGCAAACCTCTGTAAACAGAAACAATAATGGTATGGAAAATGAAACTTTAAGTCCTTGGTTCATTTTGTCCAATTTGGATCCCTGGGCTTGCTGAAGGTGACCAAAATTAGACCCTTGTGTGCTAGTAATTGATTGAAAAGGGTCAAAATCAGACTCCAATTCGCTGGTGAATGTTGGTAGATGCCTGAATTAAGAGTGTTGTTGCTGGTAAATGTTTGGAATTAGAGTCTTTTCGCTTGTAATTGTTGGTTAATCGATTGAAATCAGAATTGAATTTGCTGGTAAACACTTGCTGATGTCTAAAATCAGAGTTTTATTGTTGTTAAACTCTTGCAAAAATCAAATTTTATCAGCTTAAAGAAGTGATGCAGATTGGATTTCATCAGCTTTTAGATGCAGCCCTACAATAAAATGATTAAAAGAACTCAAAAATCTGCCCTTGCTGGCTCAAACTTTCCAAGATTTGTTTGCAATAAGACTTGAAAATGATTTCTTTGAATTGTAGAAATTGTATTTCTTATATAAATAATGCCTCTGATTTATTTCCCCATGCAATGCAACTAATTTTAAATTTCTACAATCAAATATTAAATGACAACCTCATTTGTATTGAATTCACAGCCTTCATATTAAATTCAATCCCTTTGTCATTTCAAAGTTCAAATTTGGGGCCTCCTTATTGGATCGAATTTCTCCCAAGCCCTTGTAGTTGCAAATCCTTTTTAAATTTAAGCTTCACTTGGTTAAGTTTGATGCATGTTGAGGTTGTGCTTGATATTTCTCATTGAATTTCTGAGTGCCTTGCATTAAATATTGGAGCTTTGTATTGTTTGTTGGAAACTTGCATTAATTTTTATTATTCAATTTATTTAATTAAGAGCTTGATTATTAAAGGTAAGAAAACCTTTTTAGCTTCTAGTTTCTTATGCTTCGTAATATCTAAATGAGTTTAGAATTAATTACCTCGAGTTGTTTTTTAGTGTACTAATTATTTCACCACTAATTATTAGTGTACTATGAAAATTTCTCCGTGAATTGCTAATGATGTAGGTTGTTACTAACCTAAGAAGAAAATAATTTGGAAATATAAACCAAGAACAAAATAATGAGACAATTGCTAGATTGTGGTCTCAGCTCCGAAGAAAAACTAATAAATCTAATTGTCCTTGCAAAAAGTGTAAGGGCTTAAAGAATCGAAGAATTCTAATCACAACAGCCGAGAGTCATTGTAGGCAACATGGTCACGTTGAAGGGGGGAACGATTATCGTCGATTGGTGAATGTGGATTTCCAACTAGAGGAACATGGAGGTGTAAATATCCAAGGTGAGGATAATGCTCCCATGGAAGAAGATGATCCTGTGGTAGAGAACACAATTGAAGACGATGGTATTGGCGTAGCTGATAATGTGCCAGAGGACATGATTGAAGAAGATGGTATTGGCGCAGCTGATCAAGATGATCATGGTGATTGTACTAGCTCATCTGATAATGATGATGAAGATGGTCTTGATGTACCTATACTTGAGAAGGCATACGAGCCCCTATACCAAGGCTCCCAAACAACTCTTCTCTCCACTATAGTGTTGTTGGTGAACTTGAAGGTTATGAATGGTTTATCCAATGTAGCAATGTCATGTATGCTAAGGTATGCCATCTCTGTCATCTTCAATTTTAGCATACCATTACTATTCATTATATTAACAATTCATATTTGTTGTTTTAGGTTGATAGGTGAGTTTTTGTTACCACCATCAAACATTCTGTCTCGTTCGTACCGAGAATTATCTACCATTATGAATCAAATTGGAATGAAGTATGAGACAATACATGCATGTCCTAATAATCACATTCTATATCATAAACAACATAAGTTTACAACAGAATGCCCTGATTGTCATATTAGTATATATCAGTTAGATCAAATAACAAAAAAGGTGCCTCAAAAGGTTCTTCGGTACATTCCCATTATTCCACGTCTTCAACGATTATTCAAGTGCACTAGCTTGGCACAATTTATGGATTACCGTGCATGTAATAGAAGTCAAGATGTCATTATGTGAATGCCTACAGATGGTTCTACATTTAAAGACATAGAAAACACATGACCACACTTTAAATAAGAACCTCGTAATCTCAAGCTTTCATTGGCAGCGGATGATGTCCATCAATTTGGAGATATGAGATCTATTTACTCAGTGTGGCCTATTTTTGTTATTAACAATAACATTCCTCCTTGGATGTCCATAAAGAGAGAGCACATAATGTTGTCAATGATTGTACCAGATATTTTCTCATTTAATAGTTATCTAAATTAAATTATAAAC
>MU224907.1:196059-238399 GCA_018584345.1 Thuja plicata
AGGACCTATCTTACCTGGTAAATTCTTATCTTTGTCTTCACCTCAAAATACATATGCTAAATTTTTAGGTATTTTCCTTATGTACACACACACATATGGCCTTTGGGCTGCCATCCCTGAAATGTGTCCCTTGCCATCCTTCTATTCATATCTCAGAAACACCGTGGAACATAGGAAGTGAATTAGATCTTTTTAATGAATTTGAAGATTGTCAATTTAGTTTTTGTTTCTTAAGGATTCTAAAGTACTTTAAAAGAGAAAGTGTCTAGCATTTTGGAGGCAATCTCTCTCTCTCTCTCTCTCTCTCTCTCTCTCTCTCTCTCTCTCTCTCTCTCTCTCTCTCTCTCACACACACACACACACACACACACACACACACACACACATATTACTCTTGGCAGCCCTTGTTCACTTATTATTACATCTTGAGAAAGACAATACAACCATGCAGATTCTGAGTGTTATAAATTAAATGTGTAAAATGAATCCATTCCTTCTCATTTGATAACTCACATTTGGTTCTTTCTCTAAAAATTCCAAATATGCTGGCTATTGATCTGCCAGCATTGTTACAGGTGTTGGAATGTGTACATTCACCTAAGATCTAGGTTACAAATTTCATGCTAATATGTGGTTTTTAGCTTGGTCTAAATATAAATAAGTTAATATTTGACTGCAGTTGTACTACTAAAGATATGCTTTATGTAAAACTCATCACCTAGAAATATTTTTTTTGTAGGTCCCCCTTGTTGTGAGTCACTTCAGTTGCATGGTCAACCTATAGAAGGAGAATGCCTTAGCTTTTCAATACTTTATAAAGGAGGGTAAGAATCACTTATCATAAAATCTGCAATGAATCTATTTGCATGGTAATCTATCACATCCTAAATATATTTTCTATGGATTATATCTAAACTTGTAAATGTGATACTGCTTTTTATTGCAGGGAGAAAGGAGATTGTATTCATGAGTGGGTTCAACAGAATAGTAATGGAGGCTTAGACAAACTAAGCAATGATGGTGAGCCATTTTTAGTAATATTTGAATTTTCTTTAAATAAATATTTAATTGGTATGATCACAATTAATATTTGTAATAATTACTAGTTGAGAGATCCATGTACATTAAAAATTTCCCCCAAAGGGAAGAAGTCTCTCTAACAAAACATCAAATAGCTTTGACCCCTCTCCCTCCAAATGGAGAGAGAAAGGACCTCAAGAGTAAGTAAAGACCAGGTATGCCCCCCACAAGATGAAGCATCCCACACCCCCAACAAAGTTAACAAATAAGAATACTTTCTTTACGTAAAGGTTTTGGTAAAAATATTGGCAACTTGCTTGGATGTTGGGTAATAGTAGACTGATGACTTGTCCATGAATGAGATCCCCGATGTAGTGTATCTAGATGTCAATATGCTTGGTCCTTTGATGATGGATTGGGATACATGAGATTTGAGTAGCACATTAATTGTCTCAAAATATGATTGATGGTTGCTTAGATTGAATACCAAACTCAATGAGAAGATTTTGAAACCAAATAGCCTTAGTTTTGGTACTTGGCTTCAATAGAATATGGACCAATAACAAATTGATTCTTTCTCTCTAACAAACAAGTCTTGAACCAAGTGAGAAGCTATAACTTGAAGTATACTTGCGATCCAGAGAATTACTTACACAATCTGAATTTATCTAGTCCACCGAGTTGAAATCAATGCTCCCTATGTAGTGAATCCCAAAATTTTGAGTACCTTGATTGTAGTAGAGAATTGCTTGGCTACTTTCCATTGTAACCCATGGGGCCCACACATGAATCGAGAGACCATGCCCACAACATCTGAAATGTCAATTCTTGTGAGTCAAATAGATGAGATCCCCAACAAGTTGTTGTTGCAAAGTACCGACAATCAAGTGTGAAGAACACTAAGCCTCAAGTTTGACTCTAGAAAGAAAGGGACTTGGAGTAGGCCTAGAGTAACCAATGTGAAATCTTGAGATCAATTCGATAGCACATATGGATTGTGTATTGTGATCATGGAAGTAGGCAAAGATATCTCAATCTCAAGAAAATAGTGCAACAAGCACAAGTCAACCATCAAAAACTTATCACGGAGGGTAGTTTTCACTGCAACAATCATGGATGAGGAACTCCCTGTGATCAATAGGTCATCAACATAAAGAACCATAAGGAGTGAATTATCTTGACGCATACCATACACCTGAAGATAAATATCTAGACTAATCACTGACCAGGATGGTGTTGGTGATTACTCTAGATATTGATAACTTTTTCCAACTAGCCCAAATGATTCTTGGTTGGTGGAAACTTCCAAAACACGAATTGCATCTTTGTGCAAAAATTTCTCAACAAGTTGCAATGTTGCAAAGTTGTCAAATTGGTAACTTTTGAAAGTTTTTTACATTTTCTATCAAATTCTAGCTTCCTTGCTTAGATGTGATAAAAAATCATGTCAAAATATCATTTGACATGATTTTGTATCACATCTAGGCAAGGAAGCCAACATTTGATAGAAAATGTAAAAAAGTTGCAAAACTTATCAATTTTACAACTTTGCAATTATCATTGCAACTTCTTGAGAACTTTTTGGACAAAGATGCAATTGTTTTTTTTTAATTCAATATTGCTCAAAATTTTGACATCCCTTGGTCGAAACATTAACTCAGACTGGTTTACATTTCGACCATTCTGTGTCGAAAGTTTGCGTCGTGGTTTATGCATCCTAGTCGGATGGGTCAAACATCTCGAATAAACTTGGTCGAAACATTAACTTGGGCCGGTGTATGTTTTGACCATTGTGTGTCAAAAATATGCATCGTGGGTTTGACATGCTGGTCGGATCGGTTAAACATTCTGACAAAAGTTGGTCGAAGTTTTGACAAATAATATGGACATTTCAACATGCCAATTTCGACCAAAGCTTGCGTAGAAATTTTGACTTAAACTAGGATGTGTCAAAATTTAGACTAGTAAAATAGCGACAAAGAAATTTGTGGCTCATTCGACTAATCTGGGTAGATAATTTGACCATTTTTTGTCAAAAATAGGTGCCAATTCTACTAGTGTTACAAAATTTCCCATTTCATCTATAGTTTATGTTAACTATCTATAAGCCTATCAAAACCCATTGCTGAAAACTAGGAATAACAACACGGCTATATCTTTGAATTTACATAATCTACTATAACTATCATACAAAATTTATAGCAGCAGACAGAAACCACCTTTCTTCAAGATTCTAGCCCCATTAATCTGCCAGGAAGATCCTAGCCCTTCTCGGTACCATTGAGCGGGCCCTTTGAGGAATTACTCCTTGTATTTCCATGGCCATTGCAACTTGTGGTTCAATTTGGCTTCAAATCTCCACTTTGATCTTTTCCCATTCGACCCTTCTTTTCTCATAGTAGTCCACACTACCTACTTTTCCAACCCATCTAAAAAAGGGAATCAAACCATGCTCCTCTACTTCAACTTCATCTTCTATGCATTCTGAAATGTTCGTGCCCGCACCGGGGCACTTCCCACTCTAAGATGGACTCCAATCCACCCAAGAGGTCTTCTGTGAATAATGCCTCCGCCACCCACTTGACTGTATCCATTGGCTTTCCCTGTTCCAAGCCCCATGCAACCACCATTGAGATGATGATCATGTTATCCTTGTGCATGAGGAGAAATTCTTGAAAGTTTGGGCCTAAGACACCCAAAACTGCCTTCACCATTGCATCCATCTTAATTTTGATCAAACTAGCTATGCTTTCCTTTCTAGCATCACCTAGGAAGGATTTCATTTTCCTCCTTGTAGTTACTATGAAGTTGGCATGCATCTTTGCTACCTTTACAACCTGCAAAACCAGAAAATATGCAAGAAGGAGAGATAAATTGTTATTTAAAACATGGGCATCGTTGATGGGAGTTATATCATTGATAAACCTGTCCTCATCCTTATGCATGATGTCAAATCGATGATTGCCTCATCAATGCAATTCATGAAAATGTCACATCCACCCTCCACGACATTTATTCACACAAGTGTGACTCCAATTTTGAAATGGGCTATCACTTCACCTCCTTAAAGGCGTCGTCGATTTCTAAATATGAATCCCTTCACCTAATCATTATTCGAGCATTATCCTACTGACTTCAGCTTGGATGCCACCTCACTCTCCACTTGACATGCCACTAAAGCTACCACATCCTTACTACAAAACTATGGTCATAATAAAACTAATCGTTGGGTTTAAAAATTTACATTTGTAATTTTCCCACCTTTTCAAAAGATAAAGCCCATTTTGAGAGCACATATGCTTCCTTGTTTCCTTCTCTATAAGTATAGGTGATGCAGAATTATGAGAAATTTTGGACTATAGCCATAACCGAGTTTACTAGTGGCTGGAGGTGTCATGCCTCCAATCTGCCATTGTTTAAAGCATTTATAAGAACTAAGGAATCCCCTTCTAGGTGGAATTTCTAGATTCCCAAACCTGCCCCCATCCTAACTACAAGTAAAGTTGCATTTCCCTCTACAACATTATTGGTTCATGCATGCAGCCTTATAGCTCCATAAGCCAAAATTTCCCCGATATTATCTCTAAGGATAGCCCCTGCTCCTGATGGCCCTGGGTTTTCCTGCGAGGCCCCATCAAAGTTAGCTTTGATCCAACCCTCCTTGGGTTCCAGCCAAAGGACTTCATTCCTATTCTATTTTTTTCTTACTTTTGTTGATCTGATTTGCCCATTTTTGCATTTAAGTCCAAGCCAAGCCTTCTGGAGCAACTGATTTGCCCTGCAAAAAGGGGTAAACAATGGAATTGTGGCAGCATAAGCATTTACTATTTCTTCTATAGAGTGATTGATTCTTTGCTTTAACCTATTGATATCCTCTTTCTTGTCCTGAAAGAGCCTATGATTTCTCTCTTTCCACACCTCCCATATGAGAATTGAGGGGCCTGCAACCCAGGTAGCTAAGAAAGTAGACTTCATTGGCAGTTTTGGCCAGCCAAAAAAGATTTCTTTTAACTTATTGGGCAAGGGAGCTTTCCATCCCACTTTATTTCTAAGCATCTCCCAGCACTTTGATGTCATTTTACAAGATACCAATAAGTGATTTACATCTTCATCCGCTTCTTCACATAAAAAACATCTTGTCGGTGCCTACAAGACAAACTTTTGTCTTCTCATGCCTATTACGATTCTTTCTTTAGTTTCAACCCAGGAAAAGGCCCCTTCTTTGGGAAGGCATTCCTTACTCCACAATATCCTGGTAGGCCATTCCTCCTCATCCTCTACTCTCTGAAGAATTTGATAACCTAGTTTGATCGAATATTTGCCACTACTAGCAGCACACCAAATGATAGTATCCCTATCATTTTTAATAGTAACACTCTGATTTTCCAAGATTCCTTTCATTGATACTTGTTGAGTGATGTTAATCCCCATATTATCAAATTTCTTCCAAACCCATCCTTCACCCAAAGGACCATGCTGCCTTTCCACATAATCACAAACATGCTCCCCCCATCTCGCTGAAAATAGAGCTTTAAGATCCTGATATTCTGGATTTTCAATTAAAACTGGATTTCCATTCCATGAGTCCTCCCAAAAATTTTCCTTTTCACCATTACCAACCTGCCATGTTAAATATTGGGTAATAATGGGCCTACAGCTAGTCACAAAATTCCACACCGCTGAGCATTTTGGGGGATTAGGGGTAGTTAGTATCCTCTCCACTTCCATAGAATCTAGATATTTTTCCTTTAATAATTTTACCCACAGTAGCTTAGGGTAATGAAAAATACTCCAAACTATCTTAGCTCCCAAAGCTTCATTCATCAAATTCCACTCTCTTAGACCAGCACCACCATCAACTATTGATTTGCAAACTTTACTCCAAGCAATGAGAGGTCTTTTTTCTTCCACACTTTTCCCATTCCATACAAAATTTATCATTTTCTCAGCTATGATTTGATTTACTTTCTTAGGAATTTTAAGGAACATCATTGAGAAGATGGGAATGGCATTGATGACTAATTTGAGAAGAAGAATTATGCCTATGAAAGTTAGCCACCTGCTCTTCCACCCTTCTATTTTTTTTCGTACACTTATCAATCAAATCTTTCCACAGTTTTGATTTAGAAGGACCTTTAAATAAGGGGATGCCCAGGTATTTTATTGGTAATCATCCACCTCTAATCTCAATAATTTTGCAAATGTATCTCTTCTTCCTGAGGTCTACATTAAAGAAGTAAACTTCTGATTTCTGCCAGTTAATGCACTGTCCAGAGGCTTTACTGTACTCATCCAAGGTTTCTTTAATTATTCTTACTTCCCAGAGAGAAGCCTCACCCAAAAGGTTGGTATCATCTACAAATCAAAGGTGAGTAAGAGGATCCAACCCACCCACCAACTTTATACCTTTCCATATCCCTAATTGCCTTTTATGTTTAATAAGCCTACCCAAATCCTCTGCCATAATTATAAACAAAAAAGGGGAGATCAGGTCTCCTTGGCGAATGCCTCTATTTGATTTGAAAAAACCTTGAGGGCTTCCATTAATTAAGACTAAGAACCTAGGTGTTTGAATGCAACATTTCACCCATTGGATCCATTCCTTACAAAAACCAAAATAATGCAACACTTTGGTTAAGAAGGCCCTATTCCTTGCATCATACATTTTCCTTATATCGAGTTTAGTCATCATTTTTTCTTCCTTGTTCTAATGAAGGGTGTGTATAACTTCATGAGCAACAATAATCCCTTCATAAATAGACCTATCAAGGGTAAACCCACTTTTCTCCTCAGATATAATAGACTTTAAGATAGTTTTCAGCCTATTTGCCATTACTTTTGAAATAATCTTGTAAATGATGTTACATAGGGATATAGGTCTGAAGTCATCAAAAGACAACCTTTTCTCCTTCTTTGGAATTAGGGTGATAACGGTGTTGTTAAAATATGGGAAGAGAAAGCCGCTCTCCCTTGACTCTTCCACAACTTCCCACACTTCAGTGCCAACTAAGTCCCAAAAGTGTTGGTAGAATAAGGCTGAGAATCCATCTGGACCTAGAGACTTTTGTGCTCTTATACTAAAAAAATTCCTTCTTAACTTCCTTCACAGTGCATGGTTGTTTCAACATTTCATTATGGGCATTAGAAATACATTCCAGAATAAAATTATGAAGATCTAACTCCTAATTTGGGTCTGTCGACTCACCACAGAAAATATTTTGGAAATATCAAATAGCTTCTTGGTTAACTTCATCCTATTGTTCCAACACTACCCCATTATTTTTATGAATAGAATAGATTTTATTCTGTGTTCTTTTCACTTTAACCGAATTGTGAAAAAAGGATGTGTTTTTGTTCCCTTCTTTAAGCCTCAATTCTCTTGATTTCTATCTCCAAAAGGTTTCTTCCTGACATAAGACCTCACTATAAAGTTTTTTCAACCTACTTTCTTCACTAAATTCAACATCCATCATCCCATTTGCAATGATATTAGAGTTCAACTTCTCTAACTCCCTTTCGAGGGTTTCTTTCTCCTTAAAGATGTCCTTAAACACTTCTATGTTCCAGCCTTTTAACTACTCTTTGAGGTATTGTAACTTTTTAGAAAATATAAAAGCCTTAAAACCTTTTCTCTCCGGAGCATAATTCCACCATAGTGTAACATGTTCTTTAAAAGTGTAATGTCTAAGCCACATAGCTTTGAATCTAAAAGGAGCTCTATCCAGAGCTAGATCCTCTTGAAGTCTGATACAAATCGAGTAGTGATCCGACCCTGTAATGGGTAAGATCTCTGTCACACTCATCCAATTGGTAGCTTCCCAATTACTAGCTAATAGAAACCTATCCAATTTTTCTAATATATTCAAGAAGCCACTCCTCCTATTTGTCTAGGTAAATTGACCATTCGTCAGGTCTAGATCTATCAATCCATTCTCAGTAACAAATTCTGAAAGTCCCCTTGGCTCTGACCTTCCCATCCACGCCCACCTTTCTTCTCTAGTGGGCTCATAATAGCATTAAAATCTCCTCCTAGTAGGAAGATCTCTTACGGATTAATGTTAAGGATATCTGTTAACTCCCACCAGAGACCGAGTTTTTGGATTGGGTTGTTAGGGCCATACACATTAATGGCTTGAAAGATTGTGTGAAGTTGTTTTGAATTGACTTCCACCCAGATCCAAAATCTATTAATTGCTTTGATAATCATTTCTAGTGTTTTTTTCTATCCATAGAATGCACAAACCTCCTGAGGCCCCTTGATCCTCAGAGGAGTAAACTCGCCATCTACTGAATTTACTAGCAAAACTTGGTAACTCATCTCCACTAAGCTTAGTTTCTTGTAAAAATATAATATTTGGTTTCACCTGATCAAAGTCCCTTTTGATCATGCAAACTTTGTCAAAGGCATTGCAGCCTCTGACTTTCCATGATAAGGTTTTCATGGTGCTTGGGGAGGGGTAAAGCTCGTCCCTATCAACAGCAGTTTAGACTGGTTAGTTGCATTCCCAGCCAAGGCTATTTTATCCTTGTTTGATTTCCTACCCCTTTTTTCTTCTCACCCACTGAGGGTTTAGTCTTACCGGATGGGATTTTCTCAACTGTCCTAACACCAATTAGGCTGAAAGAATCAGAAAGGCCTAGTTCATCTTTCTCCCCTTCCTCTGATTATGAGATGTAATCCGACTCAGAATCACCAATTCTGTCACTGTTGTCTTAAACAATATCAAAGGTGGACTCTAAGTTTCTTATCGGGGAAATTTGGATACTCTTAAAGCACTCCTCCTCAACATAAATTGAGCTACTGTAATTTAGAGGCATGCCCCTATTAGTGTTAAGTGCTTCTAATGGTGGCATGCTATAAGAACGGTTGAAGTTTTATGCTTCCTTAGGGGAATCCCTTACTAGAGAAAGACTACCTTCTTGTGAGCCTGCATTTCCTATCTGCTCCTGCTCTACATCTTGTTTTTTTGTTTGATAGTTTACACTAGTGGACAAGCCTGTTATTGCCCTATTAGTCTTAGTGGGATGCTCATACTTTTTTAAGTGATTCTCTTGTTGTCCTAACCCCCTCTGACCACTTATCATCCTGGATGGGTCTCATAGGAGATCTGGAATTATAGCACCCTCGTTATTTGTTACCTTTGGGGTAGAAAGGTATGCTCCCCCCATTCATTGGCCAAAATCCCATCAATCATCTCGTTTAGGCTTCCCTGTATGGGCTCTTCTATTATATTGTTATCTGGGCTTACTACCACTTTATCCACTATTATCCTTTGCAACTTTGAATCTAGTGAAAAACTCCCTTTCCTTTGTTCTGTAATCTAGATTATCTTATTGTTGATCATATTGGTTTCTCGGGATTTGTCTTTTCTTCTAGTATTTTCATCCTGCTCCTTGTTTCCCTTGGGGTTTTCTCCCTGGGGGTTCTTCTCATCCTCAATAACCAATCTCTGCTTCCATTCTCCTGATTTGGTTGAGAATAATAGGGTGTCTGGAAAAGGGTGAACATCTTTCCATAGGATCAAAATCTTAGGGCAAGTAGACAGGTTATTCTCCACTAGGCATTCTTCAGCTTTTAGGAAGTTGCCTAGCCTATTTCAAATGATGCTGAGGGTTTAAAAACCCCAATACTCATTTGGTAGCTTTTTCAATGTCATCCAAATGGGTAGCTCCTTAATCTTCTCTATTTTAGGGTCAAATTTTTTTGACCATTCTATGATATAGAGGCCTTTTCCATCAATCATATAGGGGCCATTTTTCGGAACCCACTCCTTGACCTTTGGTGATGGAGCCATGACTAAGTAAAAACCATTAGCCATAATTTTTAATATGAAATCATGTCCCCATGATCTATAGAACCAACCCCTAATATTGCTAAGCGAGGGCCATTCCCCAACCCATTTCAGAAAAAAAAAAAACATGACTTTCTAGGAAAGCAATAGATTCATTCTAGATGTTATTATCAATTGAAATGGAGGTAACTGTAGAAAATTATACCCTAGGAAATACCTCTTTTGGGTCTATCTCTATTTTATCCATTACTTTGGGTCTCCAAAACTTCCCTTCAATCCTTCTAAAGTCAAAGACGCAATTGTTGGTCTTCCGGTTGTCTTTCTGCGGGATTCGGTTGTTTCTCCCTAAAGTTGCAGTGATTCCCAGTGATTGGTCTTTGGGCCAAGACTATTTTACCTCTCTCAAAGGGTTTTGTAGAGGACCATTTCTTGGTAGAGCACGCTCCCAAAAAGGTGTAAAACTTGCAGTTTGGTTTCTCCATTGATTTATTTTGTAATCCAGTCCCTCATGGTTGATAAAAGGTGTGATGACCCCTTTTTAGTAGGTATTGGTAGTGGCTTGGTCAACTCATCATCATGACCCTCGTGAGTTGATATCGAGTATTGAGGGTCCCAGTTGGTGGACTTGCTATTTTTAGTAAGTCGTCTTGGTCAATTTCCATTTTTGGCAGGGCAGTATCGGCAGTGGTCAGTATTCTAGACGATAGTCAGTTTGTGTAGTTCTCTGGCTGGGGACTTACTATTTATAGTAAGTCTATTTTGGCAGTTGCTATTTTTGGCAAGTGCAGTGGATGGCTATGTCAGTCTGGCATGATCAGCAATGGATGCAGGATTTATCGCTTGAGTTCATATTTATTAATAAATAGTTATTAATTAATATTTATAAAATATTAATTAATAATAAAGCCACATTATTATAATAATACTTTATTATTATAATAAATTAGAAGTTGTTAATTAAAAGAGTTGTGAACTGAAACTCTTTTTGGGAAACTGTGGCCAAGGATGGATTATAAATATGAGCTCATTTCATTGGGATTGGGATAGATTGATTATATGATATTTTTTTTGTTTTCTTTGAGGATAAGTTCTGATTTGTGCCCTTGCTAAAGTATAAGGGTCAAATTGGCTTCTGGAAGACTGATTCTTCCGAAGTTAATCTCTTATTGGTTGTTGAAGTATAACCAAGCCTTCTTCTTCCATATTGTCTGCCTGTTACTAGAGGAAGAAGTAATTCTGAAATTGTTTATGCACACTGAGGGTGCGAATTAATTCTGGAAAAAGAGGGTTTGTTCATTTATGACAGAAAGGAATTGGAAATTTCTTGATCTTTTGTGTTCCTCAAATTTTCTAAATACCAATGAATTGTAGCGGTTCAATCTGAATTACAATCATGCCATTGAAGGAGATTTACAGGCTTGTTTTGGTAGTAGCATTTCTTGTGGACAGAACTATGGATTGTTAATGGTGTTTGAGTGTTTCCTATAGCATGGAAAATTACAGTAACTTGGCATCACCTTGCTAAGGCATCAACGTTAGACTGCCAGCTGCACCCAACTTGTAACACATGGAGAGAGTGGAAGTATGGCAGAAGTATGTAATTGTCATGGGTAGTGGTGGAGATTTGTGGCCAGCAAGTTTGGAAGACTTTGAGGTAGTCTCACCTTGTTTGCCAGCCATTATTAAGGTGCTTCATTTTTATTTTCAAAGTGTGGCATTCTAGGTGTGAAGTTTGCTTAATGTAATTGCAGTCAATTTTATATATGATGAAAATACAAAAGAAACGTATATTGTCTCAAAGGAAAAATATCAAAATTTGTTTCTTTAGAATTCAGTGTTTGCATTATTATTTTTAAGAAGAGCCAGGCAGGCTCATTATAGTGGTTGGATTGAAAATCACAATTTGAAATTGATTATATAAATAAAGGGATACTTTCTTGAAAAGTTTATTATTTTGTGGTTGCAAAATCTATCAATTCTCAGCAGAGCAATTCAGGCTCATTACAGTGGTATCAGAGCAGTTTCCTGCCACCCTATGGTGTAGGAAATTTTTTAATTATGTAGATCTGCTACTATATTTAGAGTGATCAACACTCTCACATATTTTGAGCTATGGATCGATACAGGCGGCTTAGCTCTGAGAGCCAGCACAGTAGTGCGGGAAATAAAATTAAAATAAATACATTAATGGAGAGTATGGAGAGACTTGGGCTTCATTAGTAGAGGATGGTGGAAAGATTGTTAGATCCAGAGACAGTAGATAGGGCAAAAATATATATGGTTTCTGCCTTCACTAGACTGGCATCAAGATCGTAGGGTAGGAGGCTTGAGTTTTCCCCGACAGGTGTCAGAGTTGTAGATCCACCAGTATATAATATGACACCTACTCATGGATGTGATGATAAACAATCCACACATAGACAGGTGGATGTGTTAGCACCTGTGGTAGACTGTAGTGCCAAGCTTCAGTAGGTTGAGGCTTTCTGAGTAGTTGTTGTAGTTGGTGCAGATATAGTTGATATAGTAGTTGCCTGTGATGGTCCAGGTTCTCTCAAGGAGGGACTTGTTATTGGAGATTTATATGTCAGTTGTCATAGTCTAGCTTTAGAACAAGAGGAAACACCCCTCTCAGGTGGGATAGGCAAGAGAATAGAGCTACCTTGTTGTGGTGTTGATGATTCGGTAATACAGCAGGAGATGATGATTGTAGTAGATGTCAATACTAGACTCGATTGTATTATCGAGTCTGACAGTGACTCCAGTTCTGATTTCTAGGAGAATAATTCTATGGTCAATGTTGAGGAAGTTGTGGGTAGTGGGAGTGATGTAGTGTTGGAGGATATGACAGTGGACTCTGGATCACCAAAGGAGGAGGATATCACTTTTGAGGAATGCCTTGAGGAAATGGATTCAGATTTGGATAGCGGCAGTCTTGAGATGGGGTTAGTATAGGAGATGCCAGTATTCTCCCGCATTAATGATTTGAGCATGGAGTCCGCATGTGATGATACTAGTGTTGAGTTTGAGATAGTAGACACAGACTCATGCCAGCATGACCTAGATTCATTGGTTAGTATGGAGTCAAATGAGGTCCAATCAGGGACACCTAAAGAGATAGAGCATTTTCTAGCATCTTGGGTTGCTTCTGATACTTCCTATGTGACTCTTGAGGATGACTCCACTAGTAGTGAGTCATGTCTGTATCAGACCATGGGAGAGGACTCTGAGTTGTTGGAGAGTGCAGATCAGTCCCAAGAGCTGGAATACTTAGAGGTTACAGAGGATAGGACAACTGATATAGTTGAGGAGGTAGACTCTATAGAAGCTTCCTCATGTATAGAGGAGTTTGACATAGATGTGTCAGATGGTAGCACTCTATTTGAGGATGTGAGTTCAATCATTAGTTCACAGAGGTCAGTTGGAAGCACACTAGGGAATAGTGTTTTAGAGAAGAGTACATGGAGTACCACTTATGTTTTCAGTGTGGACAATATGCTAGAGGTGTTGCATGGGAGGCTGACTATTCAGATTCATCATGTGACTAGTCAATTGAGAGTCAACAAGTGTGATATTGTTACTACATTTGAGCATTTTGATGCTGCTCGACAGCTTCTATCTGTTCACGGATGGGGTTCTCCTATGGATGGGGAGCATGGTAGTTTTTACTTTTCCCTCATAGTGATTCATTCTTTATGGGAGACTATCATGATTATGAGACAAGATTATTTTTAGTTGGTAGCTAACCAAGATCATCTAGTTGAGTGGGGGAGTATAGCATATGAGGCACTCTTGGATAGAGAGGAGGAGGTGAGTGAGCTTACTCAAGAGCTCATGACAACTTCTAAGGTTTTAGAGAGCACTTAGTTGGCTCTCTGGGAGTCAAAAGCTCAGTTAGCAGAGGTGACTATGGAATTGGAGCAGCTTCAATCTATACCAGCACCAGATCTAGTGCAGTTACATATTGTGGTGTCTGGTGATCTGATGATGTCCACAATTGGGGTTATTGGATGTGAGGGTGTTGGGGATACATCCACCCTTGATTATAGCATTGGGGATACAAGATCACTCCCATCAGATACTGGTGCAGTTGAGTTAGTCACTACAATAGAGGGTTGTAGTGTGCCTGACTTTGAGGTGGATATTCTGACTGAGATGGATACTCCATTTGGTAGCATTGTGTTAGGTGATATAGTATAGGATGTTGTAGGAAGGATAGTGGACCCATCATTTTTTAGTGTTCCTATTCATGACACTACTCCTTTGACCGCTCAGCAGGGAGGAATAGTATCACCTAAGTTGGTTGTTAGTGATCGCATAGTTGGTGATGATAGACAGCTGGCTACGTCACAGTTACGCGATGACTAGTTATGGATCCAAGGGGAGTAGATGGATGTGACCATGTACAAATTTTACTGTACAAAGTCATTCTTGGATCACCTTCTTGAGAGTTTAGAAGTTTGTGAGGGGTCTCATCGACCTTCTAAGGGTGTTCTCATCTGAAGTACTAGCGCGATCTGGCATTTGGTGAGAGAGATTGTAGGTACCTTGACTATGATGCTCCCTCATAGAGATTTTGAGGTTGGGTTTGCTAAGAGGGTCACCCAGGACCCTGTCCAACCGGTTTTGTAGAATTTGAGATTGGAGCCATCTTTGGGTTCACGACCAGGGGATGATGAGCCTCTGACAGAGAACGGAGCATTTTATCATTGTTACATAGTGAGGAATGCTCATCATTTTTCATTTGACCCACATGTTGATGATTTGACAATGCATAGGTGTGGGTTGGCTCCTAGTCCTTATCATCTATTTTTGGATGGGTTCTCGCCATTAGCAGTTGATGGGAGTTTTGGCTGCAAGTTAGTAGCAGGTGACTTGTAGAGTTATGGTGACTGTAGGGATTATATAGTGTGTAGATATCTAGGTCCCGGTACAGCTTTGTTTAGGGGTATTCATCACTATTGTGCAGATGGTCCACACACTCAGTACAGGTTAGCTAGGTGTGCAGGGGGAATTCAGGGTGTATGTGACCTAAGTCTCCCATACATCTTGGTTTTTGATGGTCCTGAAGTTCACTTCTTTTGGGATCTGGGTAGAGACAGATTCAATATAGGAGGTTGGGTAAATGGTTGTTTTCGGTCTCTTTACAAAGTTATCTGGTTAGCATTTTGGGTGGAGATTACAGTTTATAACAGTGGCATGGTTTACTTTTTTCTATGGGATCTAGGTGGATTGTGATGTAAAATTGCTTAGGGATTGCTTTAGGACAAGCAATCTTGGGGAGGGTGGACTATCATGACCCCTTTAATGCAGGTATTGGTAGTGGCTTAATCAGCTCATCATTATGACCCTCGTGAGCTAATACCGGGTTTTGAGGGTCCCAGTTGGCAGACTTTCTATTTTTAGTAAGTCTAGACTTGCTATTTTTAGTAAGTCAGTTTAGTCAGTTTCCTTTTCTAGCAGGGTAGTATCGGCAGTGGTTAGTATTCCAGACGATAGTCAATTTGTGCAGTTCTCTGGTTGGGGACTTACTATTTATAGTAAGTCTATTTTTGGCAGTTACTATTTTTGACAAGTGCAGTGGATGGCTATGTCAGTCTGGCATGATCAGCAATGGATGCAGGATTTATCGCCTGAGTTCATATTTATTAATAAATAGTTATTAATTAATATTTATAAAATATTAATTAATAACAAAGTCATATTATTATATTAATACTTTTTTAATAATAAATTAGAAGTTGTTAATTAAAAGAGTTGTGAACTGAAACTCTTTTTGGGAAACTCTGGCCAAGGATGGATTATAAATATGAGCTCATTTCATTGGGATTGGGATCGGGATCGATTGATTATATGATATTTTATTTGTTTTTTCTGAGGAGAAGTTTTGATATGTGCCCTTGCTAAAGTATAAGGGTCAAATTGGCTTCTAGAAGAATGATTCTTCTGAAGTTAATCTCTTATCTGTTGTTGAAGTATAACCAAGCCTTCTTCTTCCATATTGTCTGCCTGTTACTAGAGGAAGAAGTAATTCTGAAATTGTTTATGCATACTGAGGGTGCAAATTAATTATGGAAAAAGAACAAGGGTTTGTTCATTTATGACAACAAGGAATTGGAAATTTCTTGATGTTTTGTGTTCCTTGAATTGGCTAAATACCAATGAATTGCAGCGGTTCAATTTGAATTATAATCACGCCATTGAAGGAGATTTACATGCTTGTTTTGGTAGCAGCATTTCTTGTGGGTAGAAACTATGGATTGTTAATGGTGTTTGAGTGTTTCCTGTAGCATGGGAAATTACAGTGACTGGGCATCACCTTGCTAAGGCATCAACGGTAAACTGCCAGCCGCACCCAACTTGTAACACATGGAGAGAGTGGAAGTATGGCAGCAATATGTAATTGCCATGGGTAGTGGTGGAGATTTGCGGATAGCAAGTTTGGAAGACTTTGAGGTAGTCTCACCTTGTTTTCCAACCATTATTAAGGTGCTTCATTATTATTTTCAAAGTGTGGCATTCTAGTTGTGAAATTTTCTTAATGTAATTGTAGTCAATTTTATATATGATGAAAATACAAAAGAAGTGTATATTGTCTCAAAGGAAAATTATCAAAAAAAATTCAGTCTTTGCATTATTATTTTTAAGAAGAGCCAGGCAGGCTCATTACAGTGGTGGGATTGAAAATCACAATTTGAAATTGATTATATAAATAAAGGGATACTTTCTTGCAAAGTTTATTATTTTGTGGTTACAAAATCTATCTATTCTCAGCAAAGCAATTCAGGCTCATTACACAAGGTCTTTGCACCTTCTTTTGCAATGGCTTCTTCCAGTAGCTGTTGGGGCAAAAAAATTTCAAAAGACCTCCTCCCAACCACTCCCAGTAGCACTCCCATTTGTGCTCCATTTTTCAACAAAAACATCTATCCATCTTACACAATCTTTATCTGATTTTAACTATTTTTACTTCAGTTGTCTCTTCCCATATTTCTAATAGGCTTTCCATGCATCAACACCATGCACCCTTATCTCAACTTCAAAGGGAGTAGCTCCAAAAGCTCCTACCTAGGTGACATGTATCCAGGCTACAAACATGTCTATGAACCTATGGGACCCACATCCTTCATGGTAGGTTTCACTTTTTTAGCCAATGGCGTATCCCGAGGTAGATTTCATCTAGAAAACATATGGTCACCACAAGCCAAAAGAGTTTGAGCATTGCAAGGAGAATTGGAAAGTCACTTTCTCATGTTTGTGAGGAGGTTGAAAAGGGTATGTCCACCACCATGATTTCTGCAGACACCAAATTTGGAGAGGCCCTTTTCGACTACATTTATGAGTTTTAGCTTAGGAGAATATTTTTTTCCTATATAAGCCCAAGGACACAGTGTAAGGGGAGGAGTTTTTTTTTTCCATGGGAGTTCATTGGAGTCTTTTTTTTTCCACATTCAAAATAGAAGAATTCTTTGAAAATAGTTACAATTTCATTCTTAGACCTTAGCTTTGTATTCAGGTAATCAATGAAAGGGAACATATCAGAGTGTACCTAATTAGCCTTTAATATGTGTTTAATTTGGTTTTGTGGATGATTTTAAGCTCTGTGTCATTTTAGATGAATGTAGCTATCATTTTTTATTTCTATTTTTTATAATTTAATCATAGTTGCCTATATTTTCTAATCATGCTTTACACTCCTTTAACCATTTGTACCATTTGTGCTCTAGATTTATGATATGTCATTTGGTGAGAAAGATTCTCATAGACTAATTATTTCAATGAGATAATAGGAAAACTTCCTACAGGACTTAATGTGTTCTTCTTGTATTTGAGAGATCCAAATATTTTGCACTAAGTCTGTTTGACTTTTGCATTTTGTTCTATTTCCAACAATGAAGAGTTTATGGCATTTTGTGCCCAATATCTTTTGGGTTATTTTTTCCTGTTATTCCTAAAAGAAAACTCAAAAAGTTTTAAACTATTTCACAAACCACCTTATGTTGGTTATTTTCTATTTTTCCCTTCTTACCCCTTTCAAAAAGACAAACATAGTATGAAGAGTCGAATTCCAAAATCACAGAGGTTTCTCTGCATAGCGCATCACGCCCCCCATATGCAAAGTTTCTCAACTGCCCTTTTTCAAATGTAAGCCTCTTAGAGATGAATAGTGTTCATTTGTGACATATTTTGAGGCACATTGGAACCTTGATTATGATTTTTTAACATGGGTGTGATATTATTTTGGTTGGAAGCTATCACACTAAAAGGAGGATTGGTGTATTCTATCATACGATGTAGTAGATGTAGTAACGTATGTCACATTATGGAAATTATTATTCAAAGGAATTCTAGGGGAAACTTTGGTAGATGATGATGCTTGTGTATCCCCTCTAGTCATTGTAGTAGTAGTTTCATGTTCTATGATAATAGATGTGTCAAAATTTTGTGGTAACTTTGCCCCATTTTGAGCAAGCAAGTGAAAATATCTATTAGAGTCCACTAATAATAATACATTCAAGATTGCGAGGACCTTAGGATCTTGATGTGAATTATCCATTTCCTCTTGGGTACAAACCCTTTGAATTTCCTCCACTAAAATCTCACTATTTTTAGGGGGGAAACTAATCGGCACTCTAGGAGGTCAATGTGAGCTTATTGGGGTTTTAAAGTTCATCATGCTAGTGGGGTTAAAATTATTATTGAGACTAGGGTCTATTTATCCCTTTTGTTTCTAATTATTAGAAAAAAGTAATCTAGAAATACAAATATGAGACTATACTATGCTTTTTGTGATTTTCTGAATTTTGGGAATGATTAAAGACAATGTAAATAAGATGAAAAAGATTAGACAATTTTGAATTTAATGGAGACGAGGAAGGAAACCTTTATTTTAATTTTTGGGAATGATTGAAGTAAATTCAAACTATGAAGAAAATAATTGAGAAAAATTTGACTATAATGACGACTAGGAAATAAACCTATTTATTCTGGGAATGATTGAAAGACAATGCAACTAAGATGAGAAAGATTGAGAAAAATTTAAATATAATGACAACTAGGAAAGAAACCTATTTTTATGAGTTTTAATTTTGGGAAATGATTGATAGACAATGCAAACTATGGTGAAAAAGATTGAGACCAATTTGACTATAATGACAACCAGGAAAGAAACCTGTTATTTTGGGATTTTTTAATTTTGGGAATGATTGAAAGACAATGCAAGCTATGATGAAAAATATTGAGACAAATTTGACTATAATGACATCTAGGGAATTTGACTATATTGGAAACTATGAATCATAAATATGCCCTAAGGAATTTTTTGAAAATATGAGAGAACAACCCTATGAATGAAAACCTAAGTAATTAAAAGGGGAACCTTAGACCTTAAAGGAAAAGATCATGTGATGAAATTTGACAAATTCTCACCCTTCACTAGATTATTGAGCTAGGGTTTTTACTTGATGATGAAATTTTGACAAAGGGGCAATTGATTTGATGAGGTCAAGATATCCTTGATTAAAGAATGATCCAAGTGATGAACTCACGAATCCTCTAATATTGCCCTAAAGATCAATGTAAAATCCATAGAACATGCAAGGTATATGCTAATGATTAGAAAAATTTGGACTATAAATGGAGAGATTGAAACCCTAATGCAAGATAAGACCCTAAGAATGATTGAAATTTTTTTTACTATTGATTGACAATGCAAAGATTGAAACTCAAAGAATAAAAATATGAATTTGACCTGAATGCAAACTTTTGAAAGATTAATTTGACCTAAAATAAAAATCCTAAAAGTGAAATGAATATTTTTTAATGCCAAGTACGATGATGCATTCCAAATATTCTCAAACTGTTGAAATTTGAATCCAATTTTAGTATATTCTTTCTACTATGCAAACCCTAATTTTTCCAAACAATTGCATAGGAGATCTAGGTGAATGCAGTGATGATTACAATAATTGTGGTGCATAAACTAACAAATGTGGCACCTCAAGTGATAATTGTGTATGTCTAAACTAATAGTTGTGTTGATTTTTCTAATGTATTTATTTTCCTGATTGATAATTGAGCTTGCAACTTTAGCAATTCTATCATGCGAAGAAACAATTGCATCAGTTTTCTTAATAACTATGTTTTCCTAATTTTTTTCCCTAGGGTGGTATATTTGTTCAATAAATAATTGCAAACAATGAAAATAGAGAAAATAGCACAAATGTAAATTTTGTAACAATAATCAGGGTATGGTCAAGGCTCTTCAAAGCCCAAATTTCCATCAGGTTTTAACAATACAAAACCAATTTTAAGCACTTTTTCACTCCTAAGTTCAATTCCCACTACACCAAAATCAATCCCACAACTTGGCGTGTCTTCAATCCTCATGTGGAAAAAACTTTGTATTTAATAGAAGATATGATATACTTGGATCCTTGCGAGAGAAGGATAGGTAGGGGTTCCAAGGTTGGAGGCATGCCTTAATAAACCTCTCTCTAGTAGTTTCAATTGATGTATGCAACCCAAATATTTTTATCTCATCTCAAGGAAATGCATATAGAAACTTTCGGGAATGACACAATTCCCTTGTACTGAAATTAACACAAATAATCAATCAAAAACATATTTCATAGTCCTAATTCAAGGACTTAATGCCTTACATTCAAAAAAGCCACTTAAGGCTTTAACCAACCCTACTCTAAGGTATTATCATACCTCACATAAATGTGGATACCACCCTTTTTAAGTTGGAACTATCGACAACATAATCACCACTTAGGACTTACCTGTTGCCTCAACTTTTTTATATAGTAGGCCAAAGGAAAAACTACTTGAGGTCAAACTCTCGGGTGATGAAATCCCTTAGGTAGGCCTCATACTAAAGAAGAAGAAGAAATCATCAATTTTATCACACTCAAGGTTTGTATAAGGTGAGGGGAGAGGATACTTTGGTGATATCTTGGGAATCTTAGCTAAATAGAATGTGCAAGTGCACCATTGACATATAAATAAATATTATTTAATTCTTTACAATTGAAGTATTGTGTAACTACCAAGCACGTAGATTAGAGAATTTTCATTTTCAAAGTCCACCAAGTCCATGCTACACAACTAAAACAAATATTAGTAGCTAGAAACCCTAACCTAGAAATCTAAAATTACCATAAAAGGGGAATTGAAATGATAAAATAAGAGATTTATACCTTCTATCTTGACATGTGATTGTGTTGCATAAACCAGAAAATAAGGCTCATATTCTGACTGATGCATCTGAAAATGTAGCGGTTGCATCTTTGTAATCTATACCTACAAGGAAACTTAAAGCAATTGTGTTAGATAAACCTACACATGTGCATGAAATTTGACAATTGAGTAGGACAATCTGGCATATGCAGCACAATAAATTGCAATTATAATCCTAAATTCTAGAGGTGTAAGGTTTTGTCCTATAACCTGCAAAACCCTAAAAAATCAAAAAAAAAACAATCAGACAAGGCATGTTCATGTCGGATTTACCAATTGTAAGCCTAGGAAATTAGGTATGATAAAAAATATACATTGAGATTAACAAAAGGTAACCACAAAACCCTATATCCCAAAGCAATAAATCATATTCTATCAATAAGAGAATGATGATAAAAAATTGAATGCAAGGAAAATGATAAATTCAATAGAAATCGTATGTAAATAAATTCACAAAGTTCTCCATTTTTCTTCTCCTCTTTTGTTGTAGTGTCAGCTCTCATATTTGACACCAATTCAGTATGTGATGCATGGAGATTTGAAGATTATGGTTAATTATAATGTGGAATTAGGGATCCTTTTATATATTTCATGAACTCAATGATTGATTGAAATAAAAAAGCATTGATTGATATTGGATGAACGAGATTGGACAACATTGATTGATGTTGATAAAAATAAGGTAGAACTTACTACTAAGTTTAGGACTGAGTGAACTGAAGAGATGACTAGATTGATTGATAGATAACTGACAGCGTGACTAAGATAGAAATAATTAATTGATGAGTTAGACTAACAATGAGTGATAGTTAGGGAGGTGGAACTAGAATTAAAAGTATTAAATAATTATATAATTGTGCATGAGGGGATAAATAAATAAGATAAGAAAAATTACTTATTTTAAAATTAGTTTTTTTGAAAATGGAATAATTAAAAAATTAAAGAATTTATTTAATTATAGAAGACTAGAAGAAAATATTTAATTGAATAAATTAAATGATTAAAATAATTATTTGATTATGAGTAACAAAAATGAGAAAGTTATTTAATTAAATAATAAAAATTATTTAGCTAAAGTGCATTAGAGAATAAATGAAAATGAGCTAAATAAATCAATTACTTAACTCATGTGCATGAAATTAATAAATAAAATTGTTTGTTTTTAGAAGAGGTTGTTTTTTGAAAAGTGAATAAATAAATAAATTAAAGAACTTATTTAACTATAGAAGACTAGAATAAATTATTTAATTGAATAACTTAAATAATTTATTCAATTAGAGAAGACTTAGTTAACTAATTAAATAATAAAAATAATTATTTAATAATGAGGAAATTTTATTAATTAAATAATAAAATTATTTAATTAACATTAAAAGATAATTAAATAATTAAGTATTATTTAATATGAGAAGGGAGGGAAATGTCAATTTTAAAATTAGAATTAGAAGAATGATACTAAAATAATTAAATAATTAAAATTAATTAATTAATTAAGAAGAAAGTTAGTAAAATTGTTGCTTGTGGGTGTGGCACAAGTGTAGGTGTCTACAGATGGAATGAAAAGCTTTGGTATCTTGATCTTCTTGCATTTCATGACTTGTTTCTTCATGACATAGATCAATTGTAATGATGTTTCATGACTTTTTATATGTATGGATGATTCTTAGATGGATTCCACATTTTTGGCATGATAGGAAAGTATTTTGAATGAGACTCTTTGGAGAGGGTGTAATTGGCAACAGAGTGTCTGATGGTATTGAATCTAGAGTTTATGAATCATAAAAGGGATTTGTATCAAGAAATGGATTTTGGAATAATCCACTGCTAGAAATAAGTATATATCTAATTTATATCTTTAATATTAATGTTACTTTGGTTGATAAGGTATTGAATGACAATTTTCAGTTTTGTACAATTAGGAGTTTTATGTCCTTTGGTCCTATGACATTCATGAATGTTTGTGTATTTTCATCATGTTGGTTTGAATTAAAATTCACAGTGAACAATTTCAGGTAATGTGATGATTTTAGAATAGACCAATATTCCTCAAAAAGATTCAATTGGTTCTCCAAGATTATTGTATTTTCATGTTGGTGTTTGCAAAATATTTTCTATGGGTTTGTTGTTCGGAGGAATATGTTAGCGGTCTTGATGATTCATCATTAGGATGGATATAGTGATATGATTAGGTGATGTAATTTATTGGTATAAGGGATTTGTTAGTTTCAAGTCCTATGATTTTGATTGTGGAGGTTTTCATGTTGAATGTGAAGACATCCTATGGTAATATAAGCATGTAGCTAGGAGTGAACATGGAGTCTTGTTTAGTGGGATCCATTTTCATTTTATTGATTTCAAATCTAGTCAATATCAACATTCAAGAGACCTAAAACTTGTGATATAATGTGAATATTAACTAATGCTACTGATACAAATTGAATCTAAGTTAAGTAATGCTTTTGGGTTCAAATTTTTTACATAATTTTGGGATATGTAGATGTTGTTGGGAATCTTTTAGATGTTTGAAATGAAGAATAAGTTGCAACATTGAAATGTGACCCAAAATTATCAGAGAGCATGTATGGACCTTGAGTAAAAATAAACATGATTATGACTGATGCATCAAAATTTCACTTGACTAATGAGTATAAGCCTAATAGATAAAGTAAATTGATAAACTAATTTGACCCTGGACAAAGGCCAAACCCACAATATGTAAGATGCAAGGTGCAAATAGTTAATAAATAATATTGGATTTATTTCAATTAGTTTAGCTTTTTAATGGTCAACCTACCATGACAAATCTAAACTATAAAGATTCAAAAAAATTGCAGAGGTAGGATGCATATGTAGTTTGGTAAGTCTCAGTTTTACTCTCAGGTCTATCTGTGTGTTAGTCTAGTTTTGGATTATTTTTGGTTTCAAATATAGGAGCAACAAAAAGTGATAATTGTGTAGCTAGATCTCATAAATGTGCAATTCCAGTAATAGGTTAATTTTTGGGCAATGTTTTCAAGGTAGATTAAAAAAAATTGGATTTTTTTATTGTTTTAGAATTTTTATAGAAAGAAAACACAAATCAAACAATGAAGACACGACGGTTGGCCAACATTCTCTGAGGGTAAAAGGTCAAATAGTCTCATTAGTATAATACAAGAGAAGACAAATGCTCCATTCCAGAGAGAAGACATGAGATAATAACCTAATCATTTAGGTGGGTGTATTTTTTATAGTGCAAACCCAAGTGATGAAATATCATAAGATTGTGCAAGCATGCTCCACTCTCAAGAGTTGATTTCTAGAGGTCAAGTGACACAAGGTCTCACATTTCCTCTTGCCTCAAAGTTTTAAAAATCTTATAAAAAAGGAATTTTTTCCTTACTTTGGGATGGTACATTCATGATGGTATACCTTACAAAACACTATGGAAATAGTTGATGGATCTTAGGATTCTAAAAACAATGACTCTTAGTGTGGGATACTCTATTAACACCAATTCATCTACAAGCATGGTACCTAAGCACAATTGAAAGTCCCTTCACCTTGTGTCCTAAATTAGTAGGGGATCCCAAAGATGCACCAAATATGATGTGATTGGATTAAGGTACAACTTTCATTATCCCTCCTTTTTATAGCTTGTCAAAAACAATGCTTGAGATAAAAGTAATAGGTGATGGGATCCCAAGGAAAACCTTTGTACCAAAAGGGGAAAAAGCATCTGTACTTAAAAGGAGAAAAATATTTTTTCATTTCTCTTGCACCCAAATTCACACTAACACACAAGGGGAGAGGATACACAACAACGCCATTGGGAACAATAAATTGTGCAAGTGCACAAAACACTTCAAACAAGGTTTATTCGATTGATAAAAATGAAGTGTGAATGAATCTAGAAATCATGAGCACATAAACCCTATAAGAAATTTATTAGTATCTTAAGTTTGGGTCTTCTACAAATGAAGGACAATATACATCAATTTCATTAGTTGCCAAAAACACAGATCAAATACATTAGTTTCAAAAATCAAATGCAACAAAATAGAATAAATCAAGATATTAAATTTTGTATATTTAAAGAAAAAACCATGCCAAAATTTTAAAAACCATATAATTTTAAACAAATCACGAATAGTATGGAATTGATTGAGAAACTACAAAAACAATATTAAAATAGAAATAACTTATATAAATCCTAATGAACTTAAATCTGTAAAATATTTTGGAAAGCTCAAACTACAATATACAAAACACCGAAACCATTTTTTAAATTAAATCACAAATTCTTTGTTGTTAATGATAGAATTGTAGAGTCTAAAAATTAAAAGAAAAGTATTTTTAATTGTGACAAATTTTTCAAATCATAACAAAAAATTAAATTATAAAATATTGTAGATGTCTTAGATTAGGACCTACAAAACCCAAAAACTAGTTTACAAAATATTGCATGTAAAATTTACTATTGATGAAAGAATTGTATCACCTTTGAAAGGAAATCACAAAAAATAAGAGAAAAACATAACCTTGCAAAACCAACTATCAAAATATAATATAAATGCATCAAGAAATAGTCAAATGCATTGAAAAACGTGAATTCATTATGAAAATCATCAAATGTGTTGACATTTGGATCAAATGCATTGTTTTAACTTGTATCCTATTGAAACAAAAAAAAATCTCATAAAAACATTGAATTTAGGGACGCATGTCCCATCGAGCATGCCTAGATGTAAGTGTAGAACTCCTATATGTATAATACTCATCAAGTGGAAACCAAAAAACTCTAGAATCTAAGCAAAGATCTATTCTATCTAGGAAGAACTTGAAAACAAGTGCAAGAACCAATAAATCAATAATAAAGTGTACCTTCCAATGTCATCAACTTGATTTCTGAAGGCATTATATTTTTCCATTAGTATACTTAGAGAAAAACATGATCTGCACCATTGGTTTACTCTACACCGACAGACAGGGCACAGCACTATCTGATGCCAATGTTACCCGACAAACATTGTTAAGTGTTACCTAATGACAAAAAGGTTAACCCGACAGATATAGGGAACCCGACGATAAGTTCAGTCAAGGAACGCCGACAGACTGCAAGTTTAAACCGACAACCAAGAACCGATAGTGAGTTACATCCCGCAAAAAGTGGATCTGACTTTCCACGTCAAATAAATCACTGAAGTTGTATTTATAACTTTTTAATTTGTTTTTAAATCCATTATGTGCGGAGGAAGCAATGTAATTTTGATTTTTTTAATTAGTTTTACTATTTTAAAACATGCAAACTAAAGATCAAGGTCAAGTTGTAAACCTTGGATCTAAGAGTTAACATTGTAAATCATGAATTCCAAGATAGGTCAATACTTGTATAAATAGGTTCTCAATCCTTTGAGAATAGTTTTTGTTCAATGAAGACAGTATCCACGAAGAGCAACCAAAGACCAGACAGAGAATTCATGCACAAGAACACAAACATAATCAAATCAGTTTTCAAGAATGGAATAGAGGCTACCGACAAGCAGAGAAAAGGTATTCTTCAATCACTTAAGATGATATTATTATTGTAAATATTTTAATGGATCTGTAAATCAGCAATGGTAGATTGCATATAGTCAAGTCAACATTTGTACTCATTCTAACAAGTGAAGTACACTAATGAAATCCTTTCAAGAAAGGTGGGCTTAACCGTCCTATTGTAAATCTCATTAATGAGTGAACACTTAAATCATTGTTGCTAAAGCTCTTAACAGAGTAGATATTAATAGGTCTCCACCTTAATACTCTTAACAGGGTAGATCATCAGAAGTGATCAAATTGTAAGCCTTAACTGGCTCCCTTCCATTCTGCAGATAGTGAAGTTTTGTGGGTGTCATCCCCACCGTAGTTTTTACTTCCTAATAGGAGTTTTTTGTGATACCATATCTTGTGTTATGTGTTTGTCAATTTCATGAATGTTTCTATGGATGATTATAAATATTGTGAACAAACAATAGATGCATAAGAAAGAATAACAGTAATGGTTGGTAAATTAGAACTGAATGATCATTAATGATAAATTGAGTAAAGTGTTAAAAGTTTTAGAGGTACTGATTCACCCCTCCCCTCTTAGTACTACTTCCCATTAAGTCCAACAATTGGTATCAGAGCTAAGTATCTTCTTGAAAATCTTAAAGGCTTATGAGCAAATATCATACAATGGAGAAGTACAAACTTTATAAGAATATTGAGAACAAAAAGCTTGAGATACAGATGTTCTATGAACTGTATAAAGAAGCAACAATCAAGATGAGAGAGCTGTTGGATGAAAGAAAAGGTATGGCTACCAAGAATAATGAAAAAGACTATCAAGAAGAAGAAATTCTAGATTTCTTTAAATCTTCAGGATCAAATGCAAGTAATGTATCAGATACATCGGAAGAGAACATCAAAAATCTAAAAGAGATCAATCAACATCTGACAGGGCAAATAAAGATGCTGCAAATCAGTCAAGAGACCCAGTTGGTAAGAATGATTGATGTGATGAGTTCTGCCAGACAAGCTGAAACATAAAGAACACTTGCTATTGATGATAGAAGGAAGATTTCAGAGAAACAACAAGAAAAGGAAATGGAAATTCAAAGACATGCTGAGCATCACCATGATCTCACAAATCAGATTATCCTTATGAGTCATGAAGAAAATAGAATAAATGTGGAACTCATTGAGAGAATACAGATTATCAGTGAACTAAGAGAAGAAAATGAAAAGATAAAGCATGAGGTTAGAATTCACCAACAGCATAATGAGATTATCAGAAAGGCTAAAGAAAATGGATGACTTTCTTGAAGGACAACGAAGAGTCATCAACAACAGTGGTATAGGCTTTACTGAAAATGGAGAGTCATCAAATCCAAGGAATGTCTACAAAAATCCAAGACCAAGAAATCAAACATGCAAGCACTGTGGAAAGCAAGGGCACACATCAAATATATAAAGAGGTAAAATGAAAGGTACTCCTAAATCTACATCTTCATTCATAGGATTCTGTTATTAATGTAACAAGAAAGGACATAAGGCTTATGAATGCAAGAGCAAGATAGAAAAGCCAAAGAAGGAAACCTACATGGACAAGTACTATCCTACATGCAAGATAAATGGGCACACATCTGAAGAATGTTGGAAAAAGAAAAGGCAAGCATGGAATCCAAAAGGTAAAGAAGTTCATTATCAGCCAAAAAGAATTGGTAATCAATATGTATGGGATTACAACACTTGGAAAAATTGTACAGCATGTGGTAGATATGGTCACATCACCACAAACTGCATGAGAGCATGGACCAAAAGATCTAGAGGCTGGTCAAACCCCAGAATGGCATGCTTACACTATCACAAAGTTGGTCATCTCAAGAAATATTGCAAAGATAGATTGACAGAGACAAGCACATATCCCAATGGTAACACCATTGAAGATATATGGAGGGCAAGAGACAAAATGTGGATAAAATCTTCAAGCAATGATAAAGTTGGACCAAGAAATGCAAATGGTGACACCCCATCCAATGGATTCGGTGACACCACTAACCCCACTTGAGCTGAACAAGTAAGTATGGAACTGCACTATACCAAGTTATATTTTGCATCAGTTCCATTATATAAATTGATAGATAGTCAAAATTTGCATGAACCGAAGATGCATACTACTGTACTTGTTACCAATTTAAGAATGCAACACCGTTGGTAAACACTTACTAAAAATCATCGGTGAACACAATAATGATTTATTCACACTTACCATAAATTGTCAGTCAACTAGTAAAAATGGTAAACTACCAGTGTAACCCGACGACCATCGGTAAGAAAGCAAAGTTTAGAAGTGGTCGTGACAGAATACCGATATCCGTCGGTAAAATCAAAATGGTTAACAACTGACCAAAGCATCATGTCTTCATCGACGATGATTTGAAATATCCTCCCAATGAAATCCGTCATCATGTCCCGATGAGTTGTTGAGCATTTATTGCAAAGACTTAGGTCAAAAAGTCTATAAGTAGTCAACGGGACAACTTCATTTTTCACCCATGATTTAAAGAGAAAGCAGAGCGACATCAAAATGATTCAAGAGCAGAAAGTAGAAGCGTCTACAGATTGATTCAACACATAGAGTACAGATCCCTCATTACCATTGCAAATCAAAGTAAGTACCAAAGACATCAAAAGAATTATGTTACTATTTTGTCAAGAAAAGCCCTAATTTCAAGAAAACACTAAGTACTTGGAAAACAATGGCAACTACATCAAGAACTGCTAAGTTGAAGAATGAAAAGAAGAATGTGGTGAAACTATTCAAGAACAACACATGTGTAGAACCTAAATACAAGATTTGTCCATAAATTGCATCGAAACCCGATGAAAATGATGTATTTTTGAACATTTTGTCTAGGGTTTTTCTCATAGAAGACTTTAGGTCTTATATTCACTGCAAGATCACAGATATAGGTGATCTAGAAATGGATGAATCTTTTAAGAAACTATGTGATGCCGAAGGAAAACTGAAAGAAGAACACAAACACTTGGAATTCAAAGGGTTAACAAATGCCCTACATTTCCCAAGGGAATTCAAGATAGAATGGATTAGGATAGTCTTGAGTAGGATGTATGAAAACAAACTATGGCTAGACCAACCCAAGAAAATAACAAAGGATATTCTTCATGCTGTCACTGGTTATCCAATAACCGACAAGCCTAGGGCACACAAACATCCATCCATGAAAGAAGTTAAAAAACTCACCAATGCAGAAGGAGACAACAGAGGTCTCAAAGTAAACACAATCACCGATGAAGAGTTAAAATTTGGTGCATGTGTTATTGGTTACAAAAAATATTAGGCTAGCAAAATGAACAACATTTTTACAACAGCAGTAAGCACAGCTTACAAGATTGTAACAAAAGGAATTCAAATAGATCTATGTGAGATCGTACTGAAACAATTTGATGAGAATATGATCAAAATCAGGTCTACAAAGAGCAACACAAGTAAGTTTGGATCACTTATTATGTGTACATTTTTCTACTTTCAAGAATACTTTCCTTCAGTAAGAAAAGTTGTATGGGACTCTACCAAACCGGTAACCCAACAGATTAGTGAACTGATTAAATCACTAGGAGACAAATTTGAGACTGTCATGTCTGCATACTTCCTTGAGTTCAAGGAAAAGATGATGGAAAGAACTAGGATTCCTGAGCAACTAGTTGCAAAACACAAAGATGAGATATGTTTCATGGCAAACACAGACTTCACACATATCAAACTGGTTGTACCAAGAACAGCTTGGTTATCACCATTAGACTATGAGATTAATATTGATCTAGCTGCAAGTGCAATTGAGGCACTGCTCAATGAGCCCATTGATAACAAACAACCAAGGTTTGGTACATATGAGGAGGCCAAATCTAAGTTAAAACATGGCCTAGAGGTCAAGAAGACTATAAACAAGAAAGATAAAATAGTTAAGAATCTCAAGAAGATTATATCAGTTACTAAAGAGAAAGAGCAGGATCAACAAGAGGAAACTAATGAACAGGGAAACATCGATGAAGAACTAGAAGAAAGGAAATCAGATACAGAGGCTACTGAATCTAATGCACCTCCATCTCCACCTCCTGCAAAGAAGCAAAGAATAAGAATTCAGACTGCTGCAACCGATACCACACCACTTAAGAAAGGTCAAGTAAGGACCTATATAAGGAAGCAGCCAGCAAAAAGAACAAGACAGCAACCTGTCAAAACCACACCACCAAAGAAGAGAAAAAGGTTGGTCAAGACATAGGCTGACTTGGACGACACCAAAGATGATGAACCAAATGTAGTAAAGAAGAACTTCAAAAACCAAATGGTAAATGAAGCTACCAAATCAATTGCTACCCATGGCACAATGATTGATAAAAAGATCAAGCAATGAGATACACTGAATCCAAAGGATCAGAATAAAATATAGGAAGCAGTAATAAAATCAATGATTAAAAACAAGTATGCCCCTACTGAATTTGTAAATCAAATACCTGAAGAGCTAGGTAAAAGGATATACCAACAGTGGTCATATGCCTTGAAAATAGAAAGATAAGCAAGAGAAAGAGTTCTTGTAAGACCGATGCCTCATGAATCCAAGTTTGAAGAAATACAAGAAGTACTAAAGAAACACTCAAGTAAATTTGTAGCCAAAATAAGGGCTTACAAAGTACTAGAGAGAAAGTTTATTTAACTGGATTCAATGATAGAGACCAAATGGAGACATCTCCTGGATCTACCGGCAAAGTCAATAAGTGTTGAGAAGCAATTACTTCTCACAAACACACCCCACAGAGAGGAGGAGATAGATAATGCAAGTCCTTAGCATATTGCTCTAGACAATCAAGAAAGTGATGATGAGCCTATTAGCTTAGATACAGGCATGGATGATAATATCCAAGATATCACTCATTATGATCCTGACAATGATCCAAAGAAGAAAGATGATGTGATATTTATCACACTTAAGGATCAACAAAGTCATCAAGTACTGAAGACATCAGATGACAAGATAGTTGACATTGCTGATGAACAAATGCAGGACACATCAATCCTGCACCCACTTGTGCGAGACCCTACAGAAAATATACAAAAGGATGAGGATGTCACTGCTAACAAGGCACTAACCAATGACCAGGACACCAATACTAACAAAGCCCAAGAAGCAACTCAAAGTAACATGTATGTCCTAATGAAGGCAATAAACATACTAGAGGGCAATGAGGGATCAAATGAGAAAGAGACAAGCACACCCAAAGACAAGGGTGATGAAGAAGCCAAAGAGATGACAGATACTACTATAGAGCAAGCTGCAACCGATGATTAGAAGAATGCATCTACTGATCAGAATAAAGAAAACACTCAAAAGGGAACATGGGACAAGCCTTTAGAGAAAGGTGAAGAAGGGAAGAAGGATGAGATTGAAAAGAAAACTGGAGCACATTCTATAGAAACACCCAAGGTTAATGAAGAGACATCTTCACATAACTGGCAGGTGACCACAGAGAAGAAAACACAAGATGCATTATCGAAAAAACCTTCCCCAAGAAATTCAGAGCGAACACATGAACTAGCTATTGTAGTTCATACATCTGCATCCCCTCAAATCTCAAAGAAGAAGAAAGGAAAGAATAAAAATCCAATAACTCTGGATGAAATCATTGAGATTCCAGTCTATGATCCAAGAACATTGGATCTGACAGCATTGACAAAATATGCAAAGCTATGTGAGAGAAAGCCCATTCAAGACAAGCTGAAAAGAGTGGAAAAAGAGGCCAAGGTACTAGAAGTAGCAAGAAATATACTTCAAGAAATTGTACCAGACATAAATATTGATCAACAAACTCCAATCATTGATCAACTAGTCACACTCACAGATGCAATAACATCTCAAAATACCGATGTTGAGAAGACAATGGAAGAGAGACTTGAACAAAAGTATGAATTCAAGCTCGCAAAGAAGATAAGCCAAGAAGTTACATTGAAAAAGGTCAAGCTATCTGAATTGATAAGTACAATTGACCAAATTTTATCAGAAGTTGTTACCTTAATCAAGAAATTATGCACTTTAGATCAACTCACTAAGGAGTATACCACCAAGATAGAAAAGATAGATGTTGATCTTCAGTCCAGTGCACAAAATCTAGCCACCACCGAAGAAGCACTTAAATTGCACAATCAACAGATCATACAGGCTAGGAAACAAAGATAGGACATTCAATTTGTGGAGATGAAATACAGAGATGAGTTCAGTGAGTTCCAAGTTAAGCTCTTACTGACACTTACACTCCTGCAACAAAATATGACACAGGCAAGTACTCTAATTGCCACCCCTGAAATGTCTGTACTAGACAACATTTATGATATGCACGCTAGACTAGAGCTGCAACACATGGCCCTAGAACAGTTGAGATAAACTTGGGAGAAAATAATGGAAGATATCAAAGTTACCCATTCTAATGTCTTTGACACATTGTAAGTTACACATTTTTTGTCACAATTTTGGCATATTGTAAGTTGTACATTTTTGTCATCAGTATCAAAGAAAGGGGGAATTTGATATGTACATCACCTCAATTAAAGGAGGAAATCATATGTATAGTGGAAGAAAGGGGAAATAATGTACACTCAGAGAATAAATAGTATACATGTACATATACACACACTATACCAATGCACACAGTAAGGGGGAGTCATATTATGACAAGGATATAAACATGGTGTAATAATTTTAGTATTATGCACATATCGGTTTTTGATACTAATGTCAAAAGCGGAGATTGAAGGCATTATATTTTTCCATTAGTATACTTTGAGAAAAACATGATCTACACAATCGGTTTACTCTACACCGACAGATAGGGCACAACACTATTCGATGCCAATGTTACCCGACAGACACTGCTAAGTGTTACCCGATGACAAAAAGATAAATGATACCCGACGAGTAACAATAGTGCTACCCGACAGTACAGCAAAGAGAGGAACTTGATAGATACAGGGAACCTGATGATTAGTTTAGTCAAGGAACACTGACAGACTGCAAGTTCAAATTGACCATCAAGAACCGACAGTCAGTTACATCCCGCAAAAAGTGGATCTGACTTTCCACGTCAAATAAATCACTAAAGTTGTATTTATAACTTCTTGATTTGTTTTTAAATCCATTATGTGCAGAGGAAGCAATATAATTGTTATTGTTTTAATTAGTTTTACTATTTTAAAACATGCAAACTAAAGATCAAGGTCAAGTTGTAAACCTTAGATCTGAGAGTTAACATTGTAAATTGTGAATTCCAAGATAGGTCAATACTTGTATAAATAGGTACTCAATCTATTGAGAATAGTTATTGTTCAATGAAGATAGTAGCCATGAAGAGCAACCAAACACTAGACACAGAATTCATGCACAAGAACACAAACAAAATCAAATCAATTTTCAAGAATAGAACAGAGGCTACCGACAAGCAGATAAAAGGTATTCTTCAATCACTTAAGGTGATATTATTATTGTAAAGATTTTAATGGATATATAAATAAGCAATGGTAGATTGCATACAGTCAGGTCAACATTTGTACTCATTCTAACAAGTGAAGTACACTAATGAAATCCTTTCAAGAAAGGTGGGCTTAACCGTCCTATTGTAAATCTCATTACTGAGTGCACACTTAAATTAGTGTTTCTAAAGCTCTTAATAGAGTAGATCTTAACAGGTCTCCACCTTAATACTCTTAACAGGGTAGATCATCAGAAGTGATCAAATTGTAAGCCTTAATTGGCTCCCTTCCATTTTGCAGATAGTGAAGTTTTGTGGGTGCCATCCCCACCACAGTTTTTACTTCCTAACAGGAGTTTTCAGTGATACCATATCTTGTGTTATGTGTTTGTCAATTTCATGAATGTTTCTATGGATGATTATAAAGATTGTGAATAAACAATAGATGCATAAGAAAGAATAACAGTAATGGTTGGTCACTCAGAATTGAATGATCATTAATGATAAATTGAGTAAAGTGTTAAAAATTTTAGAGTTACTGATTCACCCCTCCCCTCTCAGTACTACTTCCCATTAATTCTAATAGATTTCTCCATTGTCTTTGATTCTTCTTTGAAATATTGTTATGTTGCTCTAAAAAATTTGCAAAAATGAGTTAGATAGATAAAAGAAAAGCTCAAGAATTCCTTGTTAAAGAGAAAATGAATATAGAGATTCAAAGTCATAAAAATTGAAGGGAAATAGATCAAAAATCCAATGTAAATTAAGCTAGAAGTGATCAACGACTTAGATCATGTTGGAGGAAAGTAGTGGGCAAAGATGAAAAAGAGAGTGGAGTGAAAAGTGGCTATAAGAAAGGAGTAGACAAGTGGTTGGTGATGGAAAATAAAATTAAATAATTAAAATTACTTAATTTCATGTGCAAGATGGAAATAAATAAAATATGTATTTTATTTATTCATTAGGAAGAATAAGGGATATATGAATAATTGAATAAATTAAATAATTTATTCAACTATAGAAGAGCATTAGTTAATTAAATAATTGTGAAAATTATTTAATTATGAAAGGGCAAAGGCATCAAGAAGGATAAAATTAGTATCATGGGGAAAGGGACATCCATCAGCTCAAAATTCCACTTAACTGTTGCATTGGATTTGAACTTGTCCCCATTGTCGGAGACTACTGGGGATCCCTCACAGGCCGCACATACAGTTATGGAGGAATGAAGTAGGGCTCAGAGTATGGGGTTAGGGTGATATTTTTTGCTGGTTGGTGTATGGGAATTCTCCCTCGTAGCTTTTTTATGACAAAAGATGGAGAGAAGATAATCAGACATTAGTGATAGTGATCGGTTGAAGGAGTATATGGTATGTAATGTCGTATTTTGCAGTCATATTGGTTTTTTTATTGGATTGATGATTAGGAGTTAAAAGTATGTACTCATCCGATTACAGAAAGGTCCTATTTTGTGGGGGTTATAATTTTCTTACACATATATCCCCATATATGTTATTTGGGGGATTAATGGATATAAATTGTAAGAGGGGTTAGGTTTGTGGAGGTTACAAATTTCATACGCATATATCCCCATCTTATTTGGGGATTTTGTATTTAAAATATAAGGGGGTGAGACTTGGGTCTTCTATATTTGATCATGTATTACGACAAGGATTCAAGGATTTTTTTCTTGGTTCTTTCCCAAATTATTCTTTGAACCTATTTATATAAGTAATAAAACAGCAGTGGCTTGCCACTTTTGCCAAAATAAAGAAGGATAAAATTACTAGAATGATTAAATAATAAAAGAATATTCAATTAATTGTGAAGAAGGATGATCAAAAAATAATGAAAGAGGAAAGATTAATTTTTTATGTCTACACTTAAAACTATTCTATGTGTCATAGATGTTATAGATTCTATCATTATGACCATCTGAATGAGATCTCAATCATAGCAAATACAAAATGGTCAATTAAAGGAAATAACAATCTTAGGCACTACATGAGGGAATAGAATGCATTATCATAACACAAAATATGGAAGATCTTATGAATACTGATTTGGACTGATTTTGTGTACCTATTTAATGTATATTTTACACAATAATGAAGATATCTTAGAGAATAAATAAATAATAATTGTATCTCAATATCTCACAAAGTATCCATTGTAATTTATTCCTTGACATTTGGACACTATACATTATATATTGTATACATAATTAAATATAACTTGGAAGACTTGGACTTTACAAGGTGAATGACACACCTAATCTTAACACTTCAATTTCCACCACTCAAAATTAATGTCCTCAAATATTTCCATCTTCAGTTTATACATTCCTTTCATCCTTCCTAAAATAAATCTCATCTACACATATTCCCACTCAAACCAATAATAGTTCAAAGAAAATTCTTCTTATGATGTAAGACTCGATTTGAGCAAGTTGTAACTGTTAACCAAAATTTTCTATTTTATACAAATTTGGATACAGGTGAGGAAAATGAGGCTCCCACAAGGGTTGAGCTCAGCCTATAAGAAAGACCTTAAATTTTATGGTCTTGGTTGTGTCCTCTGCTATGTTTTCAGCTCTCTGGTTTTTCCTTGTTCATGAAAAATAACCTAAGTATGCAAAAAACCCTATGAATTTGGTATAAACCCTAGTTGCTCGGCCATGTCTTTCTATTTTCTCATTACCTTTTCAAGATTACTTGATTTCTTTTAAGTTATGTGCGTATTATGAATTCCTTTAGTCTCCTAGTCACATAATGGAAAAGCAATATTCCATATCATCTAGCGATCCTGAGATTGCCTTAGTCGCACAGTCTCCATAAAGAAAGGAATATTCATATTTGATCAAGAGACTCAGCGATGATTGTTGGATCATGTTTGATCAAAGGGCAGTCATGTGATCTCATAAAGTAACTCAAATTTAATAAAAGATCTGGAGATCTCACGACTCAATGTATTTTTCTAACCCGTGGGTATAACTTATGTTTAGGTTGGGTCAGGTTAAAGCCTTTCGGTCGCTAGGTCTCGTGATGGAATCAGCGTTGAGAAAAATGATCAGAGATCACGAGACTGCATTGTTGCTAGGTCTCTAAATGAATTCATGGTTAAGGATGGGTTAAGTCAACAGTGTTGATATCGATGTTAGAGGTGATGAGGCAGTGATAAACAAATGATAAAGTGACACATGGCAATAAGTGGACCCGAGTTCTATGCATTCAGTTAGGTGATCTCTTGATCCCAATAGAATATTCTGATTTATCTCATGATTATGAGACTTCTTTTAGTCACTTAGTCTCCTGAAGGAAAGGAATATGCCAAAATTATTTAGAGACTCAGTGACTACCATCAATGATAAAGGAGATCCAACGCTTGTCACATGGTCTTGTGATATAGCTAGGGTTAGTAGAAAGATCAGGCGACTCAGCAACAATATGGAAAATAAAACCAAAGGTGAGTGCAGACTTAGGGCACAGGTTAAACTCAGTCACCGATCAAAAGGATGAGATCGATGGTCACATTTTAAGGTGAAATCAATTTTGAATCTTGGTCATGGATGAAATATCTTGTGCCAGCTGTGACTGTTATCTTTCAAACTTTTAAAAATTCAAATATCTGATTCGAGTAGTTATGGCAAGACCGACTTGCAGAGGACTAGATGGATCAGTCGGCTTCTCAGAGGCATTTATGGTGATTAGTAAGGTATTCAAAGAAAAATATGATATTTCTAAGGATATTTTCATGGCATTTATGAGTAGAGATGACAGAGTTAGGGTTTCCATTATTCTATGCAAATCAATTATAACCCTAGATCAGATTTTCTCCAAGCATACGTGAAAAAGGAGGATGTATATAATAGTTTTAGAAGCTTTTGGTAAGGAGAGTTTTCCAGTTGTAGAATTTATCTGAGGCATTCTCACTACCCTCTAATTTTGGCAATTTGTAATCTTTCATTGAAATCCAAACTTTGTGGGAATTATCTGTGGCATCTTTTCTACCCTCTAATTTTCCCCTTTCTGTATTTTCTCTTAATGAATATGATACACTGGTTTATATCAGAGAAGTCTTAGATTCCAGAGCCCTTCTCTTTTTTAGAATCTTTGTATGCTATTGTAGATGATTTGATTTAGATAGTTTGTGGATTTTGTTCATCCCTAACTATTTTGTCTCATTTCTGCATCCATTTGCTGAAGTGAACGTTTGCTTGCAGGTCACAATCTGTGTCTAAATTTCTTAGGAAAGATATTGTTTGTGAAATATTTTCCTTCCTTGAATAGCCTCTTTCTATTTAGGACCTCTCTATGAAATACTTATGCAAGCCTATTCAGAAAGATTGTGTTCTATTAGATCTAAGAGTCTTCATGTTGGTGTGGCCATTGTGTTGTCTTCATATTACTTTCGGTGTACCACCTAGTAGGATATTTTTCTTATTCAATTATTTCCCTTTTATGCATTCTTTCTATCCATTTTCACTCAAGAGTTTACTTTCATGTTAAGAAGCAAATTTGGGTGATTATCCAAGAGGAACCAGCCTAGAACCTGGAGGTCTCATTTTAGTTAGCAAAGGTCCCACAACCTGGAAATGATTCCCATGTTATAATAGATTATCAAGACTATGAGAGCTTGACGTAGGGTGCAAAATTTAGTGTATAACAGCTATGGCATGCCTGGTGGGACCATAAAATAATTTTACTTTGAAAGGTTATGCTATCTCTGATATATTGATTGCATAATACAGACCTAGAGAGGTTTTTCTTGTCAAGTATATCTGGCAACTCCACTGGTGAAGAACAGAAGATCCAGTCATGTTCAAAGTTTATGAGAAAAGTTGAGATAAGAAGCTCAAAATATTTTGATTTCTTGCAGCTGCCCTTAACAAGAAAATATAAAGGGAGATCATCTCAAAGAAAACCCCCTAAAAGGAGGGTACAGTCTACACCACATGATACTTAAGAGAGGAGACCTTTTCCTTTTCATTTCAAAAGAAGAGGAAGATCTCTAACTAGAGAGCTACAAGAAGATTCTGCTCCACCCTTAAATACAACTCACACAGTTGCTTCTCAGCAAATCACAGCTCCTGCAATGGCTAGTTAGTTTGCCTTTGCACCCTTCAACCAAGGAAGTCCTTTAAACTTTTCTCAACATCATGATGTGCCCTTAGTATCACTAAAGAGTTTACCTGATTTCACAAGTGAAGGACAAACAACAGCTTTTGAAGACATAAGAGATGTGACTACTATCTGTAGTATACCTAATATCACAGAAGAAGATGTGGCTACCAAGCTATTAGCAGCCTCATTTAAAGGTAAGGCCTTAGAATGGTTTAGAAATCTTGTTGTTGGCTCTATTAATTCATGGGATGGATTAGACGATGCATTAAGTAAATACTTTGAAGATAAATCAAACAACATGTCTTTGGTTGAACAGTTAACAACCATAAAGAGAGATCCTTAAGAACAAATGACGGATTTCAATAATAGATTCCTCAAAACATGGAATAGAATCCCAGTCTCAGTAAGGTCATCAGTTGACCATGCTTTCCTATACTTCTTGAAAAGTTTGAATAGTCAAATCTCTGTCATGATCCAATCCATGGGAGGTACCTCTTTACCTCAGGCTGTTGACATAGCTATCAAGGCTGAAAATTGTTTGATCCAGGCAGACATGATAGCCAGAAGGCCACCCATGCCTATCTTTCCTAATCTTCAGCCCACTGCACCTCTACAAATACCTCATTTTACCCCTATACCCACCATAGTAGCACCTCAGGCTAGTACTAACAGTGAAGATTTAAAGGAAGGTTTCTCTAAGGAACTGCAAGAAATGAGAAATAATCAGCAAAGTAGTCAGCAAGAAATGACAAATCTATTGCAGACTCTAAACAAAGAGTTGACTAATTTGAAAATACAGAATCAAGGTCCTAATCAACAGTATCAAAATCAAGGACAATCTTACTAGAAGAATAGGTCACCATATCAAGGAGGTTATCGGGGACAAAAGCAAAATTTTAATCAAAGGCAGTTCCAACCTTATAATCCAACGCCTCTTAACTTGGAAAATCCATTCAGGGATGTGGTCCCAAGTCAAAATAATCTTGCTACAAAGATGGAATGGTGTTATTCTTTTAATCAGTCTCATAACCAGACACCATGCTTAAATGGAGTAGTACATCAAGAACTTATGCTGTAGAATGCTTCAAATGCACAATCAGAGGCCTCTTCTGGTGGTTCAATGCCCCAAAAAGAAGCATATGCTAATGAGACTACTCTCCCTAATTGGGAAGAACAAGATTTCAATGGAGTTAATGGTGAATCCCCAATTGCTACCAACACTAGGTCTAAAAGAATAGCTCAAGACATGGAACAAATGGAGGATAGGGCTAAGGATTCTACATCTGCAGAATCTTCACAACCATTTACTCCTATCATACTAAAGAAGGTCCCCATCATTCCAATCAAGGAAAATCAACCTCCCAAAGAGGTTGAGCCTATCATACTGAAAGCACACCAAAGAGTACGCACAACAATGCCTTTCAACATTGTGGACAATATGAAGAAAATAAATGTTACTATGTCTATGTGGGACTCTTTGGCTATTCCAGGATAGCCTGAAATCTTGAGGAAGACTATGGGTGAAGTGTCAAATCCTCAACCTGCAAGAGATACAACAAAGCCAGTGTTGGTCAACATTGATCAAGAAAAGGAGGCTCCAAGAAGCAACTCCAAAGCAAATGACATTCAAGGTAGGAACTTAAAATCACCTCCCTTTTATGTATCTTTAATTATTGGTAAATATTTAGTACATAATTGTATGGTAGATAGTGGAGCTACTAGCACTGTCATGCCTAAGAAAGTGGCTGACCAATTGGGACTGAAATATGAACCTTTCCAAAAGAGGGTTACCCAGCTTGATGGTTCCTCTGTAAACACAATAGGTGTATCCAAGGATACTAGTTTAATCCTCCATGCTAGCCCCAATTTCTCTATCCTACTTGAAATATACATCATAGACCTCCCTGCCTTATTTTCCATATGCTTATCAAGGGAGTTTATAGCCAAGATAGGAGGCTATCTTTCTTCTGACTGGTCTCACATGCTTTTCCATACAAGATATGGAGCTAATATTACTATCAAGTCTAAATCATTGGCAACACACCATTTAGAACCTTATGTGTCCAATGCAATCAATACAATCTACCTTGCACTTGAAAGTAATGACTTCCCAATCATTAGAGAAACAAACACTAAAATAGAAGGTATCCCAGATATCTATCTAGATGATTTAGAATTAGAGAGAGCTTCAGAGGCCCAAGCCAATGTTATTTGGGATACTGGTTTGGGAAACTATTTGATGCAAGAAAATGAATCCATAGAGCCAAATGTTGGAACTGATAAGAATAGTACCGAATCCCAGAAGCAGCTGCATGCAAGAAAACCTGTTACAAGAACGAAGCAAGGAAGCAAAAAAATAGAAGCAAGGGTTTGGAAAATCTCAGCGGAGTGAGAGAAAAAATCTTATTTCCCAAAAAGTAAATACAATAATTACAAAAGCGGCATATAAGGTGAGAAGCCCTAAATCCAGAGAAAGATAGGTTTGTGCATTTAATAATTAATAAACATATTAATTATTATGCACCTACAAATTACAAGCTTAAGTGAATAGAATAATAGTTAGCATTAATAATTAAACCGAAGTGATCTAATTATTAGTTGATCATTCCACCCGTCTCTACACCTTCTCTCACTTTGGTCCACCATCTCCATTGTCAGAGCACAGCTCTCCCCTTTTGAGAGAACATCATGAGGTGCAGTCAGGTCACTCGAACCTTTGTGTTGTTCCCGAGACCAGTGTTGTGACTGCCACACCACATCCTGAGACATACTTTTCTCTTCAGCTAGATTCTTCTTCATCACTGCTTGACCCTTCAGCTCCATTCTTTGAGCCACCAGGTGCAGTTGTTGAGGACTCTATAGAGGAAATTCATCTCCTCTTTGATGACAGTGTCAGCACACCTGTCATATCACTTACATTGGGGATTCCCTTTTAGGATCCTCATGTCTACTCCTTCGAGCATCAGCTCGGCCTTCCAGCGACACCTCATCTTTCGAGGTCACCTCTTCAGTGCCCACTTCCTTTCACTCATTTGCATTGGAGTCATGGTGGTTTGTTCATTGATCCAGGGGTTCTTTCATTTTGGGGGGGCTTTGGAGCCTCGACCCTCTCTCACGGGG
>MU224907.1:240407-356021 GCA_018584345.1 Thuja plicata
TATGAGACCGGGTGCGACGAGAGGTGGAAGGGTCACCAGCCAGAGATCCTGCAGCATCAACTGTAACACGAGCCCATCTAGGCATCTATGGAGGATCCTGTGGTGGAGGTAAATGGGGATCACCAAGGTCATCATCCTCATCATCCTGAAACAAAGCTAGAAGAGATGAAGGATTAGTGGTAAGTGAAGTAGACTCTGGAAGCGGGGTATCTACTGCAGGAAGGCACTCATCAAACTGGACATCCCGTCGAAATAGGACCTCTCTAGAATTAGGGTCAAACAACCTGTATGCCTTAACATCCTCGTAGTAGCCAACAAAAATGAGGTGTCATCTCTTCCACTCCATCGCTCTCCTCTGAGTGTCAGGCACAAATGCCCATGCTTCACTACCAAAAACTTAGAATGAAGATACATCAGGCTTGACATGAGACCAAGCCTCCTCAGGAGTCATATGTCAAACTGCCTTGTGAGGCATCCGATTCTAAATATAGTTGGCACAATTGACTGCCTCTACCCAAAAAGATGAATCCATGGACCTGGACTGTATCATACAATTAGCCATCTCCCCAAGTGTTCTTTTCTTTCTCTCTACCACACCATTCTGCTGAGGGGTGTAGAGCACTAAAAACTGATGCTGAAGACCATGTTCAGAGCAAAAATCCCTGAAATCTTGGTTCACATACTACCCCCATTATCTGTGTGTATCCAGCGAATAGAAAGACCAGATTGCTTCTCCACAAATGTCTTAAAGACTTGAAATGAATCAAAGACATCAAACTTGTACTTTAAAAAGTACACCCATGTGTGCCTGGAGAAGTCATCAATGAAAGTAAGCACATATCTGGCACCAAAAAAAGGAGTAAGAAATGACATGAGGTCATTATGAATCAACTCCAATGGTGCCAAAGCACGAGTAGCTCGTCCCTCAGGAAAAGGATCCCTATGTTGTTTGCCGAGGACACAACCTTGACAAACCCCATCAGTGCAAGTAATCTGTGGAAGCCCAAGAACAAGTGCCTATGTGCTCATCTGCTGAAGATATCTATAATTGACATGGCCCAAATGCTCATGCCAAAGTCAGTTCACTGAATCTGCATGTGCTATAAGATAGGAACATGTGCCAGCAGAAGACTCAAATCCATCAAATCTGTATAGTCGAGATGCAGTGTTAACACTCCCATTAGCCACAATCATATTAGAATCATGTAAGTCCTGAATAACCACATCATGTGGTGAGAACTCAACTATCTTACCAGAGCCAGAGTGACAAATCTGATAGATAGACAGTAGGTTCGTCAAAATGTTAGGGACAAAGAGAACATCCTGAAGAGAACCCCCAGCTAAAGCAACAGAACCAGAATCCAAAAAAGAAAGATGAGATGAGTTCCCAACAGAAATCTGTGAAGTAGCACAAGGAGCAAGTGAGGTGACCAACTGCTGAGTGTGAGTCATGTGGTGAGAAGCACCGGAATCAAGAATCTAGGTGGGCCCAGAAGTCATAGCTCGTGCAGTAAGAGCATGACCTTTCCCTGCAGGGGAGGATGTGGACTAAGGAGTTGAAATGTGATGCTCCTGCATGGCGTCCTCTAAAGCCTCCAAACATTTCCAACACCTAGAAACGGGATGTCCATCCTTGCCACAAAAGCTACAGGTCTCAACTGATTTCTTCTTAGTCTTGGAGGTAGACTCAGTAGACTTCGAAGAATATTTACCCTTGGAAGGGTTAGCTAGAGGTTTTGAATCATTTTTCTATGTAGGTTTGGAGGAAGACTCATTTCCTGCAGAATCTTTCTTCAGTTTTCCTTTTTGTTTTGGTTTCCCCTGTGAAAACTGAGCAACCAATGCTTGACTAGAAGAGCCAGAAGCATCCATCTGTTGGATCTTTCCTTGTTCCCATGTCAACCGATCACAGAATGTCTCAAAAGAAGGCATGGTGTGTCTAGCACCCAAAGCATCCATGGTGGAGTAGAAAATGGAAGAGAAGATCTGATACTGTCCTCGCAACTTTGAGAGTATCAAGAAGATACACTCATCATCTGTCTTGGTTTTCCCACATCCCTACAAAACTAAGCGCAGAGACTTGAACTTCATCAAGAAGTCCTCAATGGTGGGAAAGCTGGTAGGTGTCAAAGTAGTCAACTCTGCATCAATCTCTAGTGCCCAGAACTCATTTATAGTGCCAAACAAATCTGAAAAATTGCTCCAAATGGCCCTAGGAGTGGTCAAACCATCCAGGTGAAAGAGGAGACTGTCGGAAATGTTTAGTGCAATCAAGCCCATGGCTTCATCCATCTTATTCATGTGCTGAAGAACCTCAAAAGGATGCTACAGGAAAGGTTGATTTTCATCTAGGAATGACTATAAGCCACGTGACATGAGTAGCCTAGTCATGTGTGCTTTCCAAGTATGGTAATTATGTGGTGTCAGCCGGGCCACAGAGGGGTCCGACATTGAGAGAAGAAAAAGACGGAAGTAGAAGGGTCATTTTCTGAAAGTAAATGATAGAAATCAAAAGCACCCCCCCACAATGTATGATTCTAACCCCCATATAGCAAGGAATCAAGTACTGAAAGCACGAAAAAGATATAAAAAAAATTGAACACCGGATGCAGAGAGGGGGGAAAATGAAGCCTCTACTTCAATGCCAAAAATAGGAGCTCAAATTACTGAATCAGAAAACAAGACCAATATCATCGCGTCCGGCTCAGAACCACCTTTTCAGCGATATTTCATTTTCCAAAAATGGACACCGTATGCCCAAGATATGGCCAAAAAACCAAGTGCCCCTCTGAAAAAACACTCATTAGAAAAACACAGACACGGGAAAAAATTTGACGTCCAAATGACCATCACCCATCTGCGAGCAAAAATTTGACGCCCATCGCTACTTGCCTAAAAAAATTTCCAGTTGCCGGAAAAAACTAAAACTTGCCAGAAAATTTTGAAAAACTGCCAGAAAAAAAAATTTCCGGCCGCTGACATCAGCCCTGTGTAGAGGTGGCGGGTCGGTAGTCCGGTGGCGCTGCGGCGGCACGTTGGCGGGTGGGCCGGGCGGTGCTGGTGACGGGGTGGCGCAATGGTGGCGTGCCCCGGTTGCGCTCCGTCTGCACTAAAATGATGCATTTTTTTAATTTTTTTTATTTTTGCATCAAAAATCATGCCCGTACGACCCTAGTAGGCCAAGAAAAATTTGCCAGATGCTCTGGTGTCCAAATCAGACATGTTTTATATGAATCCTAGGGTTTTTGGGCCTTCCGGACTCAACCATGAGGTTGGTTTTGGTCCAAAATGCTCCAAAAAATAGAGACCCCCCAGAACCAATAAACAAAATCAAAAAATGATCTAACAGTTTCAAACCCTCGGGATGCAAAGAGCTTGCTTCAACAGAACTCGAACAAGCCACAGCAGCAAAGCTCTGATACCATGTTGGAACTGATAAGAACAGTACCGAATCCCAGAAGCAGCTACATGCAAGAAAACCTGTTACAAGAACGAAGCAAGGAAGCAAAAAAATAGAAGCAAGGGTTTGGAAAATCTCAGCGGAGTGAGAGCAAAAATCTTGTTTCCCAAAAAGTAAATACAATAATTACAAAAGCGGCATATAAGGTGAGAAACCCTAAAGCTGGAGAAAGCTAGGTTTGTGCATTTAATAATTAATAAACATATTAATTATTATGCACCTACAAATGACAAGCTTAAGTGAATAGAATAATAGTTAGTATTAATAATTAAACCGAAGTGATTTAATTATAAAGGCAAATGTACTATTACTCTAACACAAAATCTTTTCAAGGCAGACACCAAGTTAGAAGATCAGAATAACCAAGTTTGGGAGCTATTCTTTGATGGTGCTAGAAGCATACATGGTGTTGGTGCTGGTGTTATGTTAGCCTCTCCTAATGAGGAGAATTATTATACAACCTTTAGGTTCAATTTCTCTTGCACTAGCAATACTGCTGAATATGAGAGCCTACTGAATGGATTGGAATGGGCAAGAAAGAGAGGGATCAAAGCCCTAAAATTTTATGGTGACAGTGAGCTAGTAGCCAGCCAAGTGAGAGGGATAAGTACAACCAAAAGTGATACAATGAGAGCATACAAGCATCGAGTTTGGGATGCAATTGAAGATTTACATGCTTTCAATATTGTTGCGATCCCTAGAAAGTTAAATCAGAATGCAGATAGATTAGTTGTTGTTGGATCACAATATGATATTCCTAATAGCATTTCAAAAGAAAGAGACCAACAGCATATCAAAGTGATTGTCAGACCTTCTATCCCTGATAATAATGTTAATTGGCAAGTGTTTGACAATGATGAACAAATTCTACAGTTCTTATTTGAAGAGGATGTTTTCTCAGAGCATAACCAAGATAGACTAATGCAGAACTATGGTGATCAAGTGATACAACTCAAATCTAATAAGATGCCCAAGGGTCTTGTCACCTTAGAAGTTGTCTTCAACAAAGATGATCAAGTTAAGAATAGTAAAACTGGCCTGGTAGTCCAACAAGAACATTGCACTGAACTAGAGTTGGAGCTAGGTAAAAGTCTACAATTTGGGAAGGTAAATACTGATTCAGAAAAGCAGGCCTATACCCACTTATTTCAAGAGTTAAGTGATATATTTGCATGGAAATATGAAGACCTCAAAGGTTTTAATCCATCCCTTTCTCAGCATACCATTGAATTATAACCAAATGCCAAACTAGTCAGGCAAAAGCAAAGGCCTATCAACCCCGGGCTTGAACCACTCATGCACAAAGAAGTGCTAAAATTGATTGAAAGTGGAATTATTTACCCCATCAAGCATACTATTTAGGTTTCCAACCTTGTCCCAATGGGGAAATCAGGCTATGTGTTGACTTTAGGGACCTTAATAAGGCATCCCTAAAAGATTGCCATCCTCTGCCATCTATGGAGAAAATTTTGCAATGTGTCTCTGGATCTGAGATTCTCATTACTGGATGGCTATTCAGGATATAATCAGATCCTAGTTCATGAAGAAGATCAATATAAAACTGCATTTACAACCAAGTGGGAAACCATGGCTTATCAAAAAATGCCCTTTGGTTTGTCTAATGCAGGTGCTACGTTTCAGAAGGCAATGGATATGGCCTTTAAAATTCTCATGTACAAATTTGTGATGGTCTATTTAGACGACATAACTATTTATTCTAAGCATGCAGCAGACCACATCAAACATCTAAGGAGAATATTTGAAAGGTGTAGAGAATTCAGGATATCTCTTAATCCCAAGAAGTGTGTGTTTGCAGTTCATGAAGGGAAACTGTTGGATATGTAGTATCCAAGTAAGGAATTACAGTAGACCCAGAGAGGATTGCAGCTATCTTAGAGCTCCCACTCACACATCACAAGAAAGGTCTTCAATCTTTCATAGGAAGGATTAACTTTGTTAGGCATTTCTTGCCTAATATTGCAGATTTACTAAAGCCTTTGACAACTATATTAAAGAAGAGTTCAGTCTTCAACTGGAGTAAAGAAGGGAAAGCTAATTTCCAAGCTATCAGAGAGGCTTTGACAAAAGCTCCTGCTTTGCTAAACCCAAATTTCAGTAAGGATTTTATCCTTTATGCTTATGGAGGTTCTAATGCTATATTTGCAATGTTGACTCAAGAAAATTCTGAAGGATTGGAGCAACCTATTGCTTTCTTTAGCAAAGGTTTAGAAGAATATGAACAAAGATATTCTTTTGTGGAGAAACATGTACTTTCTGTGGTAAAAAGCCTTAAAAAATTTAGATATCTGTTAACCCGTAGTAAGGTACATTTAAAATTTACTCATCCAAGTGTCAAAGAGTTCTTGCTTTCCAAGGACCTAAATGAGAAAAGAGCTAGTTGGATCACTAAAGTGATGGAATATGACATTCATATCCAAACCACCAAGTTAGTCAGAGGAAGAGGTCTTTGTGAGCAGTTGACAAGGGATGAGAGCCCAAATAATTTAGAGCAAATGAATGCATCCTTAGCCGTGCATTCAACAGAAGATCATGTCAAGGCAGTAGGTTGGTTGCCTAACATGGTTCATTACCTAAAGACACAACAATGTCTTGTAGATCTAGATTCAGCCAAAAGAAGGTACTATAGATTATAATCAATCCCTTTTGTGCTAATAGATGAAACTCTTTATAGAAAGGATCACAATGGTGTCCTTTTAAGATGCATAGATCCAAAAAAGGTAGCAGATGTCCTATTTGAATTTCATGATGGACCTTCTGGAGGTCATTTCTCTCCTAGGACTACTGCTTTTAAAATCATGAGGGTTGGATACTATTGGCCATTTATCTTCAAGGATAGTCATGATTATGTGAGGAAATGCATCAGATGTGTCATGTTTGTAGGAAAAGAGAGGCTTGCATCTCTGCCCCTTCATCCCATCAGAATAGAGCAACCTTTCATGAGATGGGGCATAGATTTCATTGGCATGATTAATCCTCCATCTAGTGCAGGCCATAAGTGGATAATCACTACAACTGATTATTTCACTAGATAGACAGAAGCTATTACATTAAAATAAGCAAATGAGAGTGTTGTCCTCAACTTTTATGATGACATTATTCACATATTTGGCACTCCAGACTCCATCATATCAGATAATGCATTAGCATTTACATGCCTAAGAGTGATTGAATGGGCAATCGAGCATGGCATTTATCTAAATATAAGTTCAAATTATTACCCTTAGGGAAATGGTTTGGCAGAGTCAACTAATAAGAACTTGATTAGGATAATCAAGAAGACACTACAAGATAACCAAAGAGATTGGCATACCAACTTTAAATCTGCCTTATGGTTAAACAGAATTACCCCAAAAAAGATCATTGGGATTTATCCTTACATGTTGGTATATGGAAGAGAGGCTAAGCTGTCCATTGCAACTGAATCGCCACCTTTGGACTTAGCTACTCAATATGTCTTGTCTGAAGAAGGAGATCCTTTGCAAATTAGGTATGCTCAGATTATGGAATTAGAAGAACACACAGATAAATCCACGAAAGATATGGAATTCCATCAAATGCAAACTAAGAAAAGTTTTGATAAAAGGGTCAGGGCTATAAATTTCAAAGTTGGGGATGTAGTCCTCAAATGGGATGAATTCAAGGCCAAGCCTGGCAAACATACTAAATTTGATTCCTTCTGGGGAGGTCCATTAATTATCACTGAATGCAAGGAGCATAATGCTTTTCAGCCATCAACTCTTGGAGGAGATCCCTTGCCCATTTCTGTGAAGGATTCCATTTGAATCCTTGTTTTGAGGTTTGTCCTTCTTTGTAAATATTTTTGAATAAGTTTCCCTATTTTATGTTCCTGCTTTCTAGGTTAGTTTCCTGCTTTTCAAGAAGTGCTCGTGCACAGTTAGTAGTTCCTCCTCCTAGTTTCAATCTGCTTCCAAGGTTTTGTTTTTTCTCAGAAGATGACTCTATGCCCAATGGATATCAAAGGTCACTGGTATAATGTCTAGCAAGTAGACATCCAGTAGAAATCGCCAAAATATTACTCAAAATTTCCTATTTTATACAAATTTGGATAAGGTGGAGAAAATGAGGCTCCCACAAGGGTTGAGCTCAGCTTGTGAGAAAGACCTTAAATTTTATGGTCTTGGTTTTGTCCTCTTCTATGTTTTCAACTCTCTGGTTTTTCCCTGTTCATGAAAAATAACCTAAGTATGCAAAAAACCCTATGAATTTGGTATAAACCCTAGTTTCTCGGCCATGCCTTTCTATTTTCTCATTACCTTTTTGGGATGACTTGAGTTCTTTTAAGTCATGTATGTATTATGACTTCCTTTATTCTCCTAGTCGCATAATGGAAAATGAATATTTCATATCATCTAGTGATCCTGAGATTGCCTTAGTCGCGCGATCTCCATAAAGAAAGGAATATTCTCATTTGATCAAGAGACTCAGCGATGATCCTTGGATCATGTTTGATCAAAGGGCAGTCACGTGATCTCATAAATTAACTCAGAGTTAACAAAAGATCCGGAGATCTCGTGACTCAATGTATTTTTCTAACCCGTGGGTATAACTTATGTTTAGGCTGAGTCAGGTTAAATCCTTTCTGTCGCTAGGTCTTGTGATGGAATCAGGGCTGAGAAAAATGATCAGAGATCACGAGACTGCATTTTTGCCAGGTCTCTGAATGAATTCATGGTTAAGGATGGGTTAAGTCAACAGTGTTGATTTCGACGTCAGAGGTGATGAGGAAGTGATAAATAAATGATAAAGTGACACATGGCAATAAGTGGACCCGAGTTCTATGCATTCAGTTGAGTGATCTCTTGATCCTAGCAAAATATTCTGATTTATCTCGCGATTATAAGACTTCTTTTAGTCGCTTAGTCTCATGAAGGAAAGGAATATGTTAAAAGTATTCAGAGACTCAGCGACTACCGTCGATGATAAAGGAGATCCAACGCTTGTTGCGTGGTCTCGTGATATAGCCAAGGTTAGTAGAAAGATCAGGCAACTCAGTGATAGTGTGGAAAATGAAACCAAAGGTGAGTGCAGAGTTAGGGCACGGGTTAAAGTCAGTCACCGATCAAAAGGATGAGATCAACGGTCACGTTTTAAGGTGAAATCAATTTTGAATCTTAGTCATGGATGAAATATCTCGTGCCAGCTGTGACCGTTATCTTTCAAACTTTTAAAAATTCAAATATCTAATTTGAGTAGTTATGGCAAGACCGACTTGTAGAGGAGTAGATGGATCGACCGACTTCTTAGAAGCATTTATGGTGATCAGTAAGATATTCAAAGAAAAATCTGAGATTTATGAGGATATTTTCATGGCATTTATGAGCAGAGTTGACAAAGTTAGGGTTTCCATTATTCTATGCAAATTAATTGTAACCCTAGATCAGATTTGCTCCAAGCTTGCATGCAAAAGGAGGATGTATATAATAGTTTTAGAATTTGTTGGGAAGGAGAGTTTTCCAGTTGTAGAAGTTATCTGAGGCATTCTCTCTACCCTCTAATTTTGGCAATTTGCAATCGTTCATTGAAATCAAGACTTTGTGGGAATTATCTGTGGCGTCTTTTCTGCCCTCTAATTTGCCCCTTTCTGTATTTTCTCTTAATGAATATGATACACTGATTTATATCAGAGAAGTCTTAGATTCCAAAGCCCTTCTCTTTTTCAGCATCTTTGTATGCTATTGTAGATGATTTGATTTAGAGAGTTTGTGGATTTTGTTCATCCATAACTATTTTGTCTCATTTCTGCATCCATTTGCTGAAGTGAACGTTTGCTTGCAGGTCATAATTTGTGTCTAAATTTCTTAGGAAAGCTATTGTTTGTGAAATATTTTCCTTCCTTGAATAGCCTCTTTCTATTTCGGACCTCTCTGTGAAATACTTATGCAAGCCTATTCAGAAAGATTGTGTTCTATTAGATCTAAGAGTCTTCATGCTGGTGTGGTCACTATGTTGTCTTTATATTACTTTTGGTGTACCACCTAATAGGATAGTTTGCTTATTCAGTTATTTCCCTTTTAGCCATTCTTTCTATCCCTTTTCCCTCAAGAGTTTACTTTCATGTTAAGAAGCAAATTTGGGTGATTATCCAAGAGGAACCAACCTAGAATCTGTAGGTCTCATTTAAGTTAGCAAAGGTCCCACAACCTGGAAATGATTCTCATGTTATACTAGATAATCAAGACTACGAGAGCTTGACCTAGGCTGCAAAATTTAGTGTATAACAGTAACACCAAATGAAATGAATGTAATATCATGGAAATGCTTCTTATACTAATATATTAGAAGATGTATACAAATGTAATATGATCAAGAAATTATAGAAAAGGAAGAAAAATAGTAAAACCATTTCACATTAATGTATCTTAAGAAAACCCTTTCAAGAAAACATTTAGCCTTCAAAAATTTAAACAAATTGTATATTTCCAATAACAATAATTACAATACAATTTTCAGCCTCAACCATTTATAGGAGAAATCGACAATAAATCAAAATATTTTTAAATAACATGACAATACCTACAAAAAACTCCACCACTAGTATTCAATATATGGTAGAAACAATGAACGAACCACCAAATATTAATCAAGAAACCATAAGCTTGAACAAAATAAAATGTGATACTAAATTCCTAATTTAAAATCTAAATTTTAAATCCCAAGAAGAGTCCACAAATTAAAAATTAAATATTCCTTACACTTGTCATAAGTTGTCATAAATTCATCATAATTCACTCCTAACTTGGACACTCCAGTTTGGCTTCATAATCTTTATGGAAAGATGGTTTATGTGTGCATGATAAGTTGGTAAACAATGTTAATCTCCTCTTACATGCTCTTAAATATTACATATATTCTTACACCACTTACATTGTCGTAGATTCTCTTACACGTCTGACATGACATGATATTCTCTTCCACAATTCACATGTCTTTCCAAGGCATACACAGACAAATAATAGACATCATGGTGAGATGTTTTCCACATGACAACTCACAATAATAAATGAACAAATCAGATTTTCTAATTGCAAGGTGTATGATACACCCACCCAAACATTCTCTCAAATGGATCCCAAAATAATATCTCCATATTGATTTAGAAGTGTGTACATTTTGGGGTGTTTTGTTTGGCACAAAAGGGTCAAACTTAGGAGGAAACATTCATGTGAAAATTGTGCATTATAGTAAAATTTGAACAATAGAAAGATAAGTCCTAAGAGGTACTTGTCACTTGTAATCTACACTCAACATACAAAGTGTACTCTTATGATGTATTGTCATTCACTTCTTGATACAAAAATAAAAGAAAGTATCTAGTGAGTATTTGCCTATTAAATAATTGGTTCATTTACAAAAGGAATAATTTATAGGGTGGCATGCCAAGCCAAACATTCACCTAAAAGTATGTTGCCACTTAAATTTAAGCCTATTTAAGAAATCATATACCTAAAATATTTAGTCATTTTCAATTGTTCTTAGTCATTTTCAATAGCTCTTGGTTCTAACTATATTAAACACATTGATCATGGTTCATACCTTATGCAGAGGAGTTGGAAGGTTTACTCAAACAGCTTGAAAGATTGCCAACATACGACTCATTTTGTAACAATATCCACCTAAAGGGTTTCTCTAAAGAAAACTAGTCTTAAATCACTAGGTCTATTCAATGACCTACTATTGTTCCTTATTCCTTATCAATTCGACATATAATCAATTTCAAATGAAAATAATAAAATAGACTTCTAGACTGATCACAACTCAAACTCAATGAGTTACTCTTACCTTATTATGTAGACTGTCCATACTTCCATCTTTGATTGATCAAAATGGAACATGTTGAGAGGAAACTTCATCTTAAGGATTTAATATCACCACTATATTGTCTAAAACATCTATTGTCTTAATAATGCTTTGATTAGAAAAGGGAAAAGCATACTTTCATTCCCAACTAGAAAGAAAATTTACTACCGAAAACTAATTACTTCATGGATGTCACTGTCACACAATCTTTGGACCGCCTTTATCCTATTCATAGCAGGCATCAATATCTGTAGCACATATCGAGATCAATGCACCATCAATTTCCCTAAAAAATTTCGAGTATAATCCACTACAGACTCAATACTCTACAACAAAGAACAAATAACAATCAATTTGCTTGGTAGGACATCATCCTTTACTGTCATCCTGGCAGTTTTGATAGTGTTGTATTCTGTTGTTTATAACTTTTAAACCATATAATATTTTTCTAATCGCTCTGGTCAGAACATGGAAAACTAGGTTAAAAAAAACATATTAAAGAGTTAAAAAGATCCAACGGTGAAATCAAAATTTATACCTTCTCGACCGATACCCATTTTGACTACCAAATAAAAACAAAGAAAATAATGTGTTCTGCCCACTAGGGCATCAAATTGCTCACACCAAACAGAATCATTCAATCCAAAATCAAAGTCATATTAAATTATTTTTATTCTACTTTGTAATGAATCAAGAAATACAATTTTCCATCGGGTGTAACCAAAGGTATTATCAAACCCTTGTCAACTACCTTGTAAATGAGGGGTTTGTAGCATTTTTGAGAAAATCCCTTTGATCTCTCAGCAAAATCCATGATAAGAGCTCCAATTCGGGTTAAAAGAAAGATAATTCAATGCATAAATTTTCTAAATAAGATTCAAAGGAACATCCAGCATTACCAACAAGATATAAGAGTCTGATCAACAAAAAATACAGAGATAAAACATTAAAAATAATATTTTATTGATCCCTAATGTCTCCAATCCATCTGAATACCTTACCCTCGACCTAAAGAGGGATTGTAAACACCAAATGAATTGGTTACAGTTGATCCAACCAATTCCAAGTTGATTGGTCGTTACATAACATCATCCTTGTCAACCTTTACAAATGTTGCAAGAGCAACTTTTAGCAACTTTGGGAAAACTTTGCATTTTTTTTTTCCCAAATGACTTCCAAATCATCTAAAACTCCATTAAAATGAAAATAGGACCTTAAAAAAATATTCTCATCATTTTGACTTACTTTGACCAAAGTTGACCATATGGACCTATCCATGACCTGATTTGCACAATGTTGACAATATGGCCAAATGGCCTTACAAGCATGATTCAAATGAACATGTACCCTTACTTTGACTCTAACAAGGAATGAAATGGCCTCATAATGGCCTTATTATAATGATTGACCACTAATGGTCATGGCATCTTCAAATCTTCTTGGTGCTCCTACACCAATACCCCCAAAGTATGTGATTTTGGGTTCACAACAAAAATAGACAAAACACAAACATGTTGCAACTTAGTAGGGCATATCTACAAGTAATTCCATTCAGTTTTAGTTGACAATTTTACTACTTTCAAAAATTTATACCTTAAACCATGAATCATAGACCTAACATTTGTTTACAAACTTGATAAATCAATTGTGACATCCCTAAAAAAAGGAACTTCACTCTAGACAAATTCAATAAACACAAGCATTATTTTGGAATTCAATATTTTTATAAATCTAACAAACAAATGGACTAGAAAAAACCCACAAAATGTACTTCAATATAAAATACATTGTACAAGTACACTACAATCCTAAATCATTGAATTCACATAAGCACCTAAGAATTATGACATTTATATGGATGCCACTTTTCTATGCACTAGTGCTTTTCCACAAAAATTATTGAGGTACAAGAATCAGTGTTTCACACCATATAATGTTGAATAAAAGATCTACGTGAATTACAATAGCATTGTTCTCATAGTTGGTTTTCTCTACCAAAGTGATGTTAACGAATTTTAAGGATAGCAGAATTTCAAAAATGAATTCAATCCATCTACAATAAACTTAACAAAGACATAACAACATTGTATATTTGTATCCCACAAGAAAGGGGGTAAAGGAAAATTGTAATCTTTCCAGGTGTCGTGTTGATCTTTTCATGCTATGTTTGTTCCAGGGTGGGGGAGTTTGCTGTTAAAACCCTCTTGTTGGTCTTGGTCTATTTCTTATTGTGTGCTCTCTTTGAATATCTTTTGTGACCTTATTGTAAAGGGTTTTGGGTCCCTTCAAAACCCATTCTTCACTTAATCGAAAACATTGTAGATTTGTATCATTCATCTACAAAACATATAGAACCAAGAACAATATATAAAGCTAGTCCATGGCATTTGTTAAAATTAACGACTACATCTAAAAAGCATTAAATATCTTCTAAAATATTAAAATCTCTTTGATATTATAAATCCCGCTTATTTGTATGCCCCTTGTCATTCTCTTTATATCCATTTTATATATTTTGATACTAGTTTGATTGACATGATGCTGTTTGAATGATTATGTTCATTGCTTTAATTTTACATTTGATGTTTATGGATACATTATATGCTTACAAATTCTATTGATAATAAATAATTGATCATGATTTGATATACTATTAGTCATTTTAAAACGGTTTTCATGAGAAGTTGACATAACTTTGACTTAAATATTTAAATCATATTATGATTCTGGTGTTGATTTTAAGTAGGGATGTGATGTATATATATATTTTACCTATCTATATGAGAAGAATTTAACGTTACTATATTGCTTTGGCAATTATAATCATGATGAGTTTATTGTATGCAGTGAGTGAGCAATAAATTTAGGTTGCCCAATGGTGGAATTAGAGTATAGTTAGAACCACCCACCATCTTGTTCTACATCATGTAGAAGCAAGACCTTGACTTTTTTTTATAGTTGTTCCAAATTGTCTTGGTTAGTGTGATCAATACCCCCATTTTAGCCATTTGATATTTGATAGTTATGTTTATTTGCATTTATTTTTTTTATTTTTTTGCATAGTATGAAGCGAATTATTTTCATGCTTTTGAATCTAATGTGAAATTCAGATTAAGATATTTATGAATTCTTGGGAGCTTGAAATAATTTATTGTAACTGACATATATTAGGGTTAGATACTTGTGGATGCATATTTGTGTGTGTAAGGACTTGAATAACCCATTGAGTGCTCTTCAACTAGCCCATGGTAACCTCAAGCTTAGAGGTGAGCTCATCAACCTCCTCTATGTTCCCCTTTAGAGAATCATAATAGATGCCATAAAGCATGATAATATGATCTCTATCTAATGAAAGTTATAGGTAATGAATTTTCATTATCCCCAATGCATCTCTACGTGCCTGAAACTCTGCAAGGGAAAACCATTTGTCATAGTGCTCATTAGTTTCAGGAGTACTCCAACCATAAGTTGCCAACTTCTATCAAGAAACATCAAAATGATCTAAGGTTGTAGCAATTATATTGTCATTAACCTTTAGTTGACCAATCAAATGATGAGGGCCCTATAACAAATCATTACCATACATATTTTCTCATTTGTAATCAGCACTATGATAAGATGTTAATTCAACATCACTCATCGATTGATAAGTTTCAACATGTGTGCCACCGACTTTGTACACATCAACATCAAAGGTACTATTGTTGTGTTCCTCATAGGAGGGCTCAAAAGACACTGCAAAAATTGTTGATTTGACAATGTATTCGCACACTTCCTCTTCCACGGTAGCTGCATGTTCATCCAAAACCCATTCTTGGGACTCATTGCTAACCAATGGATTTTCTAGTTTATTTTGCAAGGTGTCATTTGCAAAATCTACTCGTCATGACATGAATCTTCATCACCAATCTCATTTTTAGCACCCAAATCTTGAGTACCTTCATGTGCCAACAAACTAGAAGAATGTTCCTTAAGTGAAATGATTTCTACCTCATGATACTGCAAAGATTTTAAATGGTTGTCATGAAAAATTGAATTTTGTTGTCATCCTCAAACCTCTTTGCATATATGAAGAACTCCTTCCATAATTCACACCTAAGTTGTTTATTATGACAAAATGATTCAATAGGTATCCCTAAAGGAGTGTCCCTTGTACTATTTTTACACCATACTTCCCTCGAATATATTTCAATACATCAGTCACTTCTGAATTGAAGCCAAGAAAGTAATCCAAGAAACCATCAAAACCATCTAATTTTTTAAGCTTATCTGGCATGATCCAGTGTTCTTTAAAATTTATATCATCTTCTGATACAATTTCTCTTCTAGATTTTCCCATGACTAAAACAAGAAAGAGTGTTAGTCACTCAGATATCAACTATGTGAGCTCCATAATTTTTTATTTCAAACCCCAACAGGGTGGCAGGAAACTGCTTTGATACCATTGTAAGAATCCTCTTCAAGAAAATTCTTGTAAATATAAATTTTCTGCCTTATTTTGTGTTTGTTTTGATGAATGAATGTGGTATATTTGCAATGTTTGATATGACAATACAATGCAAAAAATAAAAGATATTGCAATAAAAAAATTTCCAACTCAAAACTGAAAGTGCATTGAAAATACATAGCTAAAAATTCCAAATTTTTATACCAGCTTGAATACTCAAAATTCCATAATATAATAACAACCCAGCTCTTTAAATAACCATTATTATCTAAAAATGATACCCAGAAAATATAGGAGTTACAATTAATGAACTCATAGGTAATGCATGCCCTGAAACCCTCTCAAAGGATGAATATTAGCAGCAGATGAATTATTGCATAGAAGTTTGTACGACCTACAAGTATTCTCCAAAAAAAATCCTTGAAATTATAATAACAAATTAAATATTCTTCAAAACCCTTGATATAACCTCCAATGAAACACAATGTTGACTTCTGGATGAAGCCAATCTCATAGGAAAACTTCAGCTGATTTTTCACAACCTCAGAATGTTAAAACAATAAAGAATCTTCGTTCTCCAATGCCAATACTAGCAACCCTGGTTTCTACTTCTACATGAAAAGAGAACGAGCACAAAATTTGAAGTCTTCAATTATCAAAATAAGTGAATGAATTCATTTTTTTCCTTTTGTTTTTCCTTTTATATTTTTTCATCAATAAGTCAATCCCCTTCATGTGCTTTTTAATCATTTAAAATGATATAAAATATTTTCTTTTCAACTTCATTGAATGCTTTAACAAATGGCCCCTCAAAATAAATGCTTTTATAAATATTATTTTAAAACATACTTTATATTTTCTTTTTGACTTTATATAGTGCATCAATAAATGGGTCCCAAACATAACTTATTAATTGTACTTTAAATCACTTAATTTAGGGTCATGACCTTATTAGACACAAAGTGCACATAAAACTTTAAAATATGTCTTCTATGAATAATTATTATTAAATTCACCTTTAATAATAATTTAATTAAATAACTTGCGCATTAAACATTATTTCTCCATGCCAACTAAAATTAGGGATCAAAACTGAAATCACAACATGTCCAAGTGCCTTACTAAATATAGAAATATTGGACTCTACTGACAATGTGACTTTGTATAAATAGTTAGTCCATGAATATCTGATCAACCCAATGGTGTCAAGGATTAACACTGTAAACATAGTTTGTTCAAGTTCCATGCTATAATTATTAATCCTCATTTTTCTTGAAATAGTCACTTTCTATAAATAGTAAGTGTGACAAAGTGAACTAAACAAAGAGCAATCATGAACACTTCTGACCTTCCAAAATGGGATTAAGACTCCTGGACTTCCAACTAGATCCCTCTAGCCATCATTCTTAGCCTAAAAGGGCCAATAATAGGCTAATCCAATCATAAAGTATATCATCCCAAAAAGGGGACATTGTTAGAGTAATAGTCCTTTTGGGTTATTAATTAGATCATTTTGATCTAATTACTAACTCACCTATTCACTCTAGTTGCTTAAGCCAACCTTAGGGTTTCCCTTTTAGGGTTTCATGATTTCTTTTTAAGGAATCACCTCTTTGTATTTCATAACACATTGAATCACATTGTAATACATTGTTCATAATAGAAGATTGTTTCTTTTGAATGTGCATATGATGCCTTTGGCTTTTTGGCCTCCATAGATTTTTCTCATTTTTTATTCTTTTCTTCTTCCATGTGACAGGGTTATGCATGTAGATGTTCTTGGGAGATTAGGTTTCTACCTATTCTAACATGGTATCAAAGCCATCTTGCTGCCTGTTGTTTGTGTTTTGTTGAAGTGTTTCAGAAGCAGGAGGTTTTCAAGGTTTTCAGAGGTTTTATGTGGATTTAGAGGTGAGCTTTGTTTCTGGTCACTTTGGGCTCAAACAGACATCTCCATTGAGCTCAGAGAACCCAAAAACCCCAGAATCCATATAAAACTTATCCATTTTGGACAACGTGGCTCTGAGGCAAAAAAATTGGTTTCCAGTGTTGTATGGGCACGAAAACCAAGAAAAAAATTTAAAAAAATCTTTTTTTTAAAGTTTTTTGCATTAATTTTAACGCGGCCAGTGTAAATTTGAATGGTGCCATCGGCCCTCCACCGCCACCGGCACCACCGCCGCTGCCCCACCGGCCCAACACCTCCGGCGCCGCCTGCCCCGCTCCGCAGGCCCACTGCCACCCAACCCCCACCGGCTCCGCTCCGCTCTACCGGCACTGTCGCCCAGCGGCCCTTTTAGCCCCATGGGCCCCTTTTATCACCAACGACAATCACATGTGTGACCGAGAGCTCCGCTCCAGCCCCCTGCGTGCGCCATGCGCCCAGGGGCTAGGGTTTTTTCAACCCCAGGGGCTTAAAACTTTCTTTTAGAGCCTTTCTGACCCTCCCTCACTTTTTTTGCTCTATCTGGAGCATACAGAGGTCTTTTTCTAACTTCTCTATATCGTCGGAAAGCTCTTTCTAAGCACTTTCTGATGATGGAGGTTGGGTTTTTAGGTTTTACTATTTTGATAGTGTTTTTTTTTATGTTTGTTTTTTCCTTCTGGGAGCCATCTCTTGCTCATCTGGACTCCTTTTTTGGCAAACCATATATCGTTGAAAAGTTGGTTCAGTGAGTTTTTCAGTGGTAGGGGTCTTTTATCCAAATTTTGCTCTAGGTTCTTTCTCCTCTGATTTTTGCACTTTCGCACTCTAGCAGATTACTTGGGTTCTACAAGTCCTGGGATCTCTTCTTCTGTTCTTCTAGCTCACTCTTCTTTTTGACTTTTTGAGCATTGTATGTTTCTCTTCTGTAGCATTCTCTTTTCTGTAAATGCACTAAGATAAAGTGCCTACTTTTGCATATCTGAGATTTTGAGCACCTTGTGTTTGTTTGTACTCGCACTCAGTTATAAAGTGTCATGGGGGGTTATGATTTTTTTCCTTTTGTGCTCATCCACCTTTGTCAAGTGAGCATACCTTCCATGACATTATCCCATGTTGTGTGTCCATGACACTGCCCTTTATCTTGTGCTTTTACTTCTGTTGCATTGTCGGTGTTCCTGATTCTTCTTGCAGCTGTTTCTGGCATTGCATTTCAGTGTTCCTGTCACCCCTCTCCCTGTTCAGCATTATGGGGGGGTTCTCCTATTGGTTCTATTTCTTCCTTGGTTTGGTTGAGTGATCTACGTATTCATTTTTTGTTCCTATGTACTAGGCGGATGCAATGGCTAGGCACCTATGCATTTTGGTGAGATAGATCATCTACTATATAGACACTCGTTCATTCCTACTTTTGGAGTTCACCTCTTTGATTAATCAGCTCTTCAAAATTTGTCTTCTCTACCTGGTCATGCACTATTTCAGTGGGGGTTCCAGCAGTTACTTCTGACAGTGTTTGCAGCTTCATGCTTCGGAGATGCTTTACATGCTCTTTCTTGTTCCTTTCTTTGGGACTTTCCCTAGATTGGAGGCTTTGTTTCCTTCATCTAGTTTATCTCTTTTTAAGGTAGAGTTTTTCCCACTAGGTTTTCCCTATTTCCCCGCTTTACAAATATTTCTTTTACTTGGGTACCTGATCAGGCCTTTGTTGTCAGGACCCTTCTTTCCTACTTTTTGCAGTAGTCTCCTAGGTTTTGCTTCTCCCTAAGCTTATCTTAAGGGGGATGTTAGAGTAATAGTCCTTTTGGGTTATTAATTAAAGCATTTTGATCTAATTACCAACTCACCTATTCACTCTAGTTGCTTAAGCCAACCTTAGGGTTTCGTGATTTGTTTTTAAGGAATCACCTCTTTGTATTTCATAACACATTGAATCACATTGTAATATATTGTTCATAATAGAAGATTGTTTCTTTTGAATGTGCATATGATGCCTCTGGCTTTTTGGCCTCCATAGAGTTTTCTCGCTTTCTATTCTTTGCTTCTTCCATGTGACAGGGTTATGCATGCAGGTGTTCTTGGGAGATTAGGTTTCTACCTATTCTAATAGACATTACACTATGCCCTCCCTAAAAGTGCTTGTCCTTAAGAAAGCTCAGAAACACAATAACACTCTAGTCCACCTGGATCCCAAGGGAAGAATTGTGTAATGTCCCTACGGATGCCATCTAGCTCCTATAACACCAACACTATAATAACTGGAAGTACCTGCCAAACCAAATCAATACCAACAACTAGTGTCACATGAGGATACAACTAAAAGGGAAGAAACTCAGAGGGATGACAAAGTTCACTTCCCAAAATTGCACAAAATGAACTGTCATACACGCTATCTAACACATGTGTAACTGGACTATGCATCTGAAAGGGGTCATGCACATGAGGATCAAAAGTAAAACTGTAGGCACCCCTCACTGTGAAAACACCTGAAAAATCCTCAGTCAGATATGTCTAAAATCTCAATGCACTTGACGGATCCAAAACTATGAATTGAAGCCTACCAAGAAGAACATCCTCATACTTCTACTACTCAACTCTGATCTCAACTTCATCATGCTATAAATGGTGAAGCCAACTAATGGGACGCACCCAAAGTGTAGTGCTAACCCTATCATCACTCGGGTCCCAAAGCAGATTGAACTCACATTCATCTTCTCTATGAGGATACGAATCACGAAAGGTGTCTGCAACACCACAACTATCTCCAACCCCTTCTAGTCCCATGGATGTGATGAATTTGCAAGTAATTCCCCACTAAAGGAGTGGAATACATGCAAGTGTCCATCCCACAAAGGATGGTACAACCTTGGATCCAATCCACACTGGTGCATCATCATATCCTCTATGTGTGGAGTAGAAAAGAAGTGATGAGTACTCCCCCTATGCAGTCACGATAAAAATCGCCCACCTCGGTTAATGGTTGACTTTCATAATTCTGAATATAAACCTTGTCATCTGACTCATCGCCAAAAACACCTATAATAGATGTAACCATAGGAGAACTTGGTGCAAAATATGGTTCTCCTATTCCCTCAATAAATGCACTCACCCTATCTATATCAACTGCACCTATAACTATGATAGGTGTAGCCACATCCTCAACCTACTTACAACCATTTTCTATGGATATAAGATCCCCACCAATAGCTTCCATGGACATCTGAACTATATCTGAAGATGGTGAAGATTGTGCCAAACTCAACTTAATGGAAAGCTCATCAATCTATAACTTATAGTCCTGAAGGGTTGATTGAATTCTCTTCAACTAGCCCATGGTAACCTCAAGCTCAAATGTGAGCTCATCAACCTCCTCCTCCTTCCCCTTTAGAGACTCATAATAGATTACATAAAGAATGAGAAGATGATCTCTATCTGATAAAATTTGTAGATAATGATTTTTCATTATCCCCAATACATCTCTAAGTGTTTGAAACTTTGCAAGGGAAAATTGTCTATCACAGTGCTCATTAGTTTCAGGGGTACTCCAACCATAAGTATCCAACATTTGCGAGAAACATCAAAATTCTCTAAGGTTGTAGCAATCATACCATCATTAACCTTCAGTTGACCAATCAAATGATGAGGGCCCTATGAAAAATTATTACCATATAATTTTTTTGGTTTGTAATCATCATTATGATAAGAGGTTGATTCAACATCACTCATTAATTGATAAGTTTCAACTTGTGTACCACCAACTTTGCACACATCAACATCAAAGGTATTGTTGTTGTGTACCTCATAGGATGGCTCAAAAGACACTATAGAAATTTTTGATTTGGAAATGTCTTCGCACACTTCATCTTCCATGATAGTTCCATATCCATCCAAGACTCGGTCCTTGGACTCTTTTCCAACCAATTAATTTTCTGATTTATTTCCCAAGGTATGATTTGCAAAATCAGACTCATCAAGACATGATACTACATCGTCAATCTCATTTTTAGCACCCAAACCTTGAGTACCTTCATGTGGAAACAAATAGAAGAATGTTTCTTAAGTGAAATTGTTTCTACCTCATGATAATACAAAGAGTTTAAACTACAATTGTGAAAATTTGAATTTTCATTGTCTTTCTCAAACCTCTATGAGCATACGAATAACTCTTCCATACTTCATACCTAAGCTATTTATTATTACAAATTGATTCAATAGGTATCCCTGAAGGAGTGTCAAATATACCTTGTACTATTTTAACCCATACTTCCCTTGAATATATTTCACTACATCAGTCACTTCTAAATTGAATCCAACCAAGTAATCCAATAAACTAAAAAAACTATCTAATTTTTTAAACTTATCTGGCATGATCTAGTTTTCTTAAAAAAACATACCAGCTTTCGATACTTTTCTCTGATTTTTCTCATGACTGAAACAAGAAAGAGTGTTGGTCACTCAAATATCAACTATGTGAGCTACATAAATTTTTATTTCAAACCCCAATAGGGAGGCAGGAAACTGCTCTGATACCACTATAAGAACCCTCTCCAGGTGGATTCTTGTTAAAAAAAAAAAAACGTCTTGTTTTGTGTTTGTTTTGATGAATGACTATGGTATATTTGCAATGTTCTATATGATAATATAATGTATAAAATAAAATATATTGCAATGATAATTTTTTTCCAACTTATAACTAAAATTGCATTGAAAATACACAGCTGAAAATTCTAGATTTTTATACCAGCTTGAATACTCATAATTTCCACAATATAATGACAACCCAGTTCTTTAAATAACCCCTATTATCTAAAAAACAATACCAAGAAAATCTAGGAGTAACAATAATTGAACTCGCAAGTAATACATGCCTTGAAACCCTTTGAAAGGATGAATATCAATAGTAGATGAATTCTTGCATAAAATATTGTACGACATGCAAGTATTCTCCAAAAACTAATCCTCAAAATTCTGATCAACAACTAAATAGTCTTCAAAACCCTTGATATAACCTCTAATAAAACACAATGTTGACTTTTGGATGAAGCTAGTCTCACAGGCAAACTTCAAGTGGTCTTTCATAACCTTGGAATGCTAAAATAATGAAGAATCTATGTTCTCCAATGCCAATAGTAGAAAACCTTGGCTTCTACTTCTCCATGAGAATATTACAAGCACAAACTTCAAATTCTTCAATTGTCAAAATGATTGAATGAATGTTTATTTTTCGCTTTTGTTGTGCCTTTCATACTTTTTCACCAATAGGTTGGTCCCCTTCATGTGTCTTTAATAATTTAAAATGATATAAAATCTTTTCTTTTCAACTTCATTGAATGCTTTAACAAATGGCCCCTCAAAATAAATGCTTTTATAATTATTTTAAAACATACTTTATATTTTCTTTTTTATTTTATATAGTGCATCAAAAAAGGGCTCCCAAACATAATTTGTTAATGGTAATTTAAGTCACTTAATTAAGATTTGTGTGTTTGTGTGTGTGTGTGTGTGTGTGTGTGTGTGTGTGTGAAAATGCGATTTATCTAATGTCACAAACATTTCAATGAATCATTGCATGATTGATCGGATAAAGTAAACTAATTAAGCACAAATCAACCAAGGTGACTCATTGCCTTATAGTAAATAGAAGCATGAATTTTTCTCTCAGATCATCACAAAATCCAGTGACTATAGACTCTATCTAAATGAAGGATTTTGAAAGATAAGCTACATGAGATGCACGTTTATCCAAATTAAGCTAAGATTAATCCATTATTTGAACAAATGAAAGTAAGATTCCTACGATTTGATCATGCAAATGCAATTAAACTAAATGAGCTATGATAAGCAATAAGAAATTGACAAAAAATCTATCAATTTGACAACATTCCTCTAATTTTTCAATTTTCTCTTTTTTTGAAGAATGGAGGCTTGATTATATAGAAATCCTCTCGAAAATGGACGAACAAGATCAATTAATGATTGACGATTGAGATTAATCCCAGACTAGCACAATCTGTATGCAACTGATTTAATTGGTCGAGACTCAAAGTTGAAGAATCGGTTAACTCCAAAGATTGATCAATCATTTTAGAAACTATCCAAGTTGATTTGAAAGTTGCTAAATCGAACATAACCGATTGAACAGTTAACTGATTTGTTTCCAAAATGACGAGGAGATAAAGTTTAGTTAACTAAACTAAACTGATTTGACCAATTCTTTTAGATTATTTAAATGGTTTAAATGTAATTTCTTCCTAAATATGATGACATAATTAATTTAATTCCTTTTTGTGATTAATTGGCAACTCTCATTTATTTAATCAACATTAAATTAAATAGTGTTATGTTTATTTAATTACCAATACATTGTGATTTAGGAATTAATTAATTAATTAGGATCAAGTGCAATAATCAAAAGGGACCTAGGGTTTAGGTCAAATCATATTTATTAGGACTTACGAGATTCAATCAAGATTATGGTTTTCTTGATGAATAATTGAGATTGGGGACTTATGGTTGTGTAGACCATTTTTGGGTGATTACATTTTCCCCTCTTTGAATCAATGTGCGGTCAATGCATTGATTCAAAGAATAGTTAGCGTTGAGACCAAGAATAGTTTGATGTGAAGCGACAAAACTATTCTCAATTTGATTGATTCAAAGGTATCAATTCTGAACTTGAGTGGACTAGAACCGATGCAGATCAGAATGGTCAGTTTAATGTGTAGTGATGAAACTGAACACCTAATCAATCGACAATTAAAAATAACCAATTTGATTTGATGGAATGAAATTCATTAATGTTAGAAAGACTCTTAAACCTTTGGATTGGTTTTAAAGAATAACCAGTTTGATGTGACGTGATTAAACTGATTACTGTTAAGAGATCAACTTAGTGAAATTGACTTGATTTGATGTGATGAATCCAATTTATTGAATAGGACAATATTATTTTGATGTGAAGAGATGAAACTGATATGCCCCTAGAAATTTGCAAGAATCTCAACTTAATGTGGTCTGATGAAGATGAGATTACCCTTGCAATGAGGTCTTGTTTGATCTGATGCTTCGATTACTTGATTAAAGATTCACATATTTCTTGATGTTTGATGATGTGATCACTAAATTGTTGATGTCATGATCATGCCCCCTTGGGAGAGAAATCAAAGTATGGCTAGGTACCCCAGTGATTGGAAGTAATTTGATTGAGAAAATGATGTAGGAAGAGACTAATCTAATTTTGAAGAGGTTGTATGTTTTTAGGATAAATTTTACACTTTTGTTTAGGTCCTGTTGACCAAATTTGACTAAAATTATGGTGAGGTTTTACCAAGGGTGACCAAAAAATTGGCACATTGATTGCTTTGAGGATAAATTCCCATTTGATTAAAGTTCAAAAGATTTATTGCGCAAGTGATCAACTGCAGTTGACTAAAATCTCAAATTATGATTTTGACAAATAAAATGAAACTCAAATTTTGATTTTGATCCCAAAAATGGATTTTGGACGGTCAAATTAGCTAGGGGTGCAATTTTTAAGTCAATTCGAGCAACTTGAAAATTAGGTCAAAAACCTATATAAGAGCCAAAAAGGGTCATTTTTAATTCATTTTCACTCCTCGAATTCAAAATTGCAAATACCCTATTTGAGTGAAAATGGTGATTCCTATCCAAAACCATCGATTCGAGAAGCAATGGGTCCATAACTGGCCATGAAACTACGGACTAGCGGCAAGTACCCCAAAAATATCTTTATTTTGAGTGTGTTTTTCAATATTTTTATATCGTTAACAACGGTTTCTCGTATGGACACTTGTGAGGGCTCATACGAGTAACTACATAATTATTTTTACTCGTATGGACCCATTAGATTTTTTCATATTTGGAGACCCCTTCACTCGTATGATTATGTGTTTCTTATCCCCTTTACTCATACTTCTTGTGGTGAATGCTTGTATCATAAAGTTTAATCGTACTGCTTGTTGAGAATACTTGTACGAAAAAGTACCAGTCTATGTTTACTCATGTGAAAAACGAAAAGCATTTTTTAGGCCATAAACTCCAAATTTCACTTTGTCTGATTGTTGATATGAGTTCATCAGTATATTTTATAGCTTATTAATTCATTGTTTGGACATCATACTAATGATTACTTTTTTCTTGCAGGAGGTGCAAACTAACATTCAGTTTGGTATTACATATCCGTTGACTATGAGGTTGGTACAGTATTTGACTGAGGATGACTTGACCATTCTAGCAGAGTATTTTTTCAGTTGGCTTTGCCATGTCCCAGACATCTAGATTAATCATGGATTGTTGATGGCTCTTGTGGAGAGATTCCACAGTGAGTACAACACATTTCACTTGTCAAATGGTGAGATGACAGTGACTCTTGAGGATGTATACCGCATCCTCTGTATTCCCTTCTATAGTTCACTTGTTCAATATAAATCATCACAGCATCCTGGCATGCATGTCATTCACAGGATATTCTGGGATGATGATATCCTAGAGAGAGGGGTGGGATGGGATACTATGATAACTTGAGATTACCAGCACTTTCCTCTATCTTGTATGATGGACAAGTTTATAGGGTTCATTATCATGCCCAATAGAGGGCAGCAGGGGTTTGAGTGTGGGTGAGGACTAATTCTAGAGGGTTTGTTGGCTCGACCAACAAAGTTAGGATTGGGTTCTTGTCTCCTAGCTCACTTGTACCATGATCTTCATGAGGTGGTTTATAGGGGTATGAGGATTCTAGATGTAGGAGTCCTAGTTCTTCAGATCTGAGCATGGGAGCACCTCCCTATCTATAGGCTTATTGTTGATGATGCTCATGCACTTGGGAATCTATTTATTTACAGATATATAGGATATATTGTTCAACCCCACTTGGGAAAGAGTGCCTATTAGAGATGATAGATAGATGACATGATAGTGGTCACCTGGACGCCATATCAGGGCACAGAGGAGTGGGGAGACTGGAGATCATAGAATAGAGATATATTTTTCACTCGCCCTCTGATTGGCCACACTTCCACTATGGTGGAGCATTTTTTTGTATCATGGGTCCTTCATCAGCATGGCCAACCACATGTTATACCTCAGGATTTCACAACATACGCCCGCTATGTAGATGATTTGAGCACAGGATGGGGACCTAGATTGGTTCCATCCACATCCATATAGCATTTGACTGTCATCGAGAGGGCCAGATGGGATAACCTTGATGCGGTTGCAGATGTTAGGATGAATCCTGAGTACAGGAAGTATTTTTATAGACACCATTTTCCTCTCTTTATTGATCTAGTGGTGCCTATTCCATGGATAGAGGATGATGATGATACTCCTCCCCCTCCTCCACTAGCACAGGGTAGGAGAAATACAATGTAGAGGCAACCTGGCAGAGATCCTAGTGCTATCTCTAGTAGAGTAGAACCTATTATAGGCCAACATAGGAGAGGGGAGTCTAGCACCCTTAGTTCACTTGGTACTTCTGATCCTAGGCCCAGTGGTACATCAGGGGTTCAGACAGGTCAACAAAATGCACATGGATAGGGAGACTAGTTTGAGGAGGTTGTCTGACAGGAAAAGCAATGCCTAGATGAGGTATTTGGTGGGAAGGAACAGTAGGAATATGGTGAGGGAGAGGCTCAGAGACAAAGGACACCCCATGTTATTATCTGCACGCTAAGAGAGAGAGCTTGGGTTTTATAGATTAAGGTAGTTGTGGCTCATTCTAGGATAGTAGAGCGAGATCAGTGGATAGTTGATCTTATTACCGATCGAGACCAAAGGATAGCCACCTTGACATTCGAACAAGATCATATTCAGAATGCAACCAAACATCAGACGAGTAGATAATCCTATTATGTTGCAGCCTATAGTGTTGTTGTTCCATTGGATAGGCGGGTTGCCCCATTTTTATAGTGCATGGATCGATCAGAGGGTGCATTTATGCCACAAGGTGATGAGGTTGTGCTACCTCCACCTCCACCATCACATGTTCCTAATAATGCAAAGGATATTACTGAGAGATAGCCTCTGTTGCTCGATGTTTCTGATACTTCCAGATTTTGTACCCAATTTTGTCATTGTATATGATGACTTGCTCCAATGATAGTTGTATATTTAAGATTTTTATGTACCCCATTACATTGATGATATATACAGAGACATATAATTTGATCTCATCGTACTTATTTTTATTGATGCTATGAGATATTTATTACAGATGCTTTTATTTCCTATGATGCTCTATATGGATGCACTTTCTTTTATGATCATGTATACTTATTATTTATGATGGATGATGTTCTTGGATGACTATGCAGATGCATATATAAATGCAATGCTTATTTTAAAATCAAATGGATGGATATGATGTTACTTATGATGATTTAATGCATTTATAATGTTTTTTTATTTCTTTTCTGATGCCTATATATGGATGCAAATGATTATGAAATGGATATGAAATGTTTCTATATGATGTGCAATACAATATTTTAACATCTCTTGTAGGAAATTGGTTTTTTCAATACACAGGTACTCGATCATGTCTCTGATGATGCGTAGTTGACCGCTTGATGAGAGAGAAGATGATGATTGCTTGAAATTGGGCCTCGCCCTTCACTTGAGAGATAATTTTTCAATGTTGTCATGCTATTGAGTTGTAATGCAAGAGCTAACATGAATGCAACCTAGGACTTAGTCACTAGATTTTTGTTTTTATATTCTCATCACTGAGCGTATGGGACATTGAAGTTGATACAACCCTTACTAGTCCCACTATGACCGTAAGGATATGAGTATGACTTGTTGGCCCAATAAGCCGGGGGATGAATCAAACAAAATCAAACTTTAATACTTAAAACTTAGCTCACTAATTCACTCGGTAGAACTGAATATAGTAATGACCGACTCACCAAATAACTTAATAACTTCAACAAATATACATCTCATAATATACAAATCAATCATTAAAACTCAATTAACACCATATTTAATGAGGAAACCCAATAAGGGAAAAACCTCTATGGGAATTTTGATCCACAATAAAAATGTACCCTTCTGAAGTACGCTCGGTTAAGAACTTATCTTGTTAAAGATTACAAACACATTTGATAGATGTGACCCTATTAGGGGATTTACCTCAGATCTATTAACATCTTCATCCTATTAGGAGTGGTCTTGTTAGAGGTCTTTAAACTCTCTTTTGGAATGTCACCTACTTCTAGGATTTAAAAATAGGATGGTTAAATCCACTTGGTTAAGAGATTTTTCTCTGTTACAAATGCTAATAAGAAATAGTATAAAATTTGATCTGTAAATATGGAAACCACCTTTGCTTGTGTCATATCCTTTGTACTCACATGAATATTGGCATTACATACTCCATTTGTCTCTGCTCTAGACTATAGATTCTTCTCTTTCTGCTTCTCTGCTCTGCTCAGTAACTATATTCTTCAGCTTCCTCTACTTCTCAATTCAACTCACCAGCATCTCTTCTTTCATTAGTTCTCATCCTTTATATAGACAAAAATTTTCCTCTTAATCTCCTTGGTTAGGTTTTCCTTTATTCTCTCTCATTCATTCGATCATATTCTTCATAAATCTCAGCTCGGTAAATCATTTAACTTTTACCTCGTAACTTGAACTTTTTCTTGGAGCTTTAATAATCAAGGTTAACCACTTAATATTTGCCTTATATATTCTTATTGAATTTTCTCACTCGTAGATCTTCTAAAAAACTTCCTTTATCCTTATCAACACTCAGATCATCATATATATGCATTAAATTTGATCTTATCATCATTCTCAATCAATATCCTATAGTACTCGGTAACTTGCCTTGCAACTCGGTAACTATCTTCGTTCACTGCTTGGTTCCTAGCTCATTCTTAGTGCTCAGTAACTGAAACCAACTAACACAACTCTATACCGACTGACTCTATCTAGCTCGGTAGAGTAACTCTTTTCAGTCATAACTTAAATCTTTGAAATCTTTGACTTAATCAATCAAATGTACCGACTTGATAACATCAAATATATAGTAACAAAAAAAAGTATCAACATTACTTCTTCATTGTATGATCTATATTTGTCACCCATTTAACTTCTCCTTCTTATGATATGGTAACTCAATAAAAATCAGTAATCAATTGCTTGACATCAATGACAAATAACAATTGATCTAACCATTTCTACAAACATGTATACGTATTATAACTCGGTCTTCATCATCTCCATCAGTTGATTTACAATCTCCCTCTTTGGCATTGATGGCAACACTATTGGATTACTATAGCAATTGATGATGGAAACTCTCAATATTGTCAACCTCTATCATTACTCCATTTGAGTTGATAGTTATGTTTATGATTCAATCCTTTCTTTCTGGTCATCAAACTATTTTCCCTCTTGAGTAAATATTCTGATACTTTTCTTTCTGATTCTCCTTCATGAGTAAATAGTAGCAATTCATTCTCTTCCTCTTTCATCAATATCTCCCTTAAGCATAACTGTCATCAATTTAATTCTCTCCCTCTTTGACAATAATTCCAAAAATTCATACTCCTAAAAAATTGTTTCAGATGTGGATTATACCTTACATGTACAAATATTCATTGCATATAGAAATCTCCACACAACCTCAGGAATCACCTAAAGTGTGTCATACTAACATCAATTCATAAATATTTTCTAATAAAGTATATAATTGATGTATCATTCCTCATGATCTTAGTGTATATTGGATAGGGAAAGAACCCCTAACTTACCTTTGAGATACTCAAAAGCATCTTTCGGTGGTAGCTTTGTAAAGATATCAACCAATTGTTCCTTTGAATTCACATACTCCAATATCACATTTTTCTCTTGAACGTGTTCTCTCAAATAGTGATACTTGATATAAATGTGCTTGGTCTTTGAATGCCTAACTAGGTTCTTTGATATGTTGATAGCACTTGTTTTGTCACAAAAAATAGCTATAGGATCTAAGATAATCTCTTGCATACCTTCAAGTAGTTGTTTGATCCAAACAATGTTTGCACAATTAATGGCAGCACTATATATTCTGTCTCGACAGTAGATTGCCAAATGCAACTTTGCTTCTTTCTTAGCCATGTGACCAATCTTTCACCTAGAAAGAATGCTCCTCTACTAGTACTTTTCCTATCATCAATATTTCCAACCCAATCTGCATCAGTGTAGACTTGCAGATCAAAAGTACCTCCTTTCTTTTACAATAAACCAAAATCTTTAGCTCATTTCATATATCTAAACATTCTCTTAACTGCAGACATGTGTGTTTCCTTAGGATTAGAAGAAAATCTTGCAACAATCCCAACTATGTGTGCTATATCAGGTTTGTTATGAACAACATGCTACATTTTAGAATTCATGGATCGGTAAAGAGTATTATCCACCTTTTGTGTCTCATCTTCTTTTGACAATTTACATCCTATGACCATCGGTGCTCGAACATGGTTGGAATCTTCCATACCAAAAGTTTTGAGGATCTCTTCGATATACTTAGCTTGTGTAATATAGATCCCTTCTGCAACTTGTCATATTTGTAGACCTAGAAATAATTTAATCTCTCCAATCATTGACATTTCAAACTCTTTTCTCATTTCATCAGTAAACACCTTACATAAGGTGTTATTGCCTACAAAAATAATATCATCAAAAAAAAATTTCAGCAATCAAAACCTTGTTGTCACTGTCACCCTTCAAATAAACATTACTATTGTCACTTGTTCTTTGAAATCCTATTTTGATTAGATAAGAGTGCAATCTCTCATACCATGCTCAGAGTGCTTGCTTCAAACCATAAAGAGCTTTCTGTAATTTACATACCTTGCTCTTATTTTTACTCTCAAAAAATCCTTCAGGCTTCTCTATGTAAACTTCTTCTTCAAGTATCCCATTCAAAAATGAAGACTTGACATTCATTTGATAAAATTTGAATCCTTTGTAAGCCACATAAGCTAGAAGTATTCTAACTCCTTCCAATCTAGCAACAGGTGCAAAAGTCTCATCATAATCAATACCTTCTTCTTGTGCATAATCTTTTCAAACCAATCATGCTTTGTTTCTGATAACTTCTCCATTCTCATTCAGCTTGTTCTTGAAAACCATTTAGTACCAATAACATTTTTATCCTTTGGCCTAGGTAATAAAGTTGATGCAAGATCATCTTGGGTCATTGGAAATCCTACTCAACCAAAAAGATGTTTGTTTTGTTCTTTAGTTTGTTTGGAGGTTGCTCATTAAATACTCTTTTTCTCGGCCATACTTGTCTCTATCGCTCGGGTTCTATTGCTTGGGCATGCTTGTTTCTATTACTCAGGTTTGTCACTCGGGAAAGATTGTTTATTTTCCTATTGCTCAGGTTTATCTTATGATGCTCAGGTTTTGTTTCCTTTTGCTTGGGGTGTTCCTTTCCCGAGTCACTCTGTTTCTCGGTCAACCTTTGCCCGAGATTTTTATTTTGGAGTTGGATCTGGTAGCCGACTTCTTCAGTTAATTTTGATGGCTTAATTTTTTTGGGGTCTCTCATTGGGATATGTGTGGACCTAAATCTGGGTCTCACTTATGGATTTGAGAGCTGACCTCTCTTGGTAGACTCTTGTATATTTTTTTTCTTTGTTCTTAGTTTTAGCAAGGTTCTTAGGGTTATTAGAACATGATAGTTGGGATAGAAGATTGATATTTTAATTATTTGTAAGTAGGTCTGTGACCTCGCATGTATGAAGATCATAATTTAATTCATTTGAATATATGTGGCCGAAACTGGGAAGGCCTTACAGCCCAGCATGTAATGATTTTGATAAATTAATAATAAAGGATCTTTGTTGTTTCTTTTCTCACTGTGTGTTTTTGGCTTGTGCATTGGTTCTGCAAGGTGGTTTGGTAGTTGGGTGAGCCTTTGGCCCCTCTACAGCATCTCCTTGAGTCAAAATTCCATGTACTATTCTTTTCAATCTAATCAAACTCTTCTTTCATTTCTTTCATCCAATCTTCATTATCTAGTGCATCTTTAACTTTCTTTGGCTCAAATGTAGATATCGAACATTTACTACCTCTTACCTTTCTTCTTTTCATTACTCCATCATCTTTATTTCCAATAATATTTCTTGGTGAGTGGTTCCTTCTCACATATTTTTCTAAACAAGCTCGATAGGTCTCAGTTCTTCATCCTCATCACTCGGTTGTTGAGCTCTCTATTCAGCTTCCTCCTCGGTAGGTACTCTTGGTAAGGTGTCAGGAACATCAGGTTGTAAATATAAAAACTTCTCATAATCTTCAGGTTCCTTTTTACTTCCTTCATCATTCTTTTCTACAAACTCATTGATTCTCACACTTGCACTTTCCACCTTTTTATTAGTAAATTTGTTCAAACACTTATAGGATTTACTCCTTGTATAATATCCTAAGAATATCCCTTCATCCATTTTATAATCAATCTTTCCTTCTCTATAATCTTTCAATATGTAACATCTACTTCCAAAAACTTTGAAATAACTCACATTAGGTTTGTGTTCATACCAGATTTCATAAGGTGTTCTATTGGTACCTTGCTTCATTTGTACTCGGTTTAATGTGTAAATAGAAGTACTAAATGCTTCTCTCCAAGAGTTTTTTTGAAATACCTTTTTCAATCATCAATGTCCTTGTACAATCAACAATAGATCTATTTTCTCTAAGTAGTACCATTCTGTTGTGGTGCCCTCGGTGCTAGCATCTGTCTATTAATTCCATTTTCATTACAAAATAGTGTAAAATCATCAGATGTAAACTCACCTCCTCTGTCAGATCTCAGACATTTCAATTGTCTTCATTTTTATTTCTCAACTCTAGCCTTGTACCACTTAAACATTTGAAATGTACCAAATTTTTCTTTTAAAAACATTACAAACATCATTCTAGAATAATCATCCACAAACAAAATAAAATATATGTCTCCATAATAATTTTAAGTCCTCATGGGTCCACATAAATTAGTATGCACTAAATCAAAAATTCCTTGTGTAATATAAGTCTTTCTTGAAAAACTAGATTTAGTCATCTTACCCATTTGACATTCTCTGTACATAACATTTTCAGGTTTCTCTAATCTTGATAGTCTTCTGAATCTATTCTTTTTACTCACTTTGATTAAGTTGTCAAAAGTAACATGACAAAGCCTTTTTTCCATATCCAAACATCTTCAACTTTAGAAAATAGGAAACTCTTCATATAAGTATCAAGATAAAATAAATTACCTTTATATTGTTCTCCAGTAGAAATCAGACTATCCTTCTTATCAAAAAATTTCACCTTTCCATGTTGAAATTACAGTCGATGACCTGTGTTATTTAGTTGTGCAACACTCAACAAATTATACTTTAAGCCTTCAACCCAATAAACATCATCACACCTTGTGTTATTCAGTAGAATTATAGAACCTTTTCCTTTCATAGGGTATGGAGCATCATTACCAAATCTATCAAATCCTCCATCATGCTTCTCCAAGAAAATAAACTTAAGTGTGTCACCAGTCATGTGATGTGAACAACCACTATCTATAATCCATGTTTCATTCTTAATTACTTGTGATATTAGGGCTCTTGGTTCTTCTTTGTTTTCTCCATCAAAATCATCTTTAATAGCAACATACACAACTTCTTCACCATCATTTTCATCTGAATCACCATCACTTAGTCCTTCATTAGCAATATGAAAAGATTTATTTCCTTTGTTTTTTTAGTCTTTGAATATCTTGAATATGTTCTCTCTTTTGTCCTTATCTATGTTATCTTTCTTCTCCTCATTATCTTTCTCAGGGTAGTTCGATGCAATATGACCAATCTTGTTACAATTAAAATATTTCAAGGGTACCTTACCCCGGTATCTACCTTTTCCTCTTTGTAGTCTTCTAGCCAATAAAACTTTAAACTCTCTTTTTCTTTTCATCTTCACCATATAACTCTTTCAAACCACTCTGACATCTTTAAAATCTCTCACTAACACTGCTCACATATCCATCACTAGCTCTAGAGTCCTTAGAACTTCCAATCTTCAAAGATGACTTAAATGCAGACTCAATCTTAGATGTGGCAAGTATACTATTATCCAAATCATTAATCTAAAATACAACCAGCTTACCAATAGTAGCATAAAGTGAAACATTCATCTGAGGAATGGATCTCAACTCTTGTATAGTAGATACTCGAATAGCATAACTTGGTAGCAGGGTTGTCAAAATTTTGCTTGTAACATCTTTGTATGTTATGGATCCACCAGCTCCTCTGATAGAATTAACAATCTCCTTAAGTCTAGTACTATATTGTCCTATGTTTTCTCCTTTCATTCTCGTTGAATCAAATTTCCTCTCAAACGTTCTACTTTTTCCTTCTGAACATGTTGATCTTTTCCATAGGTTAAAATAAGCTTATCCCATATTTGTTTCACAGTAGTACATGTTTAGGCTTAGAATTGTCACCCTAAATCAGGCATTAAGGCTTCATGGAAATTCTATCTGACAATGGAAACTTCCTCTAACTGTGGGTGAACTATGGATGAGGAAGAGTCTCCGAATTCTAGGCCGGTTCCTATTTGGTATGGAATATCACCTCCTGATTGAAAATTGAATTGGGAAAAGGCAGAAAGATTTAAGACTGAAATTGCATGAATAAAACTTGAAAAGGTGATACATCAAGTAGATTCAGATCTCTTAAAGCTTCAAACTGACACTCACTTAACATACCCTAGTGATCTTTGCACTTTCATTCACTGTGCAATACATAGGCTAATTAGAAGGCCACAACTAGGGTTCAACCACAAGTAGTAATCTTACTATTAACAACATGCAAATTCTGCAAAAGGCTTATTTTCTGGAATCTAGAATAGGGAATGATACAATCCACTAATCCATATTGCAGATGAATTACACTTGAATGCAGAAAATTGAAAAGGATTTGAACAAATGATCACAAAATGTATGAAAAGTGGGGCAACTATATTCTTCTCAAAATCTATATGCAGTTACATGTATGAATTTCAGAATAATGGCAAGGAATACATGCATCCTCTTGCACAAAATTGAAATCACAAGCATGAACTCACAATGGATACAAAAGTATAAATAGACAGCTTTAGGAAATAGAAATTCACTAAAGCTCTTCTCTCCAAAATCTTGACCCCCTAAACACGAAGCAAATCCTCCACTAAATAGCCAACATGGATTTTCAAAAAATTTCCCCCAAAAAACCCTCCATGATACAGATCTCCTAAACTATAGGGCCAAATTAGCACCCTAAATAAAAACCCTAAGTTTTGCACCCTTAAGTTGATAGATAAAAATATATCTTATTACATACTTTATCAACTTTTACCTATTCAAATACATGACATTCAAATCCTAAATGCATTACAAGCTTATTTGAAAACCTGAAAACCTAACTTCAAAGGGATGAAACCCTTATCAACTTGGCATCATAGTTAATCCCAACTCTGCCGACACCATACCACTATAGTTGATGCAGCAACAGTTTGTTTGTTCACCATGGTTTGTAGTCAACTTGACTATCTCAGTTGGAAGGGACAGTTTTGAGACTTCGTGGCACTAAAGGTAGCATCGTGGCAATATGGAGGGAATGTTGATGCATTGGGAATTGCAACTGCATTTACTCCATCTAAAAGTAGATTTCAAATGTGAGTAAAACACAATGCATTTTTATCGATTTCATTTGTGAGTAAGGGTTTTTGCTTTATGGCACCGCCATGTTGAATTTGGAAACCATGATCTCTGCAATGTATTTTCCTTTGTTCTGTGGAGAAACTCCAGTTTCATGAGCTTTAGGAGGAAGAAAAGATGTAGTTTTATGTTCACCATAACACATAGCACCTTTCTGTTGTATTTTTCTTCAATAAAGGCCATGACTTTTGGTCTTCTTTTGCTTGAGCTTGGGCTTCACAATGAGTCAACTCCAGTCTTGATAAATATTGGAACACTCGGTGATGTAGTGTCTTTAAGCCAATACAAATGGTGCTGCAGATTTATTTTTAACTCAGGTTTTGAAGTTTTAGTTTGACCACTATCACGGGCTTTGAATGAATGAAGCCATGATTGTTTGAGTTACCCATAAAGCTCGGCCTTCACTGTTGTATATGAATGAAACTTTGAAGTAAAACACTTCTCACTTGCAGCCACCACTGCAAGTTTGGAATGATTTTGAACTGTGGCTAAGGTGTCAAGCCCATAAAACTCAGATTTGAACTGGGGATGTCTCAGCCATAGTTTTAGACTCATCCCCAGTTCGTAGTGTAACATGAGATTGGAATAAATACTGCGGCCTCTTTTGTTTTTCCTTTGAATGTTGTGGGTTGTCTTTTGGCTTCCTCCTTAAGACACGTGAGAAACAGACCAAGCTATGACTGAATCACCTTGACCACCCTGTGGGTTCTCTTCAGCAAAAACATAGCATATGACTGAAAGATGTGGTAGATGTTAGATTTGAGAAAAACAAATCCACCCAAGAACACCTGCATGCAAGACTGTCACAAACTAGAAGCAAAGACAGAAGAGAGAAGAACAGAGAGCTATGGTGGCCAAAAAGCCAGAGACATGATATTCATGTTGAAAGAAAAAAGCTTCTATATTATCAACAATCGAACCAATACAATCTCCTTCTCCTTGAAATGAAAAGCGGTGAGTCCTTATAAAAGGATACCAAAACCCTAAAGGGAAAAACCCTAAAGACTAATAAGCTGCCTAAGTATAACTTAAGCATAGAGTATAATAGACTAATAATTAAATGAATTAATTATTAGCTATAATATGACTACTCTAACACCCCCCCTTAAGTGTAACTTAGGGAGAAGCAAAACAGCTAAAGACTAAAAGGATGCATGAAAACAAGATGCATGAAAGGAACTATGGGTCCCGGCAACAAGGCCTGATCCGGTACCCAAAATAAAAATGAACTAGATGAAGGAAACAAGCCTCCAATCTAGGGGAAAAATGTCCCAGAGAAAGGAACAAGAAAGAGCAAGAAGCATCTCCGAAGCATGAAGCTGTAAACTCTGTCAGAAGAAACTGCTGGACCCACCACTGAAGTGCATGACCAGGTAGAGAAGACAATGTCTGAAGACCTGATCAATCGAACCAGGAAGCAATAGACCAACAGGTGAACCCCCCCATAATGCTGAACTGGGAGAGGTGACAGGAACACTGAAATGCAATGCCAGAAACATCTGCAGAAGAAAGAACTAGGAACACCAACAGTGCAACAGAAGTACAAACATAGGATAAAGAGGGGTGTCACCGACACACGGCATGGGCTAATGTCATGGAAGGTACGCTCACTTGACAAAGGTGGATGAGCATAAAATGACATAATCATCAGAACCCCCCATGGCACTTTATAACAGAGTGCAAGTACAAAAACCATACAAGGTGTACAAGATCTCAGATATATAGAAGTAGGCACTTTATCTCAGTGCATTTATAGAACAAAGATGCAATAGTGGAAAAGCATACAAGCTCAGAAGTCAGAAAGAAGAGTGAGCTAGAAGATCAGAAGAAGAGATCCCAGGACCTGTAGAACCCAAGCCATCTGCTAGAGTGCAAAAACTGCCAAACTCAGAGGAGAGATAACCTGGAGTAGAATCTGGAAAAAATACCCCTGCAACTGAATAGTTCACTGAACCAACTTTTCGACGATATCTGGTTTGCCAAAAAAGGAGTCTGGATGAACCAGATATGGCTCTTGGAAGGCAAAAACAAACATCCAACTTCAACAGCAAAAATGCTGTCAAAATGGTAGAACAAAAAAACCTAATCACCATAGTCGGAAAGAGCTTTCCGACGATACAACAAAGTCTAAAAAAGGCCTCTGTATGCTCCAAATAGAGCCAAAAAGGCAAGAAGGGCTCAAAAATGCACTAAAAGGCAAGAAAATAAGCCCCTGGGGCTAAAAAAAATAGCGCCCCTGGGCACATGGCGCGCAAGGGGCTAAACCTGGGCTCCTAGTCACCCATAGGACCAGCCGCAGGGCTTAAAGGCCCGCAAGGGCTAGCAAAACATCGCCGGTGGCAGGGGCCGGGCGGAGCGGTGGGCCGGTGGTGGGGGGCGCAGAGAGGCAGGCCGGGAGGCGCCGGGCGCTGGGCGGAGCTGCACGGGATGGGTGGCGGGGGCCCCGGGGGCAGCAGGGGGCCACAGAGCGCGGCGGTGGCCGGGCAGCGGGGGCCGTGGAGCGGCGCAGTGGCCGCAGGGGCGGCGTGGGCTGGTGGTAGGGGGCTGCGAGTGGCGCGCGGGTGGCGCGCCCCAAATTTGCACTGCGCGCATTTAAAAATGCCAAATTTATTATTATTATTTTCAATTTTTGCATCGAAAATCATGCCCGTACGGTCCTTGAAGGCCAAGAAATTTCTCCCAAACACCCCGGTGTCCAAAACGGACGTGCCTTATATCTATTCTGAGGTTTTTTTGCCTTTTGGACGCAACCATGAGGTCGGTTTTGGTCTAAAGTGCCCCAAAAAATAAAGACCCACCAGAACCAGTGAAAAATACAAAAAAAACCTCTGAAACCCTCTATGTCTGGTACGCTTCAACCAAACACGAACAGCGAGCAGCAAGATCGCTCTGATACCATGTTAGATTTGAGAAAAACAAATCCACCCAAGAACACCTGCATGCAAGACTGTCACAAACTACAAGCAAAGACAGAAGAGAGAAGAACAGAGAGCTATGGCAGCCAAAAAGCCAGAGACATGATATTCATGTTGAAAGAAAAAAGCTTCTATATTATCAACAATTGAACCAATACAATCTCCTTCTCCTTGAAATGAAAAGCGGTGAGTCCTTATAAAAGGATACCAAAACCCTAAAGGAGAAAACCCTAAAGACTAATAAGCTGCCTAAGTATAACTTAAGCATAGAGTATAATAGACTAATAATTAAATGAATTAATTATTAGCTATAATATGACTACTCTAATAGTAGAAACATTCAGTTTAAAGATATGACATCTTTCAATCATAAGCTTCACGGTTTTTCTGCAATTTGATTAAAACCATGACTGAAAGTAAAATGACAAGGCAGAAGCCACATTACATACACAGATAAGTTTATTTTCCTCTATCACCTATTTATTTTGTTGGCGGCTTGGGTATATTTTCTCTTTTTCTAATTTTTTCCTTTCCTTTACTGTCAACATATGCAGATTCAAACAACAGGAACCCATTTCACTAATTTAAATAGAAACTTGTTGTCCTTTTGGCTTCATTTATCAGTCCTCATACTCAAATGCATCTTGGGTTTTTTCACAGATAAGTAATCATCATTATTTTTCTTACTGCTTTTTTAATCTCAAAACAAAAATAGTGATGCACTATTGTGGTCGACAATCACTGCTAATATTAGGCTCTACTGGATGCCGACTGGTGTAAAACACTCACAAGGCTATCGAACTGGTCTTTGCTTGCTGTCGAGCCCATCATTACATTACTGTTTAATGCTTGAACTTTGATGTTGTCTATTGCTCATGTTGTCCTCTGCAAAACCCACATGGCTTTTGAAGTTGTATATGTTGTTTAGCTTTGATGCTTGTCTTGCACTTGTAATAAAACATGAGTCTTTGTATTGTCAAATGCTCTTTTGCTTAAAAATAATCCTCTTTCAATTTTCAAACAAAACATGTAAATCATAATAGATGCTACCCTGTTTGATGACACTTTACTTGTCTCAAACAGTCATACACAAGATATTTAAACTGCAATGCTATGTTTAAAAACATATTCAGTTCACAATTCTACTGATAATAGTGAGCACTTCTTAGAATGGAAACACAATATTTTGAATATGTTGTCTTTAATGCAGAAAATATGTTGTCCTCCTTTTGGGATGTATTTGAGAAAGAAAACCCATGGGGTTTGAGCCCGAGCTCGTGACTCCCATGGGTTTTTCCCAAAATAGGAAACCTTAATGTGCCTATATATTTCTTTTATCAAGATTATCTGTTGCACTGTTATCATGAATGAACATCTCGATTGATGAACCTGCTGGATATTCTATGATATTTTGTCCACCATGCTTGTTTTTTGTGTGTGCTCCACCATTATGAATGTAATCCCATGTTGATAATGAGATTGTTGATCATTGATCTCACTACAGTATAACAGCATTTCTCAACCTCCTTTATCTGCATGATCTCTAATGAACTTTCAGATTCTTTCAATTCTATATTTTTCTAGTTCAGCAAAACCTCTTTTTTGACCATGTTCCTCCCGCAACATCATTTTGACTTCTTTCATGCTTTTGAATCTTCTACTGCTTTCAATTATACATACTTGCCCACTTGCACACAAAACACTGTTTAATTTATTAGGTCATCAGATAATATGCATCAATTAACATTTGTGAATGAATGTTTACTAGGATGACATTCACTCATGACTGTTGGTTGGTTTGTATCATTTCTTGAACTAGTAGGTTAACCAAATTCTAAAAACAACTTTCTCGGATGATATGCTAAGTTTGTTTAGATATCTTATTTCATAGAAAAGAATAACATATATCAAAGTGATCATAAATAGTAAAAGGTTTCATGTTTGGAACAAGCCCCTTTAATACTATTTTTCAGATACTATGAATGAATGTTTTCTTGTTACATTGATTTCATCAGATTGATATGCAACTTTAGAAGAACTGATTGTATGATGTTTGTGTTGCATGTACTGCTTAGATCTAGCTGGATCTAACACCCCACTTTCTTCTCCTAATGCAGGTAAACCCTAAGAGACCTAAATGAAAATGCAGAAACCAACCAAGAACCATGGAGACCTAAATGCAAATGCAGAAACCAACCGCAAGGCAATGCATGGGACCCTTACTCCATACTTTCAATTATGTCTTATATTCTGCAATGTACTATTATTGACATGAAAAGAAAGATGAAACAACACTTGTACCATACATTCAGTTTGAATGCACAATGTAATTGATTAATCATAATTTACAAATTCTTGAATGTGATCAACTCTTAGAGTTTAAATAATAACTTCTGAAAATGAATATAGTGGTAGAATGTTTATTAATAATATCTGAAGGATAATATTAATGGGACTCTTCAAAAATGCATTTCTTTCCTATTTGTGGTTACTTTGATGAAATCTTGAAAATTAGGATAACAATTTTGGTGACTTCTATTGGATGTCTGCCTGCTATACACAACCCTAGACCTTTATCCTTGGGAAATGGAGTTAGGAAACCAGAACCATGAATGCAACCATTATTGAAATGAAAATGCAACTACCCTAGACCAATGCAACCTAAAGACCTAAGCAACCTAGAGACTTATGTGCTTGGATAGCACTTATTTAAAATGAAACCTAGACTAAAACCTAATCCTCAAAGCAAAGCTTGAGGTGTATTCCATTAACTGGAATTTGTAGAACTTCTCCATCAGTTGTGGACAACTGATAAGCATTGTTTTCTCTACAGGCTGTAATAACAAAAGGGTTTGCCCAAAAGTTGTCAAATTTGTCATGTAGCACTAGCCTGCTGTTTAGTACATCCCACCTGAGTACTAGATCACCTTCTTTATAATCCCTAGATGTGGCCTTCTTGTCAAAAAACTTATTAGTTTGTTCTTGAATTAGTTCCATAGTTTTAAAGGCCCTGTTCCTTTCTTCCTCCAATTGTAATAAACCAGCATACCTCAAGGCAAGGGAATCACCTTCTTCAAAAAGCAGCATTTGATCAGTTAGCTGTAATGTATAGATATGGGTAATCAAGCCTCTTTTCCATAAACAAGAACATAGGGTGAATTCCCAATTACCTGCTTAGGTGTAATTCTATCCAACCACAAAGTTGCCTTCAACTTAGAATGCCAATCTCTTTTGTTTCCTTGCAAGGTCTTTTTGATGATCCTAATTAAGTTTTTATTTGTAGACTCTGGAAGACCATTACCCTGTGGATAGTAATTAGAAGAAGTGCTTAAATAAATACCATTCTTGATAGCCCATTCGGTTATAGATGATCCAACAAAAGCCAAGGCATTATCTGATACTATGGAGTGAGGAACTCCAAACCTTGTAATAATATCATCATAGAAATTCAGAACAGCATTTCCAGAAGATTCCTTTAGTGCAATGGCCTCATTCCACCTAGTAAAATAATCTGTAGCAGTTAAGATCCATTTATGACCTGCACTAGAATTAGGGTTTATTGGGCCAATAAAGTCCACTCCCCACTTGTTGAATGGCTGATCAACAATGATTGGTTTCAGAGGCAATGTTGCCAACCTTTGTTTTCCTGCAAACATAGCACAATTTTGGCATCTTCTTGCCCATGAAGGAGCATCTTTAAATAGATCTGGCCAATAATAGCCAACTCTTAGAATTTTCCATGCTGTAATTTTGGGGCTGAAATGCCCTCCACAAGATCCATCATGAAATTAAGATAAAATCTTATTCTGATCAATATAATCTATACATCTAAGAAGCATACCAGCAAGATCTTTCCTATACATAATGTTATCAATTAGCACATAAGGAATAGATTGAAGCCTGAAGTACCTTCTTTTTGCCCTATCAAGATTTATCAGACATTGGCCAGTTTGCTGGAATCTGGTCATATCTAACAACCAAGATGCTGAATCATTAGCTAGTATAGGATCACCTTGGGGTGAGATGGCCTTTTCAGTGGGCCTAACCTGATTTTCTCCTTCTACCAACTGAGCACATAAGCCTTTACCTCTAACCAACTTGGTCACATGGATTTATACATCATATTCCATGACTTTAGTTATCCACCCTGCCCTTTTTTCATTTCCATCTTTATTTAACATAAATTCTTTAATGCTAGGGTGTGTAATCATCAGATGTATTTTGTTCCCAGCAACCATATGTTTAAACTTCTTTAAGGATTTTATAACAGCTAGTACATGCTTTTCGACAAAACTGCATTTTTCCTCATAATTATTCATACCTTTACTGAAAAAGGCTATTGGTTGCTCTTGTCCTTCCTCATTCTTTTGCACCAGCATTGTTGAAACTGTGTCAATACCACCATAAGCATATAAAACAAAATCCTTGGAGAAGTTAGGATTAGCCAAAGTAGAGGCTAAAGATAATGCATGTTTAATTTTCTCAAAACTATCCTTTCCCTCAGTAGTCCAGCTGAAAGACGCATTCTTTTTTAACATAGAAGTCAAAGGTTTCAATAAATTTGCAATATTAGGAATAAAGCGCCTAACAAAATTTATCCTTCCAATAAAACTTTGCTATCCCTTTTTATGTTTTGGCAGTGATAATTCAAGAATTGCATGAATCCTTTCAGGATCTATTGTTGTACCTCCTTTAGACACTTGGTACCCCAAGAGTTTTCCTTCATGTACTGCAAAAATAGACTTTTTTGGGTTAAGAGAGATTCCAAACTCTCTACATCTCTGTAATATTTATTTCAAATGATCTATGTGTTGGTTTGCAATTTTACTGTAAATGGTAACATCATCCAGATATACTAGAATAAATTTATACATCAAATTTTTGAAAGCCATGTCCATTGCTTTCTGAAAAGTAGCCCCTGCATTTGACAGACCAAATGGCATTATTTTGTAAGCCATTGTACCTCATTTAGTGGTAAAGGTTGTTTTGAATTGATCAGATTCTTTAACAAAAATCTGGTTATAACCATAATATCCATCCAAGAGTGAGAATCTTTCAGAACCTGAAACATATTGAAGGATATGTTCCATGGAAGGAAGAGGATGTCTATCCTTTAGAGATGCCCTATTCAGGTCTCTAAAATCTACACAAAGTCTTATCTCTCCATTTTTCTTTCTTACTGGAACTAGATTGGAAACCCATGATGTATGCTTTATTGGGAATGCTATGCCTCCATCTAAGAGCTTTCTTAGTTCTTTCAGCATTAAAGGTTCTAATTTGGGGTTTATGGACCTTTTCCTTTGCCTGATTGGTTTTGCATTTGGTTCTAACTCTATGGTATGTTGAGTCAGTTGAGGATCAAACCCTTTTAAATCAGCATAATCCCAAGCAAATACATCACTATATTCTCTGAAAAGATCAATAAACAATTCTTTTTCTCCAGGAGAGTTTATTTTACCAACCTTCAGATATTTGTCTCTAAAGATCTCCACCTCCTCATAATGATCTTCTTTAACCAGTAAACTAGTTTTACTTTTCCTGAATTGATCATCCGAGTTGAAGGCTGATTCCAGGCTGACCAATCCCCTCAGAAGCTTGTTACTCTTTAGCTGGATCACTTGATTCTCCATTTGATGATCATGTTTATCACCTTTAGGGGCTAAAAACCCTTCAGTTTATGTCATAAAACTTAAGATGTGTTCATCAGTATTGAAAACTTGCCAATTAGCATCATTATCTGATATAGATGGCCTTGCAACAATTTTAACATGTGACTGGTCTGAAATCAGTCCTTTATTTTCTGTAATTGTAGCATGTGCACCAATACCAGCCAATCTGTCAGCATGCATATTCTTCCTTCTAGGTATGGAAATAAGATTGAAAGCATCAAAATCTTTCAAAATATCAGACACTCTTGATTTATACAGCTTTAAGAGATCATTTTTAACAGTATTAATTCCTCTCACTTGCCTTACTATTAGCTCATTGTCTCCAAATGCCTTTAAACATTTGATTCCCCTTTTCCTAGCCCACTCCAAGCCCTGGATCAAGCTCTCATATTCTACTATATTATTAGACCAAGGAAAAGATAACTTGTAAGCAGCATAAAATTTATCACCCTGAGGTGATACCAACATAACTCCTGCACCAATACCATATTTATTCTTTGATTCATCAAAATATAGATCCCATAGCTAATTAGATAATTCAGATTCAGGTCATTCATCTTTAACCAAATTAGGAACAATTGAATCAGATTCTAACATTACATAATTACCAAAACCAGCATCAAACACATCAATATCTTGATTACTTCTAGCTTCCCATTCATCTAGGACAAAATCAAGATATCCTTCAGTTTGTGTGTTGTAAGATGAAGTCTCATTGATTTCATCTGGATCCATAATCACACAACTTGCATTGATGGGGCTAGGATTATAAGGCTCTATATGGTCTTTAGCCCATAATTCTAATTTTATGGTCACCTTAGCACCATATCTAGTTCTGAAATACAGGTGAGACCAATCTGATGAGAAATATCCATCTATCTTGGCTGTGAAGTCTCTTGATAAACATATAGAAAAGTAAGGTGGTAGATCTATGACAAAAATATCCTGAGAAATGGAGAAGTTTGGGCATGAGTGCAAGGTTAAACTTGCATTTTTAACAACCCCAACAGTTTTAACTGAAGAACCATCAAGTTTGACAAATCCTTTCTCAAGAAGCTCATATTTTAAATCCAATACATCAACTATGCTTTTTGGTATGACAGTGCTGGTTGCACCACTATCTACAATGCAATTATGCACCAATTTGTTCCCAATAATCAAAGAAACATAGAAGGTAGGAGGCTTAATATTTGTAGTTTTCTTACCTTCCTTTTCTGTCATCTTCTGCATATTTGTTGGCTTTCTTTCAATTGGTATTGCTGATTGATTTAAATATGCAGCCTTTTTACTTACTTGTACTTTTGACTGCTGCATCTTACCAATCTTCTTTTCTTCTCTAATTACTTCATCATGCACTTTAGAAGGCTCTGAATTGGCCATGACTACTCTTGAAGGATGATTTACAGCTTGATGTGGCATTACTGTCCCTTTTGACAGCTCCTCTTTTAACAAATCAGTTTTCCCTGGAATAGCTAATGAATCCCACATGGAAATTGAAACACTCATCTTTTTCATATTATCAACAATGTTATAAGGAACAGCAAATTGTACCTTCTAAGGAGACTTACAAATACTCTGATATGGCTATTTCTAATACTGTGTTTCTCTGTTGGCATGAGAAGAGCTCCCCTTTAGGATTGAAACTGGTGGAATGGCTGATGATTGATTTGTAGCAGCAATCCTAGGATCCGACTACTCTGATTCTAGAGCTCTCTTCTTGGCTCTTGTGTTTTCTGATATGGATGAATTGTCATTCAGTCCACAAAACTCTTCCTCTTTCCAATTGAGGAATGTAGTGTCAGGAGCAGTTGTATCATAGTGTGGTTGAGCCTCTTCAGTGGATACAGTAGGCTGTGAATCTATTACACTTTGAACCATTAAGTCTTGATTGAGCACTCCATTAGTACACTTAGACTGATTATGTTGTTCATTACAGGGATAACACCACTCATAATATATAGCAAGGTTATTTTGGCTAGGAACAATATCCATAACAGCATTGAGAGGTGCTGGATTGTAAGGCCTATAAGGCCTTTGATTCCAATTTTGCCTATTTGTATTACTATTTCCCTGATACAGTTGCTTGTTGCTTTGATAACTGGGCTGATTAGGCTGCCGAGATGAAGAACCAGAAAATTGACCTTGGGTATGGGCTATTGGATGACTTTTCTGTCTTTTCAGATTTACTAGTTCGTTCCCAAAAGTCTGTAGCAAGCTTTCAATATTTTGTTGACTATTTTTTATGCTTTGCAATTCACTAGGAGGGACAATAGGCATAATTTCCTCACTTTTGTAAGATGGCAATGAGGCTAGAGGTGGGACAACTAGTGGCATATTGGATTGGATGTTAGAAAAATAAGGCATGGGTGGCCTAGGAGCTATCTTTCCTGCCTGAATGAGACTTTTTTCTTCCCTTATTGCAATCTCAAAAGCCTGAGGTAAAGAATTCCCTCCCATTGACTGGATCATTACTGAAACATCACTATTCAAGATTTTAAGAAAGTATAAAAATTCATACTCGACAGAGGGTCTTACCGTGGTAGGGAACCTATTCCAAGTTTTCTGAAATCTGAGATTAAAATCACTTAGTTCCTCCTGTGGAGCCCTTTTAATGGTAGTTAGTTTTTCTACCAGAGACAGATTGTCATATTTATCCTCAAAAAACTTGGAAAGCCTTTTCCCAAAAACATCCCATGTAGTAATAGAATTTACTGGAAGATTTCTGAACCAGTTAAGAGCTTTACCTTTAAGTGATGCAGCCAACACCTTCATAGCCACATCTTCCTCCGTGACATGGTGGAAATTGCATAGAGATGCAATATCTCTGATGTGTTCAATAGTTGTCACTTGACCTTCTCTGGTGAATGATGGCAAACCTTTCAAGCCAGCCAAGGGTATATTGTTGTGATTTGCAATTCGGAGAGGACTACCTTGATCAAAAGGGACAAATGGCAGATTTCTTGCCATTCCTACAGCTGGTGGTACTTGTTGCTGAATAGTGGTCACAACAGAACCTTGAGTATGTTGAGTTTCCTTCCTTTGATAAGTCTTCAAATTCTAGGGATTCGCTACAGTAACACTTGTAGAAGCCCCAAAGATAGAGTTATCTATAAACAAATTCTCAACACTTGGAAATTCTGATCCGCAATGAGTAGGGACACTTAGATCTTCAGGAAGATTGATTTCTACAATAATAACCTCAAGTTCCTCTAAATTTACAACTTGATCTTCAAAAATGGGGTTATCAAATGAAGAGAAATTTGAATTCAACAGAGTACCTCTTGGATTTTGTGATGCTCTTCCACCTTTGGATGATCTTCCTTCCCTTCTGCTTGACTATAACTCCAGGTACACAAATCCTTCCTTGTTTGATCTTGTTGGATTTCTACTCATTAAAATCCACACTGAGAGCTAAAAACTAAAATTTAAAACAACCAAAGAACTAAACGCTCAGAACTGCTAAGCAGTTTGGAGTCCCACCCGGCGTGCCAAAAACTATTCAGGCTTAGAATTGTCACCCTAAATCAGGCATTAAGGCTTCATGGAAATTCTATCTGACAATGGAAACATCCTCTAGCTGTGGGTGAACTATGGATGAGGAAGAGTCTCGGGATTCTAGGCTGGTTCCTATTTGGTACAGAATATCACCTCCTGATTGAAAATTGAATTGGGAAAAGGGAGAAAGATTTAAGACTAAAATTGCATGAATAAAACTTGAAAAGGTGATACACCAAGTAGGTTCAGATCTCTTAAAGCTTCAAACTGACACTCACTTAACATACCCTAGTGATCTCTGCACTTTCATTCACTGTCCAATACATAGGCTAATTAGAAGGCCACAACTAGGGTTTAACCACAAGTAGTAATCTTACTATTAACAACTTGCAAATTCTACAAAAGGCTTATTTTCTAGAATCTAGAATAGGGAATGATACAATCCACTAATCCATATTGTAGATGAATTACACTTGAATGCAGAAAATTGAAAAGGATTTGAACAAATGATCACAAAATGTATGAAAAGTGGGGAAACTATATTCTTCTCAAAATCTGTATGCAGTTACATGTATGAATTTCAGAATAATGGCAAATAATAAATGGATCCTCTTGCACAAAATTGAAATCACAAGCATGAACTCACAAAGGATACAAAAGTATAAAAAGACAGCTATAGGAAATAGAAATTCACTAAAGCTCTTCTCTCAACAATCTTGACCCCCTAAACATGAAGCAAATCCTCCACTAAATAGCCAACATGTCTTTTCAAACATTCCCCCCCCCAAAAACCCTCCATGATATAGATCTCCTAAACTATAGGGCCAAATTAGCACCCTAAATCAAAACCCTAAGTTTCTCACCCTTAAGTTGATAGACAAGAATATATCTTATTACATACTTTATCAACTTTTACCTATTCGAATACATGACATTCGAATCCTAAATGCATTACAACCTTATTTGAAAACCCGAAAACCTAACTTCAAAGGGATGAAACCCTTATCAACTCGGCATCATAGTTAATCCCAACTCTGTCGACACCATACCACTATAGTTGATGCAACTGCAGTTTGTTTGGTCACCATGGTTTGTAGTCGACTTGACTATCTCAGTTGGAAGGGACAGTTTTGAGACTTCGTGGCAATATGGAGGGAATGTTGATGCATTGGGAACTGCAACTGAATTTACTCCATTTGACAGTGGATTTCAAATGTGAGTAAAACATAATGCATTTTTATCGATTTCATTTGTGAGTTAGGCACCAGCATGTTTAATCTGGAAACCATGATCTCTGCAATGTATCCGCCTCTATTTTGTGGAGAAACTCTAGTTTCATGAGCTTTAGGAGGAAGAAAAGATGTAGTTTTATGTTCACCGTAACACATAGCACCTTTCTATTGTATTTTTCTTTAATAAAGGTCGCGGCTTTTGGTCTTCTTTTGCTTGAGCTTGGGCTTCACAGTGAGTCAACTCCAATCTTGATAAATGTTGGAACACTCGGTGATGTAGTGTCTTTAAGCCAATACAAATGGCGCTGTAGATTTATTTGTAACTCAGGTTTTGAAGTTTTAGTTTGACCACTATCGTGGGCTTTGAATGAATGAAGTCATGATTTTTTGAGTTACCCATGAAACTCGGCCTTCACTGTTGTATATGAATGAAACTTTGAAGTAAAACACTTCTCACTTGCGGCCACCACTGCAACTTTGGAATGATTTTGAACTATGGATGAGGTGTCAAGCCCATAAAACTTAGTTTTGAATTGGGGATGTCTCAGCCATAGTTTCAGACTCATCCCCAGTTTGTAGTGTAACATGAGACTGGAAGAAATACCACGGCCTCTGTTGTTTGTCCTTTGAATGTTGCGGGTTGTATTTTGGCTTCCTCCTTCAGACACGCAGGCAACAGACCAAGCTATGACTGAATCACCTCGACCACCATGTGGGTTCTCTTCAAAAAAAATGTAGCTTATCACTGAAAGATGTGGTAGAAACGTTCGATTTTAAGATATGACATCTTTCAGTCATAAGCTTCACGGTTTTTTTGCAATTTGATTAAAACCATGACTGAAAGTAAAATGACAAGGCAGAAGCCACATTGCATACACAGATAAGTTTATTTTCCTCTGTCATCTGTTTATTTTTTTGGCGGCTTGGGTATATTTTCTCTTTTTCTAATTTTTTCCTTTCCTTTACTGTCAACATATGCAGATTCAAACAACAGGAACCCATTTTGCTGATTTAAATAGAAACTTGTTGTCCTTTTGGATTCATTTATCAGTCCTCATACTGGAATACATCTTGGGGTTTTTCATAGATAAGTAATCATCATTATTTTGCTTACTTCTTTTTGAATTGCAAAACAAAAATAGCGATGCACTATTGTGGTCGATAATCATTGCTAATATTAGGCTCTACTAGATGTCGACTGTTGTAAAACACTCACAAGGCTATCGAACTGGTCTTTGCTTGTTGTCGAGCCCATCATTACATTACTGTTTAATGCTTGAACTTTGCTATTGTCTGTTGCTCATGTTGTCCTCTGCAAAACCCAAATGGCTTTTGAAGTTGTATCTGTTGTTTAGCTTTGATTCTTGTCTTGCACTTGTAATAAAACATGAGTCTTCGTATTGTCAAATGCTCTTTTGCTTAAAAATAATCCTCTTTTGATTTTCAAACAAAACATGTCAATCATAACAGATGCTACCCTGTTTGATGACACTTTACTTGTCTAAAACAGTCATACACAAGATATTTAAACTGCAATACTATGTTTAAAAACATATTCAGTTCATAGTTCTACTGATAATAGTGAGCACTTCTTAGATTAGAAACACAATATTTTGAATATGTTGTTGTCTTTAATGCAAAAAATATACTGTCCTCCTTTTGGGATGTATTTGAGAAAGAAAACCCATGGGGTTCGAGCCCGAGCTCGTGACTCCCATGGGTTTTTCCCAAAATAGGAAACCTTAATGTGCCTATATATTTCTTTTATCAAGATTATCTGTTGCACTGTTATCATGAATGAACATCTTGATTGATGAACCTGCTAGATATTCTATGATATTATGTCCACCATGCTTGTTTTCTATGTGTGCTCCACCGTTATGAATGTAATCCCATGTTGATAATGAGATTGTTGATCATTGCTCTCACTGCAGTATAACAACATTTCTCAACCTTCTTTATCTGCATGATCTCTAATGAACTTTCAAATTCTTTCAATTCTGTATTTTGCTAGTTCAAAAAAACCTCTTTTTTGACCATGTTCCTACTACAACATCATTTTGACTTCTTTCATGCTTTTGAATCTTCTACTACTTTCAGTTATACATACCTGCCCACTTGCACACAAAACACTGTTTAATTTATTAATTTATCAGATAATATGCATCAATTAACATTTGTGAGTGAATGTATACTAGGATGACATTCACTCATGAGTGTTGGTTGGTTTGTATCATTTCTTGAGCTAGTAGGTTAACCAAATTCTAAAAACAACTTTCTCGGATGATATGCTAAGTTTGTTCAGATATCTTATTTCATAGAAAAGAATAACATATATCAAAGTGATCATAAATAGTAAAAGGTTTCATGTTTGGAACAAGCCCCTTTAATGCTATTTTTCAGATACTGTGAATGAATGTTTTCTTGTTACATTGATTTCATCAGATTGATATGCAGCTTTAGAAGAACTGATTGTATGATGTTTGTGTTGCATGTATTGCTTAGATCCAGCCGGATCTAACACCCCACTTTCTTCTCCTAATGCAGGTAAACCCTAAGAGACCTAAATGCAGATGCAGAAACCAACCATGAACCATGGAGACCTAAATGCAGATGCAAAAACCAACCACAAGGCAATGCATGGGACCCTTACTCCATACTTTCAATTATGCCTTATATTCTGCAATGTACTATTATTGACATGAAAAGAAAGATGAAACAACACTTGTACCATACATTCAGTTTGAATGCACAATGTAATTGATCAATTATAATTTAGAAATTCTTGAATGTGATCAACTCTTAGAGTACAAATAATAACTTCTGAAAATGAATGTAGTGGTAGAATGTTTATTAATAATATTTGAAGGATAATATTAATGGGACTCTTCAAAAATGCAATTTTTTCCTATTTGTGGTTACTTTGATGCAATGCTGAAAATTAGGATAACAGTACGTCCATCAAGTTCATCATATTCCTGGTCGGTAAGTGTAGCAGCAATATCAATCATGACTTGTGTGTGTTATTTCTTATGTCTTTTCTCATCAAGTGTCAAAGGTGTGGTCGTAGGGGCAACATATGCATTATCAAGAAAATGAAATCCATACTCTCCTATACCAGACACATGCAATCTCATTCTACTTTTCCATGTAGAGAAATGATCCCTATTCAAATTTGGTGCTTCCCTCTTATACATCTTTAGATCTTGACTCAATTCCTTTTAAACTTAACACTTCAGAGAACCTGGCTCTGATACCAATTTTTGGTCCACTGAGAGGGGGGTGAATCAGACAAGATCAAAATTTAATACGTTGTCATCCTATCAAGCTGCAATGCAAGAGCTAACATAAATGCAACATAGGACATAGTCACTAGATTTTTGTTTTTCTATTTTTATCACTGAGCGTTTGGGACATCGAAGTTGATACAACCCTTACTGGTGCCACTGCGACCATAAGGATATGAGTATGAATTTTTGGTCCACTGAGAGGGGGGTGAATCAGACAAAATCAAACTTTAATACTTAAAACTTAGCTCATTGATTCACTCGTTAGAACTGAATACAGTAATGACCGACTCACCAAATAACTTAATAACTTAAACAACCATACATCTCATAATATGAAAATCAATCATTAAAACTCAGTTAACACCATATTTAATGAGGAAACCCAATAATGGAAAAAACTCTATGGGAATTGTGACCCACAATAAAAATGTACCCTTCTAAAGTACGCTTGGTTAAGAACTTATCTTGTTAAAGATTTTAAACACATTTGCTATATGTGACCCTGTTAGGGGATTTACCTCAGATCTGTTAAGATCTTCACCCTAATAGGAGTGGTCTTGTTATAGGTCCTTAAACTCTCTTTTTGAATGTCACCTACTTCTAGGATTTACAAATAGGACTGTTAAATCCACTCAGTTAAGAGGATTTTCTCTGTTAAAACTGCTAATAAGAAACAGTATAAACTTTGATCTATAAATATAGAAACTGCATTCGCTTGCGTAAGATCCTTTGTTCTCACATGAATACTAGCATTACACACTCTGTTTGTCTCTGCTCTAAACTTTATATTTTTCTCTTTCTACTTCTTTTCTCTACTCAGTAACTCTATTCTTCAGCTTCTTCTACTTCTCAATTCAACTCGCCAACATCTCTTCTCTCATTAGTTCTCATCCTTTATATAGACAAACTTTTTCCTTTTAATCTCCTCTCTTAGGTTTTTCATTATTTTCTCTCAGTCGTTCGATCGTCTTCTTCATAAACCTCAGCTCGATAAACCATTTAACTTTTACCTTGTAACTTGAACTTTTTCTTGGAACTCTAATAATCAAGTTTAACCGCTTTATCTTCACCTTAGATCTTCTTATTGAATTTTCTCACTCGTAGATCTTCTAACAAATTTCCTTTATCCTTATCGTCATCCCGATCATTATACATATGCATTAAATTTGATCTCATCATCATTCTCGGTCAATATCATGTACTCAGTAACTTGCCTTGCAACTCGGTAATTATGTTCGTTCGTTGCTCGGTGCCTAACTCATTCTCGGTGCTCAGTAACTGAAACTGACTACCACAACTCTATATTGACTGACTCTGTCTAGCTCGATAGAGTAACTCTTTCCATTAATAACTTAAATCTTTAAAATCTCAAACTTAATCAATCAAATGTACCGACTTGATAACATCAAATATATAGTAGCAAACAACTATATCAACATTACTTCATCATTGTGTGGTCTGCATTTTTCACCCATTTAACTTCTCCTTCTTATGATATGGTAACTCAATAAAAGTCAGTAATCAACTACTTGACATCAATGACAAAATAAAAATTGATCTAATCATTTCTACAAACATGTATACATATTATCACTCAGTCTTCATCATCTCCATCAGTTGATTAACATGAATTTCATTGGATAACATGTGGGAAACCAACATAAGCATCAAGGTAATAAAGACGAGATGACCTGAACATTGTTTTATGTTGATGTTGCAAGGGTACACCAGTATCGAGGAATACAAAGCCGACATAACCATGATTTATATCTTACGTAAATAGACATATTAATAATAGTCAAGAAGATAGTTATGACCTCACCTTGGCGTGCAAGTAAACGGAGTTGAGGTATGCAAGGATTTTTCACCTGAATGTGGAAGCTCTTAGCACAAACACCCAATTTGTTTTGATGTTGTAGGATCATCAGGACCAAACTAACAAGCAGCAATCAAAGAAAAGATGAGCGAAAAGCATTGATAACAGACAACATCCAAGAAAAATTTTAACATACCTTCCGAAAGTTTGTGAGTGTTATGTGTTTGTCTGTGTAGGGTGTCGAGAAAGACCATTGTGCTTATGAGTGTATAGTGTTGATAAACAAAAGTTGTGTGCTTGATTTTTATTAATCCAATATTAAGGTTCATGATGTGTTATCCAATGTGTGTTGAGAAACATAGATGTCTCCAAATAGTAGTGTTAAGAAATACTGTTGATTAGGGTGTTGAAAAACACTGTTGTATTAGTGGAAAACTGTCCATCGAGAAGTACTAAGATACTTCCTTTGGTTTGGTTCATCAGATTGATCAAATTGGAGTGCTTTCTCCTAGTGACAAGTGATAGCCTAGGACTGAGATGAAAATAAGCTCCAATCCATGATGACATTGTGTCAAACAATTGAATTGACTTAGAATGATTGGACAAAGTCGATTCGATTGCCACTAGACTATGACTCTGATCGGTTTCAAGCCACGAGGGTTTTCAAAAAAACCAATGTGTCACAAAAGTGACTAAAAGTTATGTAAAAAGTGATGAAAATGAAAGGAAAGTATGAAGGATTCCAAGACTTGTGTTGATAGATGGAGCACTTGAGTACAAGAGGTGTCTATTTACCAAGTTTTCACCTACTTGGCAGAGATTATATTTTTGCTACCAAGATGCCTATTTACAAGGTTTTCGCTGAGGCGCCTTTTTCTTTTCTTTTCTTTTCTTTTCTTTTTTAGATTTTTTTAATTTTTTTAAAGAATTTTTTTACTTTTTCTATCTTTTTCAGGACAATATAAATATGTGCATGTTGCTAGATACCGATAATGCTCAAGTGTAGAATTTATTTAGGTGGAGAGTGTTGATATGATCCTCGAGCTGTTCTCCTTCTGGTGTAAAGAGTCGATAGGCTCCAGAGCCAAGTGTTGAAGTAATAATGTACGAACCCAGCCAATTGGGTTCAAATTTCCCCTTTGGTTCTCGATGTGATTGATTGTAGGGATTTTCTCTTAACACAAGGTCACCAACCTGAAGCTCTCTAGGTTTGACCTTTTTATTATATCCTCTAGACATTCCCTTTTTATATTCTCTAGGATGATTGAACGCCACTTGCCAATGCTCATCCAGCAGTTCTAGCTCTTGCAATCTTGAGACTCTGCAGTCTTCATCTGTTATCATTCTATGTAAACAAACTCTTAGAGATGGGGTCTCTACTTCTATGGGAAGGACCGCTTCAGTTCCATATACTATAGAAAAAATTTGTTTATCCAGTAGGTGTTCTAATACTCATTCTGTAGGCCCGTAATGTAGGATGGAGTTGCAGATGTCAATCCTTTCATGACTTATTCACGGTGTGATGCAATATTTTCAATAGATTCTTATTTGAGGCCTTAGTTACCCATTTCCTTATGGATAATAGATAGAATAACATTTTTGTTTGATTTTGAACTCATCACAGAGTTCATTTATATTATTGTTCTTAAATTTCCCTTCATTGTCAGTTATAATCGATGAAGGGATACCATATCAAAAAATTATGTAGTTCAAAATAAATAGGGCCACCTATTTTCCTATTTCTTTTGTGAGTGGGAATGCTTCAACCCACTTAGTGAGGTATTATGTGGTTGTTATTATGAATTTTGTTTGTTTGAAGAGGAAGGATATATCTGCCCAATGAGGTCAAATTCCCATTGTTGAAAGGGCCAATGTGTGATGAAAGGAATAAGTTCACTGGATAGAGTGTGTATAAGATTTCCATGTAGCTTGAATTTCTTACAAGATTTGGAGTATAGTATTGCTTCTTTCTCCATGTCTGGTCAATAGTAACCAGCTCTTCGCAGCTTTTGAGCTAGAGTCAGACCATTAGAATGAGAATCACAAATTCCTTTGTGGATCTTAGTTAACGCATGTGTGGACTCTTCCTTTTCTAGACACGTTAGAAAAGTACCAACTATTCCTCACCTATACAAGTCATTTTCTATGAGAAGATGTTGTGAGGCATTGTGAATCAAGTGTCATTTTTCATTGTGGGTTAGCTCGTCATGAATGACCTGATGGTGTAGGTAAGAGTAAACATGGTGGTAGAGGGATTATTATTGTCCTATGACAGCACAAATCATCCAGGAGTCAAGGGAGTTGTATATTGGGCAATGGAGCTCTTCCACCAGGAACTCATAATGGAACACTTCTTCTTTTTGTGTTAAGGAGGCAAGTGTAACCATTGCATTGGAAACTCTATTTTCTGTCCTCGAAATCTCTGTTTTCTGTCCTCAAAATCTGTTGGGATTTGATGAAAGTGAAGTAATTTTTAAAATCATCAACCATTATTTTGTAAGCTATTAGTTTATCATCCCTTGTTTGATAGACATCGTTGATTTGGTTGATTACCAGTTGAGATTCACCGTGAATAAGCAGCTCAGAAATGTTCCATTCAATAGCTAATTTCATTCCACTCACCAAGGCTTCATATTCACCAATGTTGTTTGTACAAGGGAACCAAAGCTTGTACGCCTTAAGAATAGATTAACTCTAAGGAGTGATGAATAACACACTTGTACCTAAGCCTTGTTGATTGAAAGAACCATCAAATAAAATCTTCTAGGATCTATGAGTGATGTGCATAATGGATCCATCTAGAAAATTGGCATTGATAGGTCGATCATCTTATAGTGGGGGTTCAGCCAATTGATCTACAATGTCTTTCCCTTTGATAGCCTTTCGTTCAACATACTCAATGTCACACTCACTGAGGATCATTACCCATTTAGCTAACTTGCCAGTCAAGGTATCTTTTCTCATAAGGTATTTCAATAGATCAATCTTTGCAACCAATTTTATAGTGTTCCAGCATATAATGCCTCTATTTTTGTGATGCAAACACCTCTGCCAAACAAGCCTTCTTAATCACTGAGTAATTCATTTCATACAAGACCAAAGTTTTACTAATGTAGTAAATAGCTCATTCTTTCTTGTTGTACAAGGAGTGCACCAGTGATGTTGTAGTAGCTGAGATGTACAAAATTAATGGCTTACCATGTATATGAGACACTAGGACTAGTGGGTTTTCCAAATATTCTTTGATTTGGTTAAACTTATTGTCACATGTTTCATCCCATTGATACTTTCACTCCTTTGTGTAAGGTCTTCGTGAATGGTTTCACCTTTTCGGCCAGCTGTGAGATGAATCTTCTGATTGATTGAATCCTCCCTTGGAGTGTTCTTACTTGGATGGTGTTCTTTGGCAGTTACATCTCCATGATTGCTTGTACCTTTTTCAGATCCACCTCAATTCCTTTTGTTGAAACAATGTATCCTAATACTTTACCAGATGTCACGCCAAATGTATATTTCTTCAGGTTCAACCTTAGTCTAAACTATTCCATTTTGTCCAGAATCTTTCCCAGATCTTGAAGATGTGTTGATCTTTTCATGGTTTTCACTATTGTATCATCCACATATTCTTTCACATTCTTTTGTATCATGTCATGGAAGATGGTTGTTACAGCTCTCTGGTATGTAGCACCTACATTTTTCAAACAGAATGGCATGATGTTCCAACCCAAGGTACCCCAGGCACATGTGAATGTTGTTTTATCTGCATCTTCAGGAATAATTTTGACCTGGTTGTACCTGGAGAATCCATCCATTAATAATTATATTTAGTATCCAGCTGTCATATCAACAATCATGTCGATATTGGGAAAAGAGAAGTCATCTTTAGGAAATGCCCTGTTAACATCTCTAAAATCAGTGCATACTTGGATAGACTTATCTGGTTTTGATAAAAACATCATATTTAAGATCCATTACGCATAGTCGATCGCTATGATGAATCTAGCTTTGAGAATTTTTTCCAACTTGGCTTTTATTAGTAGAGAAACATGAAGGTGCATCTTTCTGAGTTTTTTTTTAACTGGTTTAACTCCAGGTGAAATTGAGAGATAATGTATTATGAGATCTAGATCTAGCCTTGCATATCTGAGTAGGTCCATACAGAGTTGATCTTTTTTTATTTAAAGAATTGAGTGAGCTCTTTCAAATCCTCTATTGATAGTGATTGTGCCAGATGGAATATATGTGGATTCTCTTTAGTTCCAATATTCACTGGATGAGTTGGTTCTATCAACACTAATGATCGCTCCTAGAAGTGACTTGGAGAGATTTCAAGTACCCCATCCTTCGGCGCTTCAAAGAGGTTTTCACCATTGGATGTGGCTTTTATTTTTACTATTTTATGTTCTAAAACCGCCACAATGTGATTTTTGCCTTCAAGACATTTGTTTCTTTTCATTTTCTAACTGAGGTACTTGATATCTGCTGAACAGTCATGTTCACGCTCATTTTGCTAGTGGAAAAGGTGACTGGTTCAACAATGTTAAGATATCAAGCTAATGTATACTCATTGGGAAATGTAGGCATATTCATGGGTTGTTCTTGTAAATCCCAATCAATGAGTTTAGGATGCATGAGTGGCAATGATTCAATAGGTTCTAGGGTGTTCATAGCATGTTCATCACAGACTTGGATTGTTAAGTAGAGTCCTAAATTAGTACCCTATATAGATGTGTTCAAATCAGTGAGGGCCCTAACAACATCATCGAACTTCATCTAGGGGATTTGAGGATATAACTCATTAGACCTAATCCCTGAGCTTTCACCTACCTTAAATTTGGTTACGTATTGTTGCATTGTATCAACCTCTTTATCTAGAGTTTCTTCAGATAAAGTTTTAAATTCATACTCATGAGATTTTGTTTCATTTATGTCCACAATGTCTAAGATATGAGTAAATTCTACCCTTTGACCGCAATAAAAATGGGTCCTTCCCAGAAATTATGATATGGTCATGTCATGTTCCTCTGTATCAGTACTTTGCTTAGAGGTTGAAGCCTTTGTTTGATCATGAATCATTGGTTTTTCAGTAGCGTTGATTTGGGGATCTTGTTCTTCATTCCTACAAAGAAGAGAAACAACAAACGTGGGAATAGGATAAGGATATTCATCCTCCTCTTCAAATTCCTCCTATTTACAGGGGGTGTGTCATTATTTCACATTTCCTTAGTTGATAAGAAGCCTAAGCCAGTTGTTTCTTTAGAACTTATGTACTTTATTTCTATGGGTTCTATGAGACCATTTTGAATAGACCCTATAGGTCATTTCCCTAAATACCCATACGTCCAACCAACTCATATCCCTTGCCTTATTTATTGAGAGAGATCTCACAATATTTAACAAAATTACCTTTAGGATCCCTATTCAACCATTCTATGATAGCTCTCTCTTCATTTTCATCTTCAAGTGATACAGTTGCTTGAATAAAGCTACCATCATAGATTAATTTGGCTGGTGTATTTGATGGTTTCATTTCTTTTGAAGTTCTCCCATAAGATTTGGGTGATGTAGGAAGAGATGTTAGCGACATAATAGGTTCTATCATTTATCCACACATCCTTGTGTCTTTGATTTTAAGCTTCTTTTCCATTTCTTTCATTATATCTCTAGCTGACTCAGAGGTAGAAGCTTCTCTTTTGTGTGGTATAATAGTATCAACCGACTATTTCAATGCATAACAAGCATAAATGGTATCTGTAGGAACGGTGACTTCAACACCATTAAAAGGAAACTTGATGCACCGGTGGTAAGTGGATGGGACAGCTTGCATATCATGGATCAATGCTCTTCCCAACAAAATGTTGTATGCAAGTGGAAGATCCAGAACCTGACATGTGACTTCTCTTTCTATAGGACCCACTCTGATAGGTAAAGTATGAGACCTTTGGAAGATCTCTTTTGTTCATCATATGCCTTTATTGCTATCTTCTTCTTAGGATCAATGGTGTGCTCTTAAGAGCCCAATTGTTCTATCAAACTATAAGTAGAGATGTTCAAACATGTGCCTCCATCTATCAAGACTTGTCTGACACGACGCTTGTGGATCATGGCTTCAATGTGTAGGGGTAGATTATGAGGGAGACTAAAAGAATTATCATCTTCTTCCGAAAATGATAGATAGTGGGGTGAGGTCAAGTGACCCACCATGGATTGAAAAAGATCTAAGTCCTTAGGAACATTCACAGTTGACAAGGATTTATCTAGAATCTCTTTGTGAGATGGAGATATTTTGAGAATTTCAAAAATTGAGATTTGAGCATTCGTTCTTTGCAATTGCTCGACAATGTTGTAGTCATCAGCATGAGATGAAACCAGTTGTTTGGAATTTGATGACTTAGACATGGTTGTAACTAGATTTTTATTCATTGATGTGGAAGGTTTTGATGATGCTGATTGATTAACAGATGCAGAAGGGTTGGAAGGTCCATCTCCTCTTAAGGTGACCTTTTCTTGTGAGTAGGTCATAGCGTTAGGAACTCTAGACTCTTTTCATCTTTCTTGATGATAATGACATCGTAGTATTCAGAAGGGACTGGCTCAAGCATATATTTAGCGTTATCATCATTGGTTCCATATGTGTGATTGATTCTAGCACCTTTCTTTCAGATTTTGCCTTTCTCATATTCAGGCAAGAGATTTTTAAATGCTTTATGATCAACATTTGTGGCCTGATTTTTTACCATAATTGTTTTGTTGTCAATGAGATCTTGTATCTCATGCTTGAGTCCCATATAGTTTTCAGTCTTGTGTCCCTTATTCCTGTGGAATTCAACGTAGTCATTATCATTCCAACATTTTGGTTTCACCTTAGGTTCATATGGTTTGGAATTGTCTGGCAATGTGATTAGTTTATTTTCCAGAAGAGTCTTGAGCGATGATTTGTATGATTCACCTAGAGGAGTGAAGTTATGCTTGTGTTTGATCCAAGGTTTCTTTTTCATGATATTGTTTGTCCCTTTTGAAGGATCTTTAGTGGTATTCTCAGTAACTTTTAGGGACTTTGTGCCACTTGTCAGATTGAATATTGTTGGCTTCGATTGAGGAGCAACATGGTCAACTACTCTGTCACTTACCACTTTTTTTTTTGTTCCAATACTTGTTCTTGTCCTTGGAACTGGAACCATATTTTTTTCCTTGTAAAGGGTGATTTCTCCCTTTTTGACAAGCATGTCTTCTATTTTTAGTGCACTCTTCACTATTTTTTCAAAGGCAAGTAGATCTTGCACCTGTATGGGGAAATTGAACTCGGGATCAACACATTAGTGAATATATCCATCTTCTCAGATTTAGGTATGAGGCGCGAATATCGAGAAAATAATTTCCTTCATCACTGAAGAAAAGTCAAAAAATGCACTTTTGTTTATTGCTCGGTATTGCACAAATCAGCCATTGTCATGGGATGTTGGATGTTATACGTATACTGTTGTAAAAATAGAGTGATTTATTCATCAAAAATTTTGATCCCTATGGGTAACTTTAAAAACCACTCAATAGCCTAGTCACCTAGACTCTAGGGAAGAGACGCATGAGGTACGTATGTTCATGCATAAATTATGTGAAAAGAGCATAGAATTCCCAGACGTGATCTTGTGGAATAGATTCACCAGAATACTTATCAAATTTTGGGATCTCAACTCCACGTGGAAATGGAGGTAAGTACAAGTTTTTATCAAAATGAAACAGAAAAAATTTTGTCTAGAGAATACTTCGTGGTTGTTTTCTCTTTTTCCTTTTTCATTTCTTAGAATTCAACTAGCAAGGCTTGCAGCTATTTTGTTACCAGAGTTAAAGGAGTTTCTTCATCTTTAGCAGTGACATCTTCAGCTCTATATTGAGGAGGAAGTTGGGCTCCTTGTCGTGCTATTTTGAGGAAGTATTGTTCTTTCTATCAAGCCATGATGGTTTTCATCATCTTGAGAAAGTCTCGATAATTTTTACATCTGGTAATAATAGCCTCGTTAATTGATTGCCTGACAGGTCTTGAATTAAAACTGACGTGTTGATTAAGTCCAAAATATATGATTATGACAACAAGATAACGTCCAACTAAGAAGGAGATGCAAATGACTCAAATCCAAGTCAAGGTTAGCAAACCTAGATAATAATGCACTCACGTCTCAAAAAAGGACAACAAAAAAAAAATTGAACAAATGATGATGAATGACTGATCAAAGGACTAGATCAACAAATCAGGACTCACGACTAAAAAAATCATACTACCAACTGATTATGACTAAAAATGAGGATCGACTTATGCCAAGCTCACCGTTCTGAAGTTAGAACTGCAGAAGACAGGACATAATCTAACCAAAGGTCTAGAACTGGTAGAAAAAGACTTGATTGTGCAAACTATACAAAAGACTGAGAGGAATAACAAAACTGACAAAATTTTGGATTTTGGCAATTGACTGTTAAGGTTTTCATTTTGTTTTCCATTTTTACCGTTCAATTTTCAGTTTCATTTTAAGGTTTGATTGTTCAATGTTCAAAGTATACAAGCACAACAAACACACCCGTGAAAAAGACTCAATAAAACCAAAAAATTCTAAACCCTATGGTCAATTGGCTTAGTGAGAAAATCCTTTCTCGTTAACTTAGGTACACACCCAATAGCTAATCAGAATACGACCACCACCAACCATGGAATGGGTTTAACAATGTCTTATTATCCGACTCCAAACGCTAATGGGGGCACAATATGACGAGTGTCTTGGGGGAGTTACCATCTCCCTTGCTCTTAGATTATCCACTTTTAGAGGTAAACTGGGTAAACTACTAATCTAGGGAGTCTAGTAAGGGTCTCCATTCGAATACATCCTATACGTCTGCGCAAGTGCAATTTAGGCGTATAGCCCCACAGAGCACCTTGGCACAAATAGTCAGGTAAACGTGATTGAGACCTCTAGGGCCCTACCATAAGCTAGTCGAGAGTCGAGTATAAGCTCAAATGGTACCCGACTATTGAGGCTTTTTCCCCAAGAAGAAAATTTGATTAACGTGAGTTGGAGTGGTGTGGCTTACACCTCGTTCTCACGTGGATTGTTCTCCAAGGGTGAGTACTTTTTCCTACTTGGACAGGGCCATCTTAAAGGTATGTATGAAATAAAATAGAAAAACTATGAGGGTCTGGATTTAAGGTTTTACCTCAAAGGGGGAAAGAGCATACTTTCCTACCTTTTTTCTATTCTCAAACACGTCAAACAGTTGTTTATTTTAATAATTCTTGCATGCAAGGTTCCTAGAAAAGTATTAATAAAGACACAAAGTTTAGTCGTTTCTTCTTAAGCAACCTGCATGAAACACATCAGTAGTATCATTTTTTCTTTCTTTGACACGTGTCCTGCACAAAAAGTCTAGATGTTTGTCCAATGTCTTTGATGAAATGACCTGCACATATGTGTTAATTTGTAGAATATCAAGAAAGATAGAGAAAAATCAACCTGTCGATGTCAGCAAAGTCAAATCAACACCAAAAAATAGTAAAAGGCTTGTTGTTTTGTCAAAAACTAGGGCAGATTCTCGTACGAGAATCTACAGGCCCTGATATGACAATGTACATATTACCATACAAGCATTCATATTCACTCTTACTATTTTGTGAGAATGATCGTACGATAAAATAGGATCAGAGTATAGATAGAATCTTGAGATTTGTAAAATTAATTCAACTGTGAGGTAAAAAATGAATGCTTTGCCCCACGATGGGCGCCACAAATGTGTGTGTGAAAATGTGACTTATCTAACAACACAAACACTCCAATGAATCATTGCATGATTGATCAAATAAAGTAAACTAATTAAGCACAAATCAACCAAGGCAACTCATTGCCTTCTAGTAACTAGAAGTATGAATTTTTCTCTCAAATCATCGCAAAATCTAGTGACTATAGACTCTCTCTAAATGAAGGATTTTGAAAGATAAGCTAAATGATATGCACATTTATCCAAATTAAGCTAATATTAATCCATTATTGGAACAAATGAAAGTAAGATTCCTATGATTTGATCATGCAAATGCAATTAAACTAAATGAACCATGATAAGAAATAAGCAATTAACAACAAATCTATCAATTCGACAACATTCCTTTATTTTTCAATTCTCTCTTTTTTTTGAAGAATGGAGGCCTGATTATATAGAAATTCTCTTTAAAATGGATGGACGAGATCAATTAATGATTGACGATTGAGATTAATCTCGAACTAGCACAATTCGTGCAACTGATTTAATTGGTCGAGACTCAATGTTGAAGAATCAATTAACTCCAAAGATTGATCAGTCATTTTAGAAACTATTTGATTTGAAAGTTGCTAAATCGAACATAACTTATTGAACAGTTAACTGATTTGTTTCCAAAATGATGAGGAGATAGAGTTTAGTTAACTGAACTAAAATGATTTAACCAATTATTTTAGACTATTTAAATGGTTTAAGTGACATTTCATCCAAAATGTGATGACATAATTAATTTAATTCCTTTTTGTGATTAATTAATTAATTAAACAGGATCAAGTGCAATAATCAAAAGAGACCTAGGGTTTAGGTCAAATCAAATCGATTAGGACTTGGGAGATTCAATCAAGATTATGGTTTTCTTGATGAATAATCGAGATTGGGGGCTTATGGTTTTGTAGACCATTTTTGGGTGATTACATGAGGATCCCATTGGACATAAAGTGCACATAAAAACTTTATATTATGCCTTTTATGAATAACTATTATTGAAGTCACCTTTAATAATAATTAAATGATATAACTTGCGCATTAAACCTTATTTGTCCATGCCAACTGAACTCGGGAATCAACACAAAAATCACAACATGTCCAAGTGACTTACTAAATATAGAAATACTGGACTCTAGTAACAAGGTGACTTACTATAAATATTTAGTTCCTAAATATCCGATCAACCCAATGGTGTCAGGGATCGACACTGCAAACATAGTCATCTCAGGTGCCCTACTATAATTAGTAATCTTGAATTTTCCTAAATAATTGCTTACTATAAATAGTAAATGTTCCAAAATAAACCAAACGAAGAGAAATCCTGAATAGTTCTTACCTTCTACAATGGGAATAAGCCTCTTGCACTTCCAACTAGGACCCTCTAACCAAGAGTCTTAGCCTACGAGGGTCAATAATAGGCAAGTTTGATCATAAACCATATCATCCCAAAAAGGGGACATTACAAAATTCATCAATTTAGAAATCAATGAATTAGCCACAAACTAGGCATATGATCATTTGCCAAGCAATTATTTGCATACTACAATAAACTCTTCATTCACAACAATAAAAGATATACCTCCAAAATGAGCTTTGTTCGCTTAAAAATCTCTAGTTTACCACAACGATCATGCGTTCATCCTCTATCAAAATTTATTATCATGCTACCCACCACCTATACAAAGAAACAATTTCACCAAACTAGAATGTAATTTATATCTGAAATCGCTCTCACGGTTTATGGGTATCTTGGATACTCAATTACATCTCTCTACTTTGATTGGCCCTCAAACAAGTGGGAAGCATTGGATACTCAACTACACCAACCTAGAACCATCTACTCTCAAACAAATGGGGCAACAAATGTTGTCAAATAATAGCTTATATAGTTATGGTGTATGTAGAATAACATACCTGTACACATTGTATGGGAATTACCATAATTTTATAACAAAACACTTAGGGCCCGTTTGTTCCCTGGAATATGACAAGAATTGGCATTATCTAATTCTAGATAATGCCAAATTCCATGTTTGGGTCCTTGGAAAAAAATGGAATTGGAATTCTAAATTCTCATTTTGCCCCTAAAGTGGGAATATCATCTTCCACCTAAATAGGTGGAATTGGAATTTCAAAATAAATGGAATGGGAATTTCAATTTTTAGAAAACCAAATTTAATATTTCGTGGGATCCGTGACTATAAAGATGTATATTATATTGCTATAAGGATGTATATATTTACATGTGTGTATATACACATGTGTGTATATACACATGTGTGTATATACGCATGTGTGTATATACGCATGTGTGTATATATGCATGTGTATATATACACATGTGTGTATATATACACATATGTATGTGTATATATACACATATGTATGTGTATATATACACATATGTGTGTGTATATATACACATGTATGTGTATATATACACACATGTATGGTGTGTATGTGTATATATACACACATGTATGGTGTGTATATGTGTGTATATACACACATGTGTATATGTCTATATATATACACACATGTATGGTGTGTGTATATGTGTGTATATACACACATGTGTATATGTGTGTATATATACACAAATGTGTGTGTGTATATATATACACATGTGTGTATATGTGTATACATGGATACACACTTGTATGTGTATATGTTTGGTGTGAATATGTGTGTGTATACACACGTGTGTATGTGTGTATATATATACACATGTGTGTATATGTGTATACATGGATACACACTTGTATGTATATATACACACATGTGTACATACACACACATGTATGTGTATATGTGTATACATGTGTGTATATACACACATGTATACACATATACACATACATGTGTGTGTATATACACATGTGTACATACACACACATGTATGTATGTATATATACACATGTGTGCATGTGTGTATATACACACATGTATACACACCATATTCAAAGAAATTAAAAAATAAAGAATTAAAATCCCTTATGCATCTTCTCATTCATCTTCCGAGTGAACCAAACAGGTAAGACCATATTCCAGATTTCATTTTGAGGATAAGCATCTTCCTAATTATGCAACATCTTCATGAATTGACCATATCCAGGATACGGTATTCCAGTACCCAAACGGGCCCTTACATGATTCTTCAAGTAGAAGTCCATTCAAACATCTTAAATTCCAACTAGCCACACCACACTACATTCAACAATTACAAGTTCAACATGCTTTGGTGTGATAACATTCAAATTAAATGAATAATGAAATAAAAATCATTCACCATGTGTCCTTGGGGTAGGTTTTAAGGTCTATACTTATCTTAGAAAAAGAGTGTTAAAAGGTTCACATTGAAATATCAAAGCTTTGAGTTATGGTTATCGTTTGTACTCGAGGATGACATATTTCATCCTTTATTTTTAATTTATTTGAGCCTTAACAAAATAAATAATATTATGCTCTCCAAGAAATACTTTCTCCATTTTTTTCACAACTCATCATCCTTAAAACTTGGATATGAGATCTATATAAACAATGATAAAGAATAGGATTACTGGGATCATTACTATATGCATTAACCATGATTACCCATTAATTATTCATAGTTACCAAGATCAAATAACTACCTATGGAAAAGCCTTCAACAATCTAGGACTCGTATGCTCATAATATAAACTACCTATGCTCCTCGTATGCTAGCTTTATATAGATCATGGTTAACACAAAGGACAATATTAACCATGATATACATAAACCTTCAACTACCTATGCTAACAATATAAACCTAGGACAATATTAACCATGATCTATATAAACTATGCTCACAATAATTAGCCTATTATTTTCAACCTCGTAGGCTAGTATAGTGGATTAGAGGGTCCATTTGTAGAGTTTTGGAGCTCTTCAGGTGGCCCTTGTAAGTGCTTATCTCACCAGATCTTTCATTTGTTCTGAGGCATTAATATTGAGAGGTTTTTTGTTCTATTTTGAGGGACTTACTATTTATAGTAAGTTAGTGGATGTTAGATAGAGAGACTTACTATTTTTAGTAAGGCATCTAGATTGACAGTGGGAGCAGTGGGTTAGATGGTGATTAAGTCAGAATCATTAAATAATGATTAATAATAGAGTTGTGATATTTAATTATTATTAAAGTGTTACTTTAATAATAATCAATTATTTTAAGGGAATATTATATTGACTTCATGTGACTATAATTAAAAGGGATTTAATAACATAAAGTCAAATTATAAAGTGAGAGCATTTATTGACTTTATTTGACTTTATTATAAAAGAGACATTTAATGATTAAAAAGTGTAAATGAGGAATAATTAATTTAATTTCATATGGTCAACTTACAACAAAAACATTTATTATAAGTGTTGTAATGTGGCTTGAGAGTGAAGTCTCATGAGGTTCGAACTTCATGGGAAAAAAATATAAAAGGCCAATAGAAGAATTGAACCTTATATGCTTGGATGGATTTGACTTTGTTTGTGGAGAATATGGGGGTTTGGAGCTTAAGTTGTATGTTTCAGTCGTTATCCTCATTGGGGAACATAAACTCTTCATTGGTTTGCAAATTTGAGGTTGTGAAAGACCAACCGAATTATTGTTGAGCTTGTGGGCTTCATCCAAGAGTTCAATTTGTGCTACTAGGTGGAAGATTTCATCTAGGATTTGAAGGATTGGAAGGTATATCTACAACAGACTTGGAGATTCATATTGGCTACCATAATACATTAGTAAAACAAGCATTTAATTGGAAGATTATATACAACTATAACAGGGATGTGTTAAATTGGCATATTATATACATTTTACAATGGTGACCATCATTTGTAGCAGGCATTTTGTCTATGCTTTATTATAAAATGAAGTCTATATAGGAACTCAGGCCAGAGCTCATGCAAGCCTTTCAAAAGTATGAAAAGAAATTAACAAGGCTTCTACAACATCTGGAAATTTTGGATCCTTTGTTTGCAAAGAAAATGAAAGCAAACACAAATGCAAATAACCTTATCAGTAAAGAGGAAAAGGGTGAACTTCGAAGAGAATGTTGGTCCTCTCAACACTCACAGTTATGATCTACATGACAATAGTGATTAAATTTTGCACCAACATGAGACGACAATGACTACACATGTGCGAGATGCTTCTATAAAGTTGTCACATGACGGTACTCGAGATTTGGGTGCTAATGGTGCAATGTGCGATGTGGATTCATGTCATCGTGAGTCTTATTTTTCAGATCAGACTTTAGAAAACAAGCTAGAAGGTTCATATGTTGACATGCAATCTCAAGATCGTGAGTTGAGTGGACAAGCAATTACCTTGGAAATGGAAGTGTGTGAAGATAGTATCATATCAGCGGCTTCTACCTTTCCATGTGATGAGGTGCTTAGTAGCAGTACCTTAGATGTTGATATGTGCATTGATGATAACACACATGTTTCTTATCATGAGGTTGATACAACCTCACATCACAGTGCAAACATTGATTTAGAGAGCTTGCATGGAAGTCATGAATTTTAGAGACATCATTTGGTTGGGCAACTTAAGGTCATAGCATGATTGCCACATCCATAAAGAACTTTGATTTTGCTTGTCATATATTGGCTATGTTTGGTTGGGGTTATCCTATGTCAGATGAGCACGATGATAGTGATCTTTCTCTTATAGAGTTTCATTCACTATGAGAAGCCATTGGGATAAAGAAACATAATTACTTGCAACTACTTGTTGATGTGGACTTTATTCTCCAATGGGATTATATTTTCTACACCGCACTAAAGGGTAAGGAAGAGGAGGTTGACAAACTCACTCATGAGCTTGAGGTGACTACAGACTCATTGGAGAGCACCTAATTGGCCCTTTAGGAGTCACATTCACCGTTAGAGAAGCTTACCGCGAAGTTGTGTTTGGCATAGTCGTCACCAACGATAGATACAATACAGTCTATTACAGTGGCAGTTGGTGATTATCATATATCCATGGGTTGTAGTGAGGATGTGGCTACATCCATTGTTGATACATGTGTAGTAGTCGCAAATGGGATGAGTATTTTGGTTGAGAGCAGTAGAGGACCATTTGTTGCATTAGGTTCTCCTAAGGTTAGTACTATGAAAAATGATGCAAGTCAGATTACTGGTAGCTCTTGTGTGGCAGTGATGGAACTCCAGAGAGTTGTGTGTTAGTACACGACGCTAATCCATCATCTTCACAAGGGACTTGAAGAGTGTCACCTAGTTGGGAATATTGCTCTCATTTAAATTTGTTTCCCTCCACTAGAAGCAAATATGTTACTTCAACCCATGCAGTTGATTTTGGACGCTAGCTTGTTGTGTTGCAGAGTTGGAGTGATCAGTTGAGGGTTATGGAAGAATAGGGTGATTCTGCCTCAAATAGTTTTTATTGCACGGATTCATTTGTTGAGTACCTACTTGAGAGTCCAGAGTTTTAGGAGGGTCTGTTTGGAGTCACTGGGGATACTCTCATTTGAGGTTCATGCAGTATTCAACGTTTGGTGGGAGCAATTATAGATACTCTAACTACAATGCTCCCTCATAGAGATTTTGTGGTTGGGTTCGCAAAGAGGGTTACCAGAGGCCCTGCCCAATCAGGTGTTCAGGTCAGGGATTGGAGCCATCTCCTGATTCCATAGTTGTCAGCAATGAGCCAATGACGGAGGTTGGAGCTTTCTACCGTAACTACACAGTGAGGAATGCTAATCATTTTTATTTTGATCCACATGTGGGGGAATTATTGATGCATCGGTATGAAATGGCTCCTAGATTATACCATCCTTCGTGGGATGGATATTTTCCATCTACAGTGGATGGAATCAATGGCTGCAAGTTGGATTACTTGTAGAGTCAGCACATCCATGGGAGCTTAGCAGAGAGATAGTGCTTGTGTTACAAACACCTTCAAATATTCTTATCTCCATAGTACAGATTGATGTATCAGTTACATTGGGACCTAGGTGGTGACAGGGTTAGCACTGTAGTTTGGATCAATTCTGTTGGTTGGCTTCACCACTTATGGTATGGTGAAGTTGCGATGTGGGTTGAGCAGCAGAAGTCTTATGATGTTCTTCTTGGTAGGCTTCTATCTAGGATTTGGGATCAAGGTATATTTGGTTAGACACTCTTCAGTGTGTTGTGAGGTCGTTCGCATGTATTGGAGTTCCAGTCTGGGTCCACTACAGAGTATTGCAGTCTGTACATGATGTGGATTACTTGCAATTTCACTTTCAATCCTCGTGTACATGATTTGTTTCAGATGCACAACTTAAGTGCGCAGAGATTGGACAAATGGGTTGTTGCTCATTTATGTGCAATTGTGGTTATGTTTGTGTTGCAATTATGTTTCAGTGTGGGATATTTCACAATCTTCCTTTGGACTTCCAGTGCAATGGAGTTTCTTTGCAGTCGTGATTGCTTGGACACAAACAATTTTAGGGAGGGCAGATTGTAATGTCCTCATTTTTGTGAGCATTATAGTTCGAGGGATTAGCCTATTATTTTAACCCTTGTAGGCTAGTATGGTGGATTAGAGGATCCAGTTTGGGGGTTTTAGAGCTCTTCAAGTGGCCGTTGTAAATGCTTGTCTCACCAAATCTTTCATTTGTTTTGAGGCATTGATATTCAGAGGTTTTTGGTTTCGTTTTGAGGGACATACTATTTATAGTAGGTCAGTGGATGTTAGAGAGGGGCCCTTACTATTTTTAGTAAGGCATCCAAATTGACAGTGGGAGCAATGGGCTAGCTAGTGATGAAATTAGAATCATTATATAATAGTTATTAGTGGAACTGACATTTAATTATTATTAAAGTGTTGCTTTAATAATAATTAATTATTTTAAAGGAATACTATAGACTTCATGTGACTTCATAATTAAAGGAGATTTAATATCATAAGGTAAAATTATAAAGTGAGAGCATTTAATGACTTTATTATAAAAGAGACACTCAATGATTATAAAGTCAAACTATAAAGTTTATATGAGGAATAATTAATTTAATTCCATATGGTCAACTTACAACAAAAGCATTTATTATAACTGTTTTACTGTGGCTTGAGAGTGAAGTCTCATGAGGTCTGAACTTCATGGGAAAAATATAAAAGGCAAATAGAAGAATCGTACCTCTTATGCTTATATGAATTTGACTTTGCTTATGGTGAATATTGGGGTTTGGAGCTTAAGTTGCAGGTTTTAACCGTTATCCTCATTGGAGAACGGAAACCCTTCAATGGTTTGCAAACTTGAGGTTGTGAAAGACCAACCACATTATTGTTGAGCTTGTGGCCTTCATCCAAGAGTCCACTTTGTGCTAACAGATGGAAAATTTCATCTAGGATTTTAAGGATTGGAAATATATCTACAATAGACTTGGAGATTCATATTGGCTGTCATTATACATCAAGAAATCAAGCATTTAATTGGCAAATTATATACAGCTATAGCAGGGACATGTTAAATTGGTATATTAAATACACTGTAGAGTGGAGACCATCATTTGTAGCAGGCATTTACATACCAGGTGCTCTAATTTTGCTGTCATAAGTTTTAGGAATTACATTTTATATCTTTGAAACTATTTGGCGTGAGAATTATCAATACAATACTTCATTATGTTGTTGCCATGTAATTTCTGGTTTGTATGCTAAGTGTTTGTTAAAATGCCAATGGTGGTATAGATGCATATTCATCATCATATCGTTAAAATTCCAAGGAGTTTGAATGTCATGAGTTGTCTCTCTCGTATTTAGTTTGCATGCCAATTGTTTGAAATGTCTAGCTGTTGTAGGTGCATATTTACATTGTGTGGGTCATCTATATGCATTCAAAAGACAAAGAATTGCATTTGCATTATGGGTCTCTGCCTAGACATCTTAGTAACCATTTGATAGCATTTAAATCACAATTGACTTCAATTCAATCAATCATTATTAAACTGAAACATTAAAACAGCATGTAAAGAGGTTGTATGCAAAGTGTTTGACGATATTCCTTGAGCTTCTAATCAACATTTTGAGGTCAGAATTGGCAAGGGATATTACAAAAGTGCCATAGGTGTCATTTCTTCTTCAAAAAGGATGAACGATATGAGACCAGCCTCAACAACTTGAAGGGTAGACTTGATTACACCGTTAGGCCAATACAAAGCCAGATCTACAACCCATCTGCATCCACAATGTAGATTGGCAGAATTAAAGCAACATCACACAGATTTTCTTGCAGATGAGTGATTTATATGTTGGTGATCCCAGGTCTAGGTAAGGTCAGTATGGCTTCCACAATATAGATGCTTAGTGCCAACCTCAATTCTAGTTGGGTCCCTCCATATTGGCACTGCAACGTCACCTCGCGTCCAACAATCAACATGAAAATGCTCTGATATGCTACATAACCTAACCATTTTGTAAACATAATTGTAATCAAATCATATGCATACCTCTAGAAGGTAAAGGGAGATAGTTTTCATTCCATCTAGATAAATTGGCTAAGATACCATCCTTAATTTACAATTTGGGGAATTATCATTGGATTCATGTGTACCATAATTGTTCTTGGTAAATAGAAGTGCATTTGTCTGCTCTATCATTTTCTCCATGACTGTATTGTAAATTCTAATTTGTTCTATTATGCTACATGCTTATTATAACATATTAGGTTACTAGCTGCTTTACTGTGTTATCCGCCACACCACCATCCTTAGCCATATGTTGCATATCATATTTAATACTGATGTAAATCAACGTCGTTCTTAAGGTGGACAACTCACTGATTTCCATTGGCTCATTTAGATACAATCTCTTCTTTAACTGCAAGTTAAATCATGATTGGGAAAAATAGGCTCTTCAATAAAAAATTATCAACTTAAATACAACAGTTTTAAAAGTGAAAAGGCGTTTTTAAAAGCTGAACACCCATTTCTCCTTTTCAAGATTTTTATTCTAGATAAGTAATTCATCATCAGCTAATGAAAACACAAGATTCTGTTAAAGCTTGTCTAGACCTTGTTCAGTCGTAAAGCACCAATCACACATCCAAAGATGCTATAATAAGCTCCTGGATCCTGTACAGGTGTCTTCTTAGCCTTCATTTGATATGGGCATTATGCAAAAATAACCTGAATAAATTTCTCAGCAATGTAACTAAGTTGCATGTCATAACCTCTTTCGATCAAATCACACCAAACCCTTCCTTAGACATGAGAAACAATATAATAAAAAATACCGCTGTCTTAAAGAACAATTACGTCGATCAAAGGAAAAGACATTTCATACATTATCGTTGCCCAAGGAATAACCCAATTCAATCCTTAAGCAAGTCAATACCATCATCCCATAGCATGACAACCCATGGACATAACACACATTAATAGTTAAGATTATCACAATTCCAACAGGAAGAAATAAGTCGATCAAGAATTAATTAATTCATTAACTGATGAATAGGTCCAATTAAGACATAATTAATCAAGAGACATGACTGTTGTGAGATACAACTCCTCGCATCATGTCTATTGCATTCAAGACAAATGGATATGGTTGTTCTTTATTGATTCATAGCAGAGCGTTAAAAGAGCCAAGTGAAGGTGGTCTATCCACCATTTTGGAAGGCCATAGATGCATGAAAAGAAGGATTTGACAAGCAGAAACAGCATCCATCATTATCGCAAGAACAGAAAAATTATAATCAGATACAGTGACCAGACCAAGGCATAAGCCTCTCACATAAAATCACATAAACTTAGGCCATTATTCAGAAACGACGACAAGATTGCATGCTTACAAGGAGACAACAGATAGAGCGATCAGGGATCAGAATCCCGATTCAGAGACATAAAAATCACATGATATAAAGGGACCATCTAAACATAACTATCTTATTATTAGAAGGTCAAAGGACATTCTGTATCGATAATCAAGCTGGTGAATATAGCAATCACTAATAATTCTGCATACATCTATAATAATCAGAACCCCCTATTGATTTCATAACAGATTTCTTTGGGAACATCATATAGGAATCTACATCAGATTATACAATTGTCAAGAAAAACATCTAATATTCATACAAGGTCTACTTATTGAAACTTTCTAGAGTCATTATACAATTTCAATTGATTCCCTAATCATCGTAAACATAATTATCTCATCAAAATAGCAAAGATAGTGAAAAGCCCAAATAAGAGGACATTACATTGCAGCACACAATACAATAAGTTATGCGCTGTCTAGAGGTGAGAGTGCAACAGATAGTTGCATTTAACATATTAGAGCATACAATGCAACAAATTGTTCCTACAATAGGTAGAGGAGAGAATGCAACAGATAGTTGCATTTAAAACATTGGCCAATGGTAAAAACATAGCAATTTGACATTTGTGGTTGAAATTAACAAATGGAAATCCCAGAAGTGCTCCTTATATTAGCCATCGAAAAAGCACAACTATGGACAAATAGGCATACAGAAAAATGCTTTCCACCATAAAATAGCAAACATGGACTGTGCATTTGGTAGCATTTACGTGCTGCCTAATAACATAATTTCATATGCAAGATTTTTATTAGATTTGGATACATTTCAATTGCAGCTCTATTCCTTCTAAGTATATATTGCCATGGTAATTTCCTTATAAAGATAACCTTGACGCTTCTTCAATATATAATTTTGCATCACCTTCAGAAAGTCCTCTCCCATCAACAAGACCTTTAAGGAGAACATTGACATATCTTGAAGACGGGGGGCATATTACTAATTGACCATGTTTGAACTTCTCAATGTCAGAAATAGAGCACCTGCAAAAGCAAGTTAGAAATGTGAAATTTTCCACCTAGAAAATCAACAGACAAATAATGAGGATAAAACCCCAAAATATCAATAAAAAACCTAAGTTACCATTTCAGATGCGGGTACGAGAACCCGGTACGGTACGTGGATGTGTAGAAAATGTTTTTTGGGGTTTGGATGCATTTGGGTACGTTTGTGTGTGTGTGTGTGTGTGTGTGTGTGTGTGTGTGCGTGTGTATATATATATTAAAGAAATATACAGAACTGTAAAACTAAATCATTTGATAGTATTATACTTCATCATTGATCGATGCCAAGAACCAAAGATAAATATTAAATGCCAGTTGATAGTTCAAAAATATGCAAATAGGCCATATTCACAGATGCATCCACATCCGCATCCAGACTACAGGAGGCGCATCCTGCAACTTAGTAAAAAACCAATATACAAACATTGCAAGCAATCACAGATTACTGAATAGAAAACACAGAAATCTGGATGTGTCTGAAATTCTGAATACATCACTATATACAAAAAAAAAAAGATTTTTTCTGATAAACTTGATAGATTTTCTAAATGTTTTGAAAAAAGTTTGTTTTCAAATGATTATAAAACACATCATCTTCCAAGGAATAAAGTAGAGAAGTTCAAACATGTTGGCGCTGAACAGAAATCTGTCTGCATGGATAAGTTAGAAAGAAAAAAGAAATGTTCAAAAAGAGATAGGATGCTTGGCATGGATATCCAGAAGAAACTCCCAGCTTATTCTTAGAGGTTCTGCATCCGCAGAATATCAGAATCTCAAATAGCAAATTTCATTTCTGAGAATGGATATATTGCAAGAAAATATTTTATTTCAGAATAACACTGGTCTATCACAGAGACTGACAAGAATAGTGCAAGGAAGGAGACATACAATTCACAACCTATCCTTACCGAGGAAAAAATGATAACATCGACGACTGAGTCCCTATACAAATAGAATGATATACTTTCTAAGAAAATAAACTATCCAAGAAAAGGCAAATGTCCAAGTTTACTAAGTTATTTCTCAAAGCCTTCCAATTAACTTTGCCCTTTATCTTCCAAATAAAAGAAAGATTTGTAAATCTAACAACAAAAGAACAGTAAAAAGCTAACCCTTGACTAGAAGGTATGAAATGTATTTCCAAAATTTTGCATAGAAAGTTTGATTGTGAAAAAGGATTCAAGAAAGGGAGTGTCCTCCTTCTTGTTGGCACTATCTTGACAGGTATGCCTCATCCTTAATTGGTTCCATGTTACTCTTGTTTTTTCAATGTATGTGTCACATCCCTCCGGATCACTCATATTTGATACTCGGTTTTGTTTAATCTATGCCCTAGATGATTTCTGGAATATGAAACAGTGGTTTTGTTTAATCTATGCCCTAGATGGTTTCTGGTATATGAAACAGTGGTTTTTAATTAAATGATGCCCTAGATAGTAACTGCTTTTATTCCTGTTTATGATGCATTAGATTCGTATAGTATATATGGAATGTCAAGATGAGTTTCATGTGTATCTAGAATAGATGCAATTGTTTATCTCGCATTATGCAATTATTATTAGTTTGCAATGGTATTGGACTAACTACTTTTGTTTTGGCAAGTGGATGCAAGATTGACTTGGCCTATAAAGAAAAGGGGGGAAAAGATATCAACGGAAAAGAGGGAAAGAATATAGTTAAGATCAATGATGAACTGGATTTCAGAGGACTTGTAAGTACTGACTAGAACCGACTAGTGTTGCCTCGTCGGCCTAGGTCCCTAATACGATTTTGGGGAGGGGTGTGTTCATTTACGCCTTAAGTCAATCTGGCGCAAACCATGGAGTCATTTGATGGCAATGCCACCGACTTGCACCACATAGGATTGTGTTAACCTTGCCACGTTTATTGATGTCTTCACGTCAACGTTTTCTCTTAATACTTTAATTTAAATCTTAGCAAGTGATGATAAAAAATGATGTATGTATAGTCGTGATATAAAAATGTATTTACACGTGTATAGATAAATGGATTGAACCCCATAGTTGTATTATCTACACGTATAAATACAGCTTAGATATGTAAAATTACGACTATATATACATGTGTGTCTATATATTATTATTTGATAAGTAATTGGATACCTTAAACATTAATTTATTCATTATGAGTAATAAGCGTTTGGTATAAAATATATATATTTTATCAAATTATAATAACAAATGAGAAAGTTTTTTTTATTTTAAACTTAATCAATTTATTAATTTTGTTCAGCATATGTTATTGAAAACATTTAACTATTTGAACCATTTTGGGTAAGCAGTCGTTTACCATATTCTTGGTCGGTCATTTTATATTGAGAACTATAGTTTGAATTATTGAATGGAAAATTGAGAGAGACGTCGGTTGTGGAATTCACGACACTTCTAAACATTTGAATTTTATTCAAATCAATCTTTGAATTATTGTGGTTTTCAAAACATTAGAATTGGAAGATGTCTGGGCGGATATGCTCGAGGAGGATACTGCTTCCAAGCACCATGGGAGGTGGTGGACATTTTGTGCCTACTCAACAAACATTAGGGATACGTTCTTGCGGAAGTATAAGGGTCTTCTGAAAATGGTTCTAAAAAAAAGGAGAATGGCATATCTCGGTAGCTGTTGTTCTCAGCTAAGAACGACATTGGCAGCAGAGTTGAGAAACGTATCGTAGCATTAGAAGAACAGTGGTCTATCCTAGGCCTGGAGGCAGTGTTGTTACAGAGTTATGTTAGCTGAAGGGAAACATACTCCATTCCATTGTTACGGCAGTGATCAGAGAGCTTAGAGAAGCTTCATAGCTCCATAGGGTGTATGAGTTGGGTGTGATAAAGAGCAAGCAGCATATACAACAATCACCTATCATCAACCACTGCGTTAAAGTCCTTTTATCAGGCGTGTCTTTCTGCTGTCTATGTTTTACTGAGTTACTTTCTGTTAAGACTTTGATCAAAAGAAAAAAGAAAAAAAACTCTGCATATAGGCTAAGTAATTCAGCTTCTTAGTAAATTATTTTAAAAGAAAGACTTGCTCTTGGAAAGAACTAAGCCTGTACGTAGTAATGTAGCTTTACTTGTAAATGGTGAAAACCATCTCTGAGTTTTAGTATTTAAAAAGAAAGATTTGTTCTTAGAAAAAGAAACTCTGTGTATAAGCTGCAATACAACTCTTCTTTACAATAGTATAAAATAACTGCAGGGTATGCAAGCTCGAGTTTATTCGTACTTACAGATAAATTATTTTCACCTCCTTTTGTCCATTAATTCGTTGGGAAGAACTCCAACACGCTTTGGTTGTTAAGAAGAATACCATTACTGCTAAAACTTCCATTTAAGGTTAATAGGCAAAAATATTCCAGCAAGAATATTGCTCTAACATTCAAGTGAAGCTTAGATTCTTTTTGAAATAAAACCCTTAAACTTAAAATGGGAGCTGGATTTTTCTTTCCCGTGAAGGAATACGAATTTGATAGAAGTATATAAAAGTGTATTGATACAAACCTCTTAATGTAGCAACAGTTGCAACCTACAGCTGTAGGCTTGAACTGAGAATACATATGAGAGAGGTTGTTTACATAATTGTCTTGATGACATTCTTATTTACTCCAAGAACGAAGAGGAGCATTTGCAGCATCTTCACTTGGTGTTGCAACGTTTCCAGGAACACAAGTTGTACGGCAACCTATCGAAGTGTACTTTCTTTCAGAAGGAAGTACAGTATCTTGGTCATATCATTTCCGAGAAAGGAATAGCAGTAGCTCCGGCTAACATTAAGGCAATTTCAGAGTGGCCTGTTCCCAGAAATGTGCAGGAAGTCAGGAGCTTCATGGGTCTAGCAGGATACTACCGGAAATTCATTTTGAACTTCTCACGAATTGCTTCCCCCATCACTTCTCTTCAGCGAAAAGGGAAATGATTTGAGTGGACAGACAAGTGTCAGCAAGCTTTCGATTTACTCAAAGGTAAATTAACCTCGGCGCCAATTCTAAAGTTGCCAGATTCTGAAGGTCAATTCTTAGTAGTGACAGATGCGTCAGGAGAAAGATTGGGGTGCTAATGCAGGATGGGCAAGTGATCGCGTATGAATCACGAAAGCTCAAAAACTATGAGATGAACTATACCCCTCACGATTTGTAATTAGCCGCAATCGTGCATGCCCTACAGAAATGGTGCCACTACTTGTTAGGAAAACCTTTTGAACTCAGATCAGACCATCAAGGGTTGAGGTATATTTTTGCCCAGCCCAATTTGAATACACGGCAAAGAAGATGGCTAGAACTAATTTCTGATTATGATTTTGACATTAGCTATACCAAGGGGAAGGAAATCCGTGAAGCAAATGCATTGAGTCGTAAGCGGCATATCTCAGTGATAGTATCTATCCATACTAAGTGATAGTATCTATAAATTTTACAAACAAGTAGAAGAGGCCCTTCAGACTAACCCCCAGGACCATAGGTATGATGGGTTCAAGTTCGAACCCGATAGGTTGCTAAGGTTTGAAGGCAGAATGTAAATCCTTGACTCGAATGAGTTGAGAAACCTAGTGTGGAAGGAAATGCATTCCGCACCTTACTCTGGCCACCCAGGAGTTACTAAGCTTCTAGCAGACGTTAAGCCCTTATATTTCTAGAAAGGTATAAAGGGGGATGTTGCCATGTTTTTTGCCAGTCATCTGGAATGTCAAAGGGTAAAGGCAAAGCATCAACACCCCGTAGGACTACTTCATCCTCATGCCATACTTGAGTGGAAGTGGCAGGTAATCGGTATGGACTTTGTCCAAGGATTGCCTGTCACGAAATAAACACAATACCATCCTTGTGGTGGTGGATAAACTCACTAAGGTAGCTCACTTTATACCAAGAAACTTAACAGATGGAGCACCCACCATAGCCCGTAAATTTCTGCAAGAAATCTTCAGACTTCACAGAGTGCCAGAAAAGATCATATCAGATAGGGATGCCAGAATGACATCCAGATTTTGGCAGACACGTTTTGCAGCCTTAGGCACTCAGTTGAATATTAGTTCAGCTTACCATTTAGAAACAGATGGTCAAACAGAACGAGTCAACCAAGTTTTGGAAGACCTTAGGATGTACTGCATGGACCAACAGTACGAGTGGGAGTATTATTTACTTCTAGCGGAATTTGCTTATAATAACACCTACCAATTGTCCATCAAGATGGCTCCATTCGAAGCATTGTCTGGAAGGAGGTGCAGAACTCCTATAAGTCGGGATAAGCTAGAAGATAGGATAGTCCTCAGTCCAGACATGCTATCGGAAATGGAGGGGCAAGTTAAAATAATCCGACAAAGATTAGCAGAAGCTAATGATCGGCAAAAGAGCTATGTAGATGCAAAGTGAACGTCCAGACACTTTGAGGTGGGAGAGAAAGTACTCCCGGTCAAACCTCAAAAAAGTGCCATCACTTTTGGAAAATCCTCCAAATTAGCGCCGAGATGTGGGACCTTTCAAGGTTCTGGAAGTTGTCAACCCTGTTGCTTACAGAATTGCTCTACCACCAGCTCTTGCCCAGATGCATAATGTTTTTCATATTTCCTACCTTAAGAAATATGTATCAAATTTCTCTCATATGATTGATTGGAACTCATTGCAGGTGAGGGACCCAGGGGTGGTCATGGTCGAGCCCATCAGAGTGCTCGAGGTTTGTAAGCTCCGCTTGCAAAATAAAGAGATCAAGCAGTGTAAGGTCCAGTGGGACCAATACTCAGAAGACAGTGCTACTTGGCAAGATTATGATGAGATGCATCAGCAGTTTCCCTATTTGTTTAATGCATATAACCAATTGGTTTAGTTGAACAATGCTTTTCTTTTAAATGTTGTAAATATATGTTAACATTTAACTCTCAATCATCGAGGACGATTATCCACAAGTTTGAAGCATTTACTTTCTGAAATTATTTTTGAAGTTGCAAAGTTGGCATTGTTTCAGCAATTTCCGCATTATTGTGCAATTTGAAGTCTTCTATATTTCCTGCCATCTAGGAAACTTTCGTTGCATTCATATCCAAAATTGATCTGCTATAAGCATCTTGGACCTAAGTATTTTGTTCAGGATCAGGTGCACCCGCCTTGGCCTTGCAGAGCCAAAAGTGCAGAAGGTCAAATTGATTGATCTTGTTACGTTAGCCATAACCGATTGGGTATCCCAGCATCCAGTTGGCAAGACTCGTAGGATTCCAATCTGTGGTTTTGGGAACCAACAGAACTATCAACAAAACCATTCTGGGGTTGAGATCAAGATTTGGATTTAAACTTGTCTCTGTTCACTTGCATATTCTAAGATTAGTGATTGCAGTTATCCAGTAAATCTGCGGTTACTATTAGTTTGATTTGGCTTGGCTGCTAAAAATATCATAATTAAGATTGTATGAACTTGAGACTGTAAGATCATACCCTAATGCCATGGGTTATCATAACCCTGTTTGATTGAGTTTGGAAGAGTATTGCGCCAATTTTGATTGGAGACATTACACAAGCATGTATCTAATTTAAGAATTTTGAAAACAATTAATTTCATATGTATAAAAAGGCAAGTGAACTTTCCACCTAAACAAGTGTCTATTAGCATAAGCATGTGCGTGGACTATAAAATTATACCCCATTGAAACTAATTTTACATTTCAAAACAGATTTTATTTTAAAGTCAGGATTTCAACCAGACTACACACACCAGGAGTTTAGATGCAACTGACATGTTTAAGACAATTAGAATTTTATCATCTTTAGTCTCATATAAATGAGTAAAACCAGTCAGAATTCACTCTAAAAATCACTTGCTGGATGACAAAAGAAATAGCATACGTGATACTCAGTATTGGAAGTCCTCCTTCCACGCCAAGGTGAACAATTGTGCCATACCAGCTACCCTGCAAGATAATCTAATAACAGTTAGCAAACTTGAGCTATCCACAATTTTTCCATTTGTCTGTTTACCAAGATATTTAAATTCTGATACCACAACTCAAGCAGAAAAGAAAAGACAAATAGAATGAATACATTGATGATGCGACCATCTAAGACCATGTTGCCAAACAAAGAAAATGCTTTGTTTAAAGAGAAACAAAAATGCAAACAAATAAATATAATTGTTAATAACAATAATCCACAATCAGAAAAACTTCTGTTGGAAGATTCACCCCATGAATATTTGTAGAGGGAGAAAATAGAAAGAATATTTCTTTGTTTTTTGATTTATTGACATAAACATCTTATGTTATGTAGGACAGTCACTGGTTATATACAGGAAGTTGTACGAGATGTAGTGCCGATATTCATGAATCTGTTTTGCAGTTTATCAGAACTTAAGCTTGGTGATAAAACCAAGGCAAGAGACACTTCAATAACATTCATTTCTCTTCCCCAGCTTCCCTGTTTGTCCCATCAGGAATTTGGTTTTGCTATTAATTAAAAGTTTCTCCACTATGGTTTTTCAAACCTCATTTTTTCTGCTAAGACCTTGAAAATCATTTCCATATGCCTTTGAAATCATGTGTACAGTTTCATCTTTGATTTGCCTTTGATGCTTGGATGACAGAGTTTTCATTTAGCTCTGTCCCTACTGATTGCAGGACACTTCCCCATTCTTCTGGATCATTAATTTCAAAACTTGTTTCCTTAAAAGGCTATTTTCTTTAAAAGAGAATATATTTAGTTCTTGAATCCTGAATGAGCTCAAGTAAAGGGGCCATAAATAAAACTGTACTTTATCAATTGCTAGGGGATCCTTGACATATTTCAAAAGTATGTTGGGAACCAGTTAGACATTCTTTAAATATTGCAGACAATAATTGTGAATTGATTGTTTTTTAAACTATAAATATTTTGGATTTATTACAAGAACATGTATGCACAAAAATTGGCAGACACAAGGCCTTGGGTTCCTGCCAGAGCAAGCCACCAAATACAAGGCAAAGCAAGTCAAAGACTGTGGTTGGTAGTGTTTAAAAGCAATCAGTGATATAACTATTTTGCATTAAAAATGTAAATAGTATTAGTCAATTAGACTACTGAGAATGATGAATTTAAGTCAATTCTTTGCAAAAAAATAAAAAAAAATGCAAATGTCTAAAACTTTCTTAACCTATTTGCAACATCGTGAATTGTTCAAAGCATGGATTCAAAACTCCTCCATAACTCACCCAGCTAACAACTACTTCCAAATTGTTACAGATGATTAAATCACACATTGACTCACATAGCCCAGTTTTGTTGAGTTTTTGCCGAGGTTTTGCTCAGTTTTGGTGACTAATCCTGAGTTTGGCAAGTCAATGAATTTATAGCATATTTTAATTTCCCAAGTTTTCCCCAAGTCACCAAATCCAAGTTAAAATTGCATCTGCTGAGTCACAAGTTTTGAAACTACAGTTTAAAGAGCGTTCAAGCATTTTTGAAATGTCATAAATAGCAAATCATTACTCACACAAAGTAAGTTTGACTTGTTTGTGAATGCCTAATAGAGAGCATGAGGCTGACCTTTCCCAAATATCCAATAGGCACATTCCAATGAGAACACCAGTATTGTGTTTGGAGTAAAAGAGTGAGGCATGTGCTATTGCTTGAGCCCAACCGAGACCTCTAATATTCATAGTCAACAAGAAAACAAGAAAGCTTGTTTTGAAAAATGCCAAAAACTGTGTCTATACTAATGAATAATAAATCAAATTTAAACTACCAAAATATTAACTAATATATACTTTACCTAATCTAATTACAACAAGCCGAAGGTACAAGGGATCATTCCCCTGGCCTTTTGCAGTTTTCCCCATACCAAGCACATTCAAGGAACAAAGGAATGCCTTGGAAATGTCCCCATCATCAAATAGTCAACAAAAGAAAACACCCAACATGACTAAAAAATTAAAATGGTAAGCATTCCAATGGAGCCCCACACAATAATCAGCCCTTAACACTGTAAAAACAGCCCCATTATTCATTCCATCACCATTCTTCTATTAGCTATATGCTTGGTGTTGTCATTGAAGTCAACTAATGGTTGCATTGATGTCAACCTGCTATGGTTGAGAAGTTGTAGTAGAATGACTATTGATAGCATCTGATGAAGAATTTGTGCTATACAAGAAAGTGTATCTGATAATTTGATTTGCAGGAAGAATACTTGGAGGATAATAGATGTTTGGCATTGTGTGTTCAGATGATGTTCTGATGATAATATTAAAATAGTATGAGGTATATCAAGAAGATGGAACTATGACAAGTTAGAATATGCAGGAAAGAGTATTTGAAGACCTTATGGGAGAATGCTCTGCATTCCTCTGTATAAAATGATGGTGGCTTGCAGTTCTAGTTACAAAGATTATGTACCTTGAATATTGCACTATCATGTTTTCAAGTCCCCAACTCTTCTTTTGAAGAAGTTATGATGCGATGTTGGTTGACTATAAGGTTGGCTATCAAGAGTGGATTGGACAAGCTCGGAGAATGCTCTACATTGCTCCCTATTGGTATCTCAAGTTATGCAATTTGGTGGACATAGTCAGATGGTCTATGCAGTATTTCAATTCAGATATTTTTTGTTGGATTCCTCCATGAGTGAAGATTCGTTGTCACAAGAGTGATATTGTTGTCTGTATTGGCTTCTAGCTGACTCAGTTATTTGTGGTGATTGGATTTGAGTTTTACTGAACTAGATATAGGATGAAGGAAGAGTTAAAAGGTTAAGAATGATCATGTCGTAGCGTGTTGTACTTCGCAAGGCGTTATGTGCTACGAAAAAATTTATTGAGCCGACTAGTCACACGTTTTTAATGATTTTTTACACGTTACTTTTGGGACCGACTTTGGAGAATGTTGCGATCTTTGTGCCTTGATCATATCATTTGGGGAAGACTTATTGTGATGCATTTGGGTTCCCTTTATCTCCTAGAGTGGACCACATTTAATATTTATGCTCGTGATGGCCAACTTTGTATTAACAATGCTTATATTTTTCATGGCCAACCTTGTCAAAGTTTCCGATGAACAAACCACTATATATATGTGTGCCAATGGATAAGTAATGCAAGAGAGTGTGTGCGGTAATTGCAAAGTCCGTATGGATCGAATGTGAAGACTAAGTAATGCAGATAAGGAAGAGCAGAAGTGTGATTTGCTTTATCAAAACAAGAGATTACAGAAGTTGATCAGGAGATCCTACATCTTTTCATTTCATATTCTCTCTGTGCCTGTTGAAAGGATGTGGGCTCTTTTAGCAGTTTCAAGCATATCTAATTTTGTTGTGCAAATTCTCTAAGGAACAGTGAGTTCCTTGGAAATGTGCCTAACCATCAGGGACATTTAGTTCCTTGGCTTCTGGTCTAAAACTTTGTTAATCATTTATTTCATATAGTGAGTGTGATTCTTACTGTGGTTTTTCCTGCATTCGGTTTTCTAAATAAATTTGGTGTTCATGTCTGTGTGTTTTTAGTGCTATATCTTTTACTGATAATTAGTTGGATCTGTTAAGTTTTAGGATAGGTGCAAATGTAATAGCACTCTATGTTGTATGTATCTTCCAAATGCAGCAATTTGTCTTTCATTTATATTGAGAATGAGGATAGGAGAGACATGTCCCTTTATGCGACATGTCTATTCATTATTATGAGATAAATATAATAACAATTGATTATGTAACTACATATATTTATATTTATATATATATACACACACACACATGTATATATATATACACACATGTAATATCTTTGAATCATTATTATATCAATTTCTCCTAATACTATTTTAGATATATATCTATATATATTAATCTCACATAATATATATATATATATATATATTCAATAGTCTCATAGGATTTATCCGACAGAAGCTACAAAACATCAACACTCCCTCTTAGCTAGGGAGGATAAATGTCAACACTTATATGACACTTTACAACATCAATCATATGATGTAAGCAATAAAAACAGTCTCAAGATGTGGATTGCCTCCATCGGTGATTCTATCCACAAGCTCTCGCGTGGATTGCCTCCATCGGCGATTCTATCCACAAACTCACAAGAGCTTTAGAGTGGATTGCCTCCATCGGCAATTCTATCCACAAGTTCCCAGCTAGATTGCCTCAATCGGCGATTCTATCCACAAGCTCTCGTGTGGATTGCCTCCATCGGCGATTCTATCCACAAGTTCCTGGGTGGATTTCCTCAATCGACGATTCTATCCACAAGCTCTTGTTTGGATTGCCTCCATCGGCGATTCTATCCACAAACTCACGAGCTTTAGAGTGGATTGCCTCCATCGGCGATTCTATCCACAAGTTTTAATGTGGATTGCCTATTCTATCCACAAGTATTATCTGTTATTATCTGTTTCAGCCATCACAAGATGTCTATCACAACAGTAGGTCAAGTTATTGTAAGATCGTCACCTTCCAATAACTTTTACAGATACAAGTGATAATCATTTGGAAGTCGTCACTTCCTCATGATGTACACAGGGGGCAGACCCATTAAAACCATGGAGCCACACACATGAAATCCACCATGCCTCAGTGTAGAGGGTGGAAACAAGGGATTTCACCTCGAACTTCTCTCACAGAGAAGAACTCATTAAGAAGATATCAATTTGTTGATCTTTTTCATCCAAGATTGCTTAAGATAAATTGTCAGACTCCCTCTGAATCTGATATCAATCTTCTTTTCCTACAAAAGCATCCCCAGAAAAGATCAAGGCAAATAACTTTTATAGGACGTATAGAAATACAAATAAGAGAGATACTACAATGAGTAGATAAAGTAATACTCAAGTATAATAAATACTTATCTGCGAATCAACATCCTTGATACAAGTTGCTCCAATGAGGGTCAACATATATCAAATCAGAAAACACCTTCTCAGATTATTTGAGACATCTCCCCTTTGAATCATCTCCCCACTAAGGATGGCTTAAATGGGAATGTAACATTGGTTATTATTCCCCCCCACGATGTACAATTCCCACTCTTATATCGTTGAACAATTCTCATGTCTTCTTGTGAAATGACTTGATTGCTCCAAGAGAGGTGACACTCTATAATTAATTCTTTCTTTATGGAAAGAGACACCCTTCCTTGAATAATTTCTTCTTTGTTAATTCTTGACCACGATCATAACAAATTAATATCTCTTTAATGAAAGCCGCTTTCAAGAATTTCACATAGACCCGTACACATTCTATCATAACATTTGAACTGCAAACTTTCTCGCAAATCGCTTCGGCGAGATTCTTCAAAATTGGTTTTTCACACACATCCAAAATTCAGAAAAATCCAACGGTGAATTTGTGAGATATGGTCCCTTTACTGAGACTGTATTTTTTAAGACAGTCACACATTCACCATCAAGAAACGACTCTCTTACATTTGCAGTTTGGCTCTGATACCATTTTAAGTTTTAGGATAGCTGCAAATGTAATAGCACTCTATGTTGTATGTATCTTCCAAATGCAACAATCTCTCTTTCATTTATATTGAGAAAGAGGATAGGAGAGACATGTCCCTTTATGGGACATAAAGGGACATGTCTATTCATTATTATGAGATTAATATAATAACAATTGATTATGTAGCTACATATATACACACACATGTATATATATACACACATGTAATATCTATGAATCATTATTCTATCAATTTCTCCTAACACTATTTTAGCTGTATATCTATATATAATATATCTCACATAATATATATATATATATATTCAATAGTCTCATAGGATTTATCCGACAGAAGCTACAAAACATCAACATGATCAACAATAAGTAACTGAAAATTGTTGGAGAATAGTTAAGTATTTGTTTATGCTAATTCACCACCCCTCTCAACATCCAAAGGTGTTCAACAATTTGTAGCAACACAAGGTTCCTCTAGAAGAAGATTAACCACTTCAAGCAGATTCAAGACAGCTACCGAACATGGCAATAAAGTACTTAAGTTTGATGGAACAATTTATACTTTCTGAAAGGAGGGGATTGAATCACTTTTGGACTATATGTCATATACAGTTCTTGATGCTATCAAAAAATGTTATGTTCCTCAGGCATCTAGTGCTCCTTCTACACCGGATGAAATCAAAGCACATGAGAACAATGCAAAGGCAATAAATGCTATTATTAGTAGTTTGGGTAACTCAGAATTCCTGAAAGTCATGGGTTGCAAAATTGTAATGAGCCTAAGTTGCCCTCATCATTAAACCATGTAATTTTAATCAATTTCTATGCACATCATATGATTGACATTTTATCAAACAGTTGGCAGGCAATCTGGTACTAGCTCTTTGACTAACTTTCAGTATCACATTCACTTCTTACCAATAGCAATTCTAAACTTAACCTTTGAAATCAACTATATGCTTCTTTTAAAATTTTCCAGTACATAAATGCCAGAATAGCAATTACACCAAGTAATTCTCACTTCTTTAAAAACAATTACTGATCACAATATCATAGCGAACTATATAAACAATACATAGAGGTGATCACTATTATTTGCAGATTGGGATTTCATTAATACACTACCTCTCATCTTCCTAAACTGCTTGCCACGAAATCTTCATTAACTGGCTATGTTATTAAAGTGTTGGCCGCAGTCTTCCTTCCTTCACCCACAATGTAAGAAACAGCACACGCGGCATGTAATCTTTGTTGGAAATGTGGCTCGGAATGGATTTCGCCGAATTCTGGAACACCACTGTCATTCGCAAGGAAGATCGGCTACAGCCTGCCGTAATTCCTTCACCCAGCAATCTGAATTATACAACCAAAACAATATTTCTTTCCAGCAGCAAATCGCATCATTCACTCGATAATTGATCCGTTCTCTGTCTTACACACTGTCCAAAACTTGTGTTACCACCTATGCCGCTGCTTCACTATCGCGTGGAGTTATAGATGCAATCAGTCCGCCTCCACCTTAGCATTCCAGGCGTTCAAACTTGGCGTCTTTCCACAGTTGGTATAGTTTGATTCTCAGCAGCCAGTATGAATGTCAAAGCCCATTTCACTTATTACCACCCGCGGCTAGCATAAAACACTCCAGCTATTAATCTCCTTTAATGAAGATAATATTATAGACCTCTTGCGTAGGCCACAGTTCAAGAATGATTCCAGAATTCATAACTTCCTTGTATACATCAGCACATAGGAAGGAAGAAATCGATTATACAACAATCGATTGACGATTAGATGAAGAAGAACCAGTCTTCAATCAACTAATTTGACCCTTCAGCTAGGGCTCAAAAGATTACGAACAATTCCCAAGAACAATTTTCAATAAACAATATTCGATATCCTCTTCACAAATGAGCCAGTATTTATAACTCCTTGGTCTCCATAGTTTCCAAAAACCATCATCAATTAACTGCTCTTCACAATATAAACTTCTAAATCGTTATAATAATAATAAAGTATTATTATTATTATAATAACGCCTTATTATTAATTAATAACATATTGTTATTAATTAATATAATTCTGATGATAATTCCTACAACACCTGCCATACTGACTGACCGACATGCTCATCACTGCACTGCCAAAAATAGACTTACTATAAATAGTAAGTCCCCTGTCCAAGAAACTGCACAACTGAATATCGTCTGGAGAATTGACCACTGCCGATACAGCCATGTCAGAAATAGAAACCGACCAACTGACTTACTAAAAATAGTAAGTCCAGACTTACTAAAAACAGCAATTCTGCCAACTGGGATCCTCAAAACCCTGCATCAGCTCATGAGGGTCGTGATGATGAGCTGACCAAGTCACTGCCGCAACCTGCTAAAAATAGGGTCATCACAAAAATTGCATTTGATGTTTGGGAGAATTTGGCAACATTTTGAAGAAGACAAAAAGATCAAGCAAATTAAGTTGCAGAATCTAAAGCAAAAATTTGAGACTCTAAAAATGTCTGAGACGGCACATATATCAAAGAAGTATTGCATAGACAATTCTGGAATATCAGAGACAGCATATATCTCTACCTGAGACCATTGTATCAGCCTGTAGTTGCAACATTTATCACATACAAAAAATCATAAACAGCCATACAGGGTATTGTGCATATACTATATTGTAATATCAGAAACAACCTCATATTGTAAATTGCATTCTTGAAGCATATTGATGTTCGGCGTATGCATTTGGAATTACCGGTAATACATATATCTCTGTAATCATCAGTGTATTTGCATTCACATTACATTATTTATGGCTTGTTTGATCAATTGAATAAACATTTCAAGGAATTGTATAATTTACGTAGTGTCCCACCTAATCCAAAAAGGGGACATTACAGCCCTCAAAAAATAACCTTAACCAGTGTTCTTTTCATGAGAATTAGTTTCTCCGTGGTTTTTCCCATCTTGGGTTCATGCTGTTTATGTTTTATGTTTTTATGTTCATATCTGTTATAAGTTTCTAATTGCTTTAAGTATTTATTAGTTCAGTAAAGTTTGTGAAAACAATTTTGGAAAAACTGATTCACCCCCCCCCCCTCTCAGTTATTCGGCCTATTCAACATGGTTATGATTTAACAAATCATAACTGAAGAGGCACAATTAAAAAACGATCCTAATCAAGGAATGAGATGTGTCTCATCCTCAATCCTTTAATTTATCAAATGCAATTATATAGAGGCAATCAACTTATCTTTCCATGGCATTGAAGATATTACTCATATTTCCTTTATCCTTATTGGATTGGCTCGCAAAGCTTTAGCCTTAACAGCATAAACTAGTTGCATAGTTTGACAGAGATATCAGATACAGCACCCCTGTTGCAAGCATCACCCAATTATACCAGACACAACATTCTCAGAATTGCATAAGTATATTAGCATATCACAATTATCGATTGCAAAGATTTGAAGGATCTCATTAGAAATACCATCGATATTCCTACATGCGATACTTGAAGTTCAGACATTGCATGTTATTAAAGTTATAACAAAGATAGCAATCTGTGTTGCTATTAGCAACACCAGTAAGTCTCCTTTGCATAATCATATTCCCATATTTGATATAGCAAGGATCATTGCACTAAGTCCCATAAAAATATAATACTTTTCAATTCTATATCAAATACTGCTAACAACTCAATATCAATCTTGCATAACTTTGTACATTCAAATCAAAAATAGCGGTTGAGACTTTGTCATTTGATTTAAATAAGAAGGCAAAATTAGGTAATTGTCCCAGTTTCCTTAGTTGGTCAAAAGGGGACATTAAATTTATTCTGATTCACCCACCACCCACCAGCATCCGGAGGTGTTCAACATCTCCATTCCAGCAAGTGGCAACAAGTTGAAGTCGCTTGAAGGAGAACGAAAGGCAAGGTTACCAAGAGACAGGGGTACTTGGAGATGTCAGAGACTGGTACCGGTTCTAATACGGTTAATTTAAAAAAAAAAGGAGCCGGGGACACTTGGGGACACCAATTTTTTAAATATAATTTAACTTTCCAAAAATAATCAACATAGAACTTTGAAAACAAGAACAATAGTAAAGTTTAATAACATTAACTTTAAAATTGAAATCATTTATACTGTAGGTACCATAACCAGTCAAATGATTCGGTAAAAGTAAGCTAATATAGGTGTTGAGCATACTCAATATTGTTAGCTAAATAGTAAAGACAATTTCTCCTTAGACCATTACAATGATAAAAAATCAGTTATAAAACTGTTTATGTTCCTCTCAAAAACTCTACACTATCAGTAGATCTAATCATTATAACTTTGTTTGGATTTTTGTCTTCCTGCAATCCAGATTTCTTATTAGTTATTTCCCTTCAACTTTGCTTTGCTGCAAGCTTCTTTTATTTACTTGTTGTAATGCCCCTTTTTGCACCTAATCGAAAAAAAAGGAAACAGAGTGTTTTTCCGAAGAAAAGGTAGTGAAAAAGCAGAAAGCACTTTTTCGAAAAGGTGGGAAAAGTAAAACACTTTTTCCTAAAATAGCTCTCAAAAGTTGTAAGAGGGAGATTGAGGCTCTCATTTGGTCTGCTGAAATGGATATCTAACGTCATGTTGCCGGAATGATTCGGGAGTTCATGTTTTGAATGATTGAGAACGATACCCTTCTTTCGAACTGTTGGTTTTGGTGGTGAAAGACCCACCCTAGCTGGTTGGCTCTCATAGTTGCAGGGATTTTAGTGTTCTTGAAGGTTTCGGGAAGGTTTTGATTTGGAGTGATGAAGTGCTTTGCAGTTTCAGATGTCAGTTTCTAGAATTTGGTGTATATTGTGGTTTTCAACTGTGTGGTGTGATTTTCCACGTTAAAAAAGGCTTTTTAGAGGTCTGAAATCTGCTCACTGTGACTACTTTATATGAGGTATTTTCTGGCTATGTTTGAATACTAATTATTGGAGTTTATTTTGGCACTTGCATGTGCCCTTTCTTGTAAAGTTTAAGTGAGTTTTCTGCATGCTTTCTAATGATCAGAAATTCTAAGTTCAATTTCTCATCTTTGATATTGTAATTGAAGATAACTCCATATTTGAAGGGTTTCAAGTTATCTTATAATAATTTTCTAATTCAGTGGCAATAGGGTCAAACCCCCACTTAAATCAGTAGTTGCAATTTATGTATTGTATTGACGAAGGGGTGAAGGCTCAGCCCCCTCTCATTTGTAACCAACGAACACTCTATCTTCCTTCTATGATTTGTACTAAGTAAGCGGCGATGGTTTCAAATCCCCTACCCCATATAATTTACTGTTGTGAGCATTGCATTTGTTAATTTATTATATGCATGTATCAGGAAACTAACAATAAGCAGTCATTCTACTTTAGTATATATATATACATATATCACGGGTTGTTATTACAGTGATATCAGAGCAATTTTTTCCTACAATCCTGTGAAAGTAACCTTCAATCAAATTTGAACTTTCTATAAGTAAGAAAGCACAAAGATACTATATTAGAGAACAAAGAAAACATCATTGCCAGCCCCCACAAGTTCCAAAGGGAAATATGGTTTCAAAGATCTTAGGCATGCATCAAGAACCTCCCAGAGACTGTGAGAACTCAATGGAGAATATGGTGAATAGAGGCAAGGAGTGAGCTCATTCTTTGAGCCCAAATGCACAAATGGGAATGAGATTTGAAACCATGATTGATATGGTGTCTCAAATGTTGAGTAAGTTTAATCAGAGTATGCCCAATTATACACATGGTAATCAGAATGTCTCACAGAGTAACCAAACAAACAAAGTTGAGAGCAGTTCTTTAAGTCAGCAGATAAATAGTCAAAGGCAGCCTATAGCAGCAGGCTCAAACACTTTCTCAAGGCCCCTCCAACCCACTTTCATTCAGAAGGAAGCCTTGCAGAATGTCAATGAGACTACTCTACCTTTGGTGGATGAAGTAAGGCATGCCTACTGAGTATGACACCCTTCCTAAGCCACTTAAGAACGACCTGACCTTCAATGAGTTCATGGATCAGAAGAAGAAGAGGACTGCAGGAAGAGCTGATCAAAGAGGACCAAAGTTCAAAGAGACATAGATTATGCTTTGGGTAAGGTCACACTTGATCACTTTGATGGGAGTGATAGTGTTTGGCTAGAGCTTGGGTGCATAAGTTGGACATTTATTTCACTCTAAAACCCATGGCTGAAGAAGAGACGATTAAGTTTACCACTTTGCATTTGGACAGAGTTGCACAAGAGTGGTGGTATCATGGTCTCATTACTTTGGGTCATAGATGAATCACCACCTATTATGAGTTTACTACCAAGCTCATTGAGAGGTTTCATAAGGAGGACCCTTGGTTACATTTTAGGGAGCTTGCACAGCTAAAGCAATATGGTACAATGGATGCATACATAGCAGATTTTCAAAGGCTCGGTGTTATGGTTTTAGGGATTACAGAGAGGAGATTGGTTGTCTTATTTGGTGAGGGACCTATAGAGCCACTTAAGGGGTAGATTAAGGCATTTGATCCTTCCATCTTACATGAAGCAATAAAGAAAGCAAAAAGCATGGAGTGGGCTACCCCTAAATAAAAATATCAGTCCAAATCTTTCTCTAACAAAAAGGACAAGAAGCATTTCTCAAAGGACACAAATCAGCTAAAAAAATCAATCACTAGGTTTGATGGAGATACACTAAATGAATTACGAAAAAATTATGCGTCTCTTGTAGGGAGCCTTGGAATCCATGACACAGGTGTGCATCCAAACGGAAAGTAAACAAGATAGAGTAGTATTCTGCTGAGGAATCTTCATCACAAAAAACAGACCAAAAACTTGATCCAAAGGAGACGGAAGAGGAAGAGTCTTCTGAAGAGGGTGAAAAGGGTAAGGAGAATGATGGGAAGCTTGCCCAATTACACAAATTCCAAAAGAATGAGCCCCTATGCATTAGAGATGTACTTAATGGGCAAAGATTGGTTGCCTTGATTGATATGGGGGCTGAATATAATTTCATTGATGAAGGACTAGTAACACGTAGAGGACTTCAAGTTAAAACACAGGAGGTAATTGGATTCTAGGTGATGGTTGCAGATGGCTTCCCAATTAATAGGACCAGGATTATCCCTCAATTGAGTTTGCAGTTAGGGAACTATGAAGTCAAGGATGACTTCTATGTGGTGAGTATTGGAGATACTTATGCAATGATGTGGATATAGTGGCTTCGATCACTGGGTGAGATCACACTTAATTTTCAGACCATGGAGCTGAAATCCAAATCAGAAGGAAAGAATGTGATCTTGAAAGGGAGCTCTGGTGAAGGATTACAAGCTGCATCTTTTAGACATATGGAGAGGACATTTAAAAATGACAGGGTTGAGTGGGTAGAACAGTATGTGGTTATGCCAACAGTTATGGAGGAAGTTAAGAGATCATATCCACTTGATATTTAGGCTTTGCTATCGAAGCGAAGCAAGCTGTTCAGTAGCATCCCTCCAAGTAGGCCTCCCGATAGAGGCATTGAGCATGTGACTGAGTTAGAGGAGGGGGCTAAACCAGTGCTCACCACTCCTTATAGGCTTCCTACGAGACATAAGGCATCCTACAAGACATAAGGATGAGATAGAAAAGCCAATTAAGGAGCTTTTGGATACGGGACACACTAGACCAAGTAAGAGTCCATTTTCTTCTTCAATGGTGTTGGTGAAGAAGGATGGTACCATCATATTTGCATAAATTACAGAGCGTTGAACAAGACGATTATCAAAAATAGGTACCCCATTCCACAGATAGATGAGCTCATTGATGAGCTACATACAGTAGTCTATTTCTCTAAAATAGACTTGAGATCAGGATACCATCATATTAGAATCAGAGGAGGGTGTAATGTCCCCTTTTCTACAGTAATGCATTTTATGCCTGATTAGCCTATCTAGCCATCCGGATAGTCTAATGGCCGCTTTTCAGAGGATGTCAGTCAATCACAGGGTTACTTGGGCATTTATTTAATATCTGAGTTCAGACTCTATAGTTGGGATACTTTATTTCATAAAGTTATATTATAAAGTCACTTTAATATTATAACTTTAAGTTACTTTATTTTATAAAGTGACTTAAGTGACTAAAAGACGAAAGTGCCTTTTAATCCCACATTGTCTAGTTGATGTAATGGCTCTCATTTTGAGGTTATAAAGGAAGGAGATCTTCCTTGGGAAAGGCACAATGAGAATTTATAAAATAAAGAATTCTATATCTAGTTGCTTGAATGTGACTGATTTCTTGAGGACGTAGCCCCTTAAGGATTTGGAGAAACTGAACGTAGCCCCAGCATTTGGAATATTGGTGGAATTACTTCAGATTCCATATTTGTGCTCATCAAGTAAGTAAAGATATCTAATATTAATGCTTCAGTACTTAGGCCTCAAATTCAGAGAATAAGGAGATGGAGATAAATGTAAGCATCAAAGGATAACAATAACCACGTAGCATTAAAGATTGGTAAACATCGTAGAAACTATAAAATTCTCTATACGGGTGCTGGTCTTCGAATATCGCCCCTAACATGCACCAGCAGCTCTAACAGGAACCACACCATTCAATGATTATACAGTCTGAAAAAACGCAGAACTGACTCCTTGTGTGCAGCTTGGAAGTCGTTCATTACAACACACGGGATCCATCACCCTGTCTTGTCTTTCCCTATCGGGCAGTGTTGGGGGAGGTGGTCGAGAGTGCAGTGCGCGAACACACATACGCATGCACACAGCAGTACAAGAGTGTTGCGCATTCCCAGTGCATAGTGCAGGTGTTTGTGCTCATAGCACGTATAACGTGGATAAGAGGAAGTCTGCGCAGGTGTTGGGGGTTCAGCAGTGCTGGACGCGGCGTGAGACAGTGGTATGCAGATTGGTCGGGTGTTACAGACCGAACCATACCAATAGCCATCCGCGAGTGGCACACCAATGTTAAATTAGCAAGTTGACTGGAAACGACAGGTTGCGAAGGAAACCCAGGCATCCCTTGAGTGTACACGGTGTTGGAACAAGCAGGCATAAACTTCACTTCAAAGGTGCACGATTTCATTAAGGCCCATTCTGGTTTTCTTTTAAGTTGAGGAATCATTATTAATATTGTAATACCAGAGTTTATTCGAATGCTGGCTTAGTCATTAGTTGGGTAATACTTCATGCTTGTAGTGTGTTCTTCCTGGTATGAATGTGTTTATTTCATGTATTGAGGAAGTTAAATAAGAAAATACTACAATTGTTAATCTTGCACGAATTAGAAAATTATCACCTTCCCCCAAGAATCAGAATTTTGTGCAATCCTTTTATAATCAGCCAGCCAGGGTTCTTACAGAGGGCATAGAGAAGACTGCCTTCAGATGTCACTTTGGCAATTTTGAGCTCCTTGTCATGCCCTTTGGTTTGACTAATGCTCTTGCTACATTCAAGTTTTGTATGAACGAGATATTCAAGAACCAATTGTGTAATTTTGTTCTTGTCTTCTTTGATGACATTCTCATTCTCAGTAGATCATGGGAAAGAGCATTGAAACATTTGGATGAAGTTTTGTGTATCCTTGAGAGTGAGTCTTTGTTTGCCAAGGAGTCCAAGTGTGAATTTAGTATGACAGCATTGGTATTTCTTGGGCACATAGTTAGCTGCAAAGGAGTTAGTGTCGATCCTAAGGGAGGGTCTGATTTTCTACAAGGATAGAATAATCTTAGTAGCTGAAACATGTGCTCCACGGGGACGCATCCCCTAGACTTTTAGACCCATTCGAGTCCCCAGTACGATACGGGGATGCAGAGACGGATTTTTGCCATCCCAAATGGCGTTTAAAAATGGTCAAATCGGGTCACATCCCCAAAACGCCACTTTGAGAGCAGCAGGGTAGGGGGGTACAGCTAGAAGTCCCTAGGACGGTTAGGGGATGGCTAGAAGTCCCCTACCCGTCCCGGGGACTTCTAGTCGTCCCCTATGCCCAAGCCATTTTTGGACCTGCCAGTGTTAAAAAATAAGGCATTTTTAAATTTGAAAAAAAGGTTGGTTTGCCCACAAGGACACCCAAACCACATTTAACAATACTAAAACCTAATCTAAGCATAAAATAACCAAAAGAAGAAAAAGAAATTCATTTTCACATTGGCAAAGGAGAAGAGTAACAAGAGAAGGAGCAGCTGGTCAGGGAGTGAACAACAGTTGAAAGGGGAGGTTAGGGCATCAAATCTACTTGATTTAGACTCTTAGACCTACCATCTACTAATTATGGATAGTTATATATTATTGCGGACTTTTATGCTTACTGTTTACTAGTTTAGTTATAGTATTTACATTTTAATATCTTATGTCATTTCATGGTTGAAATTTGGAACCTTTGGGCATTTTTGCTATAAGTATGCCATGTATTGACAATGAGAGCATTTGAATTTTGTTATTTTGCTTATCAATTCACATGTGAAATCTCAATTCAGATCTAATGCTATGTATTAAGCTTCTAAAATGTCTATGATGAATGCTTTATCAATGTTATGATATGCATATTTGAAATTTCTCTCTCTATATAAAAATTCCCTATTTTCTTAATAGTCGTCCCCTACTGTCCCCTAAAAATTGGCACTAAACCGTACTCGTACCGGAAACAAGTCCCCAACCCCTAAACCATCCCAGTCCCTGAAACTCCGTGGAACATAGGCTGAAACTAAGATTAAAAATCAGATTTTAAATTGTGCACATATCCATAAAACTAGATGCATATATTTCTCACTAGATCTTTGATATCCATCAGGAAAATACCATCATGAAGATCTCATCAAAGCAACATATAACAATGAAAGGAGCAATTAGATATGCCTTATGCAGCGACTGTATATCTGATTTATATGACAGCAATCAAATGTATGAAAAGAGAGAAACTCCAACGAGCAATAATTCCAGCTGACACAGTCAATATGAATCAAAATATATCACCGAAGAAATCATAATAAGGAAAGCCTATGTAATTAGGGAAAATGGTGATTTAGTCAAAATGAATCAATATATATCAACGTAGAAATCATAATAAGGAAAGCCTATGTAATTAAGGAAATGGCAATTCTATTCGAATACATGTTAACAGAAGAAGTCAAAAGAACAAAAACAGCAATTAATAAGTTTAAAAAGAAATCAGCGATTAAAAAGGAAAGCATATCGGTTGTCCTAATATTAGTTAAAGATATGTGATCTGCATGAATTGTTTAGATTAAGGAGGTGCTAATAAACATCTGCCAAGTGATCAACAGAAAACAAATCAAAAGTCGCTTGAAGCGATTCTATGAAAAGGTGTGACTTATTTAATGAGGTAATTAATGAAAAGAGATGTTAGTATGTGCAAGAAGTGCGGTTTGGTTATGCAGTAATCACATAACTAATCTGGTTGACTCAAGTTAGTAGCCACATTTCATAAAACAAATTAATCATTGTCAAAGGCCGACCCTTTTCAAAGCAATTTTTTTAAGAGGTGCAATTTAAAGAAGGGATGCAATTAATTAAGAAGTTATGCCTTCTTTTCTAGAGGGTGTGACCTTTTGATAAAAAGGCATATATATAGAAATTGGGAGTGATTGAGAGAGACTGTGTTGTGAACAAATAAGATAAAGTACATACACCAAGAGAGAGAGAAGCATATAAAGAAGATTATTTCCAGAGAATATGAGAAGATTATAAGCACACTGTAAAGAAGAGATTGAGATCTCTTTGATCGGATTTGTGATCAGGTTTGAGATAGATTGAAGGAAGAGCTGATGTGTAGATTCTAAGAGGATCTAGTAATCAGATTTTGTCACTATTGTGATCATCATAATAGCAGAGTTCATCCTTGTGAATTCAATGCTTCATTTTTAGGAGGTTAGTACCTCATTTTGGTGAAGTTGGTGCTTCATATTTGTAAAGTGGTGCTTCACATTTAGAGGTTGGTGCCTACAAACATGTTAAGAATTAGTGTTCGCATAGGGTGTTAGCAATATTGCACCACAGGATGCATAAAATAATGGTTTAGTAGGTTTGTTATGGGTGTTGGGAATATCACATCATTCCCGTGGACTATTTGTTATTTGGTTGTGTTTTCGAATATGAGTTGTCAAACAAGTCGTATCTTTAGCAAGTTGTAATAAGTAGTTTCCTATAAAATAGGGAATATAAATCCTATAAATAAATGGATGTATTGAACGAAAATATAGAAGAAGCATTGTTATTTCATGCATAAAATTATTTGGGGCTTCTGTTTGTTTTGCCCAAAATCTTATATGGTATCAAAGCCAGGTCATTTTCTGTGCCTATTATTTTGTGATGAGGAAAGATTTTGGTGCTGATATTTTTTGGGATGTGATCCCCAAAGCTAATTTGATCTAAAGGCCACAAATTAGAGAATACCTAATATCTATCCTTGTCTGAGGCGAGTAAAGAGGGCATTCACTAGATCAATACAGAAGTGTTTTGTTAGCAAGTGGGTCTTGTCCATTTGTAACTGCTCCTGTCCATTTGGAACTGCATGCCGCCCATCTTCTCCATCCTTGTCAGGTGCTAGGAAGACAAGATAATGAGTGCATTGGATTGTTGATTGAAGGTTTTCTTAAAAATATAAGGAAATCACCTGCATTATAAAAAAAAGCTAAGAATTTTCTTAAGGTTTTGTGTAGGCCTGCATTCTGTTCATCTCCAGAGCCTGCAATTGGAATGGCCTTTTGGAAAAAAATTGCTAGAGCACATAGGCACATAAAGTGATGGTTGAGTAAGAGAATATTGAGCCAATATTGGTGCATGTAAACTACAATCGCACAACATATTATGTAGCACGAATTTTGTAAGGGCGTATGATTCAAAATGGCCTTCACTGTGACCCTCGAAAACCCATGATCTGCAACTGTTTCCGGCTATTGGTTGAGCAAGGATGGTTGGTCATCTGGACAAACCGTGGCAATAATAATATAAGAGAAAGTTATTGAGAACCCAATTCAATTGTCCCTGTTGCTACTATAATGAGATTGCATAGGGATTATCACTGAGCTGTCTTTATCTCTGCACACAATTCTGTGGGTGCGTTATACATGGTGGTCTTCTTCAATCGCTTTGTTCCAAATCATTCTTGGCCCATGCCATTGTGTATATTATCCAATTCAAACGCTCTTTTTTGGTGATTGAATTTCAAGCCACTTCGCCGGCCTTTTTTGTACTCGTTCCAGCTATATTGGAGGGGAATTTATTATCTTTGGCGAAGGCGGTTTTCATAGTGAGGCAATTTCATTCCTTGACTGGCTCACAGTTTTGTTGTTGAACTGTTGAGAGCGTATTTTCCTGAGGATCCGCATTATTATGCCCGCAGACTCCTTCATTGCAAGCTTCTTCAATACATTTGAACTAAGTTAACGGATACTCTTGCCCAGTGCCTCGATGCGGAAGCGGAGGCATTCGGAGGCGGAGGTGGAGTCGGATGCGTGAAGAAGCTCATAGGGAGCATTACAGCTCCCTTTGGATACGCGTGGATGCTCATCCAAGCGCATCCAGAAGGAGCTGTACTGCTCCCTGTGAGATTCCATTAGATTTTCCAGCCCAAATCACACAAACTTGATCTTCGTAATACTGATGTCTTCCATCGACCATCGCATATAATATAGTTGCTGACCTGTTTTTAATCTTTGACTTCCATATTATTGCCAATACACAAATTGCCTTTTTTTTTATTTTGACTATACAATATGCTATTTATCTTCGAAGATAATCGAATCGTATTAATAGTCGTATTTTGTCCAATCACCGAATATTGGAATTATCCCTATCCATGTTATATTCCAGCGGTACTTTTATATTATCGCTGTATTAATTTGCTGACTGATATATTAATGAAATCCTTCACTGTCATTGCTTGGTAGATTTAACATCGTTGTATGTCTCCAACTGTTTGATCGCTGGAACCATTACTTCTTATAACTGTTCATAAAAGAAATCGGTATACTTATAAATCGATATGTATCTCCTTAATTTGAATCTGTCATGAGCCATGAATTGATATATATAGTGCAAAAATACAATTTCTAAGAGATGGTATATAGCCTTGTATATATGGTTAAACTATCAATAATCAAATAATAAATAATACGTTAATTATAACCATATGTTAATCATATATAATAACCATATATTAATTATATAGTAAACAATTATCTAAACAATATATAATATTATATCATTATCAATATTATTAATATATGATTATATTATTAATATACATATATAATACTATTCATAAATAAATTGTTATTAATAACTATATAAATAACATATCAAATAAAATATCACCCATGGTCGATGACTTTCTTAGGTGGCCATTAGTTAGTAAAATCAATTAATATCGACTATAGTCAATAAACAAAACCAAGGTTAGTCGCTGAAATCGTGGCATGGGTTGACATGTTTTAAGAAGGAATACGACTCCTTGCTAGCGTATATATAGCAAGTAAAACCAGCAAGCAAGGGGGGCATAAAACATTGAATAAGAAAATGTATTCCACGAGGGAAGCAACAAGGATAAATACAGTAAAGGAATCTCCATTACTAAAAAGTGAATTATGAAATGCATTTGGAGAAAAGAGAGATAATTCAGCAAAATAAACTCGGAGAATAAGGGTAACTTGACTTCATACGTGGGAAGTAGAAAAGAGCAATTAAATTTGAAATAAGAACCTCCATTAATATGCAAGGTACTAATAGCTCCCCTAATTTAAGTTTAAGCTATTAATATATATAAGACTAGTATGAATAAGAATACGACAGCCATATATGAAATAATCTTGGTCTTAATAGATAATGAGATACTTTAATATTATTAAGCAATAAACTTATATTATATAGTGAACATGAAATAACTCAGAAGTAATTAATAGTTATATAATAAATATATATATGTGTGTGTATTTGTTTGTTTATATATATAAAAATAAATATTGGGGTTATACGATTGAGAATTATAATAATATGAATTAATTTATAAGTAATTATAATAATGAGAATTATATTAAATTAATGTATATAGAGTTAATAGGAATAAGAAAAATGTGTTAAGATTAATACTATTTTCTTAAGTCTAAGAATCAAACTATAAATTGTAGGAGTCTGGTCCTTATCTCTTATCAATGTTCATGTAAGATAGGGAGTGTGCGGAAGGGAAAGGCAGAGTAATTTAGGTCATAAGATAGATAGGTCCAAAGATGGGGTTAAGCCTTGAGGGAGTCCGCTTATAGATTGTTTCACGCGCCCTTGGCACAATAAATCTACCATCTCATGATGTTGTTAGTAAGGAGGTAAGAAGGGATTCATATAACCTATACAAGGAGATCGTTCAACTGACAAATCTAGGATGCTTAGTGAACTACTTGTTGTTGGGTTGCATTTCATTACATCTATATTTGTAATACAAAAGAATTAAGATATTTACAACCTATTTCTTATCTCTTGTTATAGCCCCCAGAGGTTATAGTTGGTGTTGTGTAGGGAGAGGCGGAGTAAAACCAGAGAATGTATTGGTGTCAAGTGCCCTACGACAAGTAAATTCATGCTCTCTGTAGGGTTGAGTTTAGGAGAGAAGCAAGGAATTGGGATTAATTATGTTAATTACCAAATGTATTGTGAAATATTTATCATTGCCTTGAATTAAATTATATCAAATACTTACTAATGCATGTTAAACATTGTAGATTGACAACTTCCAAGAAGGGGACATTACAATTGGTATCAGAGCATGATCTTGCCATCCTGCAGGGTATCATTCTAGCTAGTGGAAACTTGAAATAATATTAATAACTCTATATATACATATAGTTATAAATCAGAAATAGGGAGAGTGATTTATAAATTATTCGGGAACATGTATGCATCTCATGACCAATTGTAATGAATGGAGGAAGTAAGTTAGGGAATTGTAGTTTATCAATTCCCCCTAACTAAGTAGGCCACTCCAAGGGATGGAATAGTCATAGTGGGATGTTATTGCCTCTTGTGGGCCAAGAGGTAAGTCCTCATAGTGGGACACTGTGCGCTCTTGGGCTTAGTTGGGTTGCGCAGTTTACACACACCCTCTCAAGGTTTTCCTACCAAATTAAATCATGATTGATTATGAAAGATGCATTTAGAATGAATCTAACAATATGCATGATGTGTATACTATGTGTATGCTTTGTGTCTTCATCCATCAATGTGTATACTTCGTGTATGCTTCGTGTCTTCACATATTCATACATATGTTTTATAATTTCACGTGTATGCTCTACGGTGATTTCACTTGGTTTATCTAGAATAAAATAAAATAACTTGAGAATGATATATTTGAGGCATGCTATCATACAAACGTGGTTTTTTGCAAACTCAAATAGGCACCACTATAAGATAGTCTAAATTCATTTCTCTAGAAACTAAAAGAAAACTTGACTTGAGTTTAGTTGCCAATTTCAACTATTAAATCATAGTGAGACAACATTTTGTTGCTTGAGGACAAGCAAATTTGGGAGGGGCGGACTGTCATTAACCATGAATTGATATATATAGTGCAAAAATAAACTTTCTAAGAGATGGTATATTTCCTTGTATATAATGTTAAATTCTCAATAATCAAATAATAAATAATATGTTAATTATAGCCATATGTTAATCATATATAATAACCAGTAATGTCCCCTTTTCAGGGCACATTATTTATGTGCCTCGTTAGTCTTTTAATCTTGGCCCGATAGGCTAACCAGGGCCTGACTAGGGTCAGTATGATATTTCGCCTACGGAATTCCAGTTTCAAGCCAATCAGAGTAGTTTCCACAAGGTTTGCAGATACTTACTATTTATAGTAAGTCGTCAGAGTTCAGTCTTCATGGCATTTCAGTATTGGAATTGGAGCGTATCACCAAGAGCTTTCCGGCAAGCTATCACACGTCTTATTTCGAGTTCGTTTGGTCATCCATTTTAATGCTAGAAGATTTCTTACTTTATTATTATGTCACTTTATTATTAAATGGAAGTTAGAATATGAAAAGACAGAGAAGGGAAACTGAAGAGTCACGGCTATTGCTTTAAAGGAAGGAATGGAGGCTCATTTGAGATATGCCTAGTTTATGAATTCATTTTCTCTTGGAGAATCCAAAGAGCTACCAATTACCGATTCTGAAACCTGAGGACGGAAACCTTCAGGCCTTCTCGGTGGATTGGACGGAAACCCAGTTCATCTCTGAGGTGGATTCGCGACGGAGTTCACCATTACTGTTGAATACTATAGTTCAAATTTTGGATTGTTGAAATCCCTTTGTTATTGTATTGTTATTGTATAATGCAATAATATTTGCTGAGGGTTTTAATGGAATATATTGTTGGTTTATCACTGTTGACTCCATGGTTCATTGCATGAATGCATTTGTTTAAATCCGTATGAGTTATATTTGAGGAAATTTGGAAAATATCGGTTTGGGACATTTCAGTGGTATCAGAGCTGGTTTTTCCAGCCAGCCTGTGAGGTTTTGTGAGAACAGATATACAAATGGAGTAATAAGTATTTGCAGTTCGGAGAGTATTAAAGCGAGGGATTAATATTCTATAGGAAGGTTCGATGGATACATGCAATCTGTAAAGAACATTTTGTTAAGAATTATTCTCAGCTTAACACATTCATAGAGTCCCGAATTGAGGATTTCGTCACTATAGTTGGCGTGAAGAAATTCTTCAGAGGGCAGTGAATGTTCAAGACTATGCATGATATACCCAAATCGGGTCTGGCATCGTGGCTATTTGTGAATGAAGGGGTTCTTCTTTCTTCCATCTGCTATTTGATAACGGGGCGGTTTCTGTTTTGTTTTTTTAAACATCACGCACTTGTTGGAGGCGAGTCGAGGGTCGAGTCGACCTTGCCGAGTCATAGGCGAGTCTGAGTCATGGAACTATGGTTTTGCCCAAATTCTTATAGAGCATTGTAAAAGGAGATATTCATATTCAAGCATTTATTACGATTGTTTTTTCCATTCAAGTTTCCACATAAATTCTTGTATTTTTGGTATTCTTATTTGCTAAACTTTGCATATGTGTTGATTACGCTTAAAAAGCCATTACTATTACTTAATCGAGTATTTGAAAAGTTGAAATGTATTAATAGACTTGGAGCCACAACACCACTTTTCATAGGACCATCAAGATATGTGTATCTAGATATTTCATGACAGGTTGGCTTCTTGATGTATCAAGCCACTAGAATTTATATATGGTGCCCAAATATCATGACTAGTAATAGTACAAGTACTGAATGCTGAAACAAAAAATGTTTATTGATGTTTCGTATAGTACCTGAATGACATCAAGTATATAATTTTCATTTCTAATTGCATCAACAGAAGCAATGTCCACCAATGGATAATCCGTCTCGAAACTCATACAATTCTCTTGAAGCAGCAGATCATTGAACTGTTCCAGCCTGTAATTACATGAAAGTTGAGTATACAGGTGCCTAAAAGTGAAAACTAATATGAGATATCTCAATATAAATATAGAGGTACAAAATTTGAACTATATTTAAGGTTAAGAGAAAGCAATTCAATTGAGGGCTTCCAGAGGGGGATGAAGGACGCAGGTAAAAAGGGTGAAGGAGAGGACGCTAATATTCCAAAGAGGTATCTGGTTTGGACAACACCTTACAATGAACTATACATTAGCCTTCTTAACGTTTATATATGTTTCCTGTCTGATATAATAGCCATTGATCTAAAGCTTTTTAGCAGAAAATATACGTTTATCATACTGAATATTTGTAGAACACAGGTTCTGTCACAACATCATGTGAAAGTTTTTAAGTACACATTCCACTTACGTGATTTTATACAAGCAGACATGCGCTTTGCTATTGCCACTATGAATTGGATGAAGAAAAGCAACCCCGCCTGAGCCCCAAGTATCTGTGTATGATCTCCCAAAAAACAGACGATGTGGTACCATTTTCCATTGCATATCTTGTGGAGGAGTTTTGTCTACTGAACCAAAGCAATGCTTTGACATGCCTTCTACCTAGAAAAAGTGTCAATAATGCAAATATCCATCAGACTATTATCAACTTACATGTAAAATCATAAGCATTGCAAAGAAAAATAATGACACGGAGTTTATGAAAGTTTACCTTCCCCCCTTCAATATAGCATAGAAATCTTCTTTTCCACATGTTTGATCCATAGCATGCATACCAAACATGTGTTTTACGTAGAAGCTGTCTCCAACTACAGGCATTACCAGCATTCGATACTGAAACTAAAGCTGACTCATTACAATCCTTAGAACATGAGGTTGATGGAACAACTGCCTCATCCACAACTGTGATAGGAAGCTCCTTATCGCAGTTCAACGCTAACAAAGATTGAGGTGTTCCCTTGTTATCATGTTCATCATCATCAACTTTCAACTCATTCAATGGTTGAATAATACTCTCAGTGGCTTCAACAAAGGGAAAAGAAAGAACTGAAGAGTTCGCCGTGATTTTTCCTGCTTCTGCGAATTCTTCACATCCTGACTCAGAGCTTTCATCACTTGAACTTACATTCAGCTGAAAGATGAGCAATGAAAAGAGAGATGATAAGGAAGTATGTGGCTAGTAAACAGAAACATGCACCACTAATATCAAGATATACAAATCCAAAAAAATGGAGGTGAATTTAATTACAAAATAAAAAAGGAACAATGTACTATGTAACATAACACAGAATGATGCCACTGTTACAAAATAAAAAAGGAACAATGTACTATGTAACATAACACAGAATGATGCCACTGAAATATTGAAAATTTTCCATTGCCTTCAAATATTTATCGTTGTTATTGTTATTATTCTTGAAGGAGATTCGAAATAGCTACCCCCTTCCATTATTTTCCCAGTCCTATTACAATCTGGATAATTGTACATACTAATAGGAAACAAAACAATTCTGATGAGGGGAAACAAAGGGCCACAAAAATCAAAAGACAAAAGTTGTTAAGTATGAACTGACCTTTTCAAGTGATTGCAAGACATCATACTTGATCAGCGCTGGCAATGGTAGATCTTCACTCAATGCTGGCCAGAATGATCTAAGCTCTCGGCGCACCTGAAACAAAGAAAGCATAACCAAATGATATTTGACAGGATTAAAATATTAGATGCACCATACTTAAAAGTGAAATCCAAATTACTACACCATCTGACATATACTAATATGTTGGAGTTTTGCATGTGTTGATTGAGTAAAATGCAAAACATCAAATAAAATATTACCGCTTGTATTACATCCCAAGTCGATTCAAATGGAGGCAATACAGAGGAGCTTCTAATTGTTTTATCTGCAAGCAGAGCTTCTACACAAGCAGCAAAAGAATCTGCCAATGATTCAAGATTGTAACCACCTTCTAAAGCTAAAACAATCTTCCCGCCAGCAAATTCCATCAACTGCACATGCACAACATATGTTACAGGATAAGTCAAAACTCTATCAATACATCTATAAGTTTAGAATCTTGACGTCCACTAATGGCCATAGAGAATAACAAAGATAGACTAATATATAAAATCTAAGTTCCAAAAGCATCTATGAATGAAATACAAGGAAACTTGATTGATACAATGAACTATAGAAATCCTGAGAGAGGAAAAATATCACCTGCATTTCAAGTTTAAATTTGACTTAGAGCATAAAGCTCAGAAAATCATTAATAAGTGTTTTTGAAAAAATGCATAATTGAGTCTAATAACAACTACCTTAAAGCTACAAATATTACCTAGCATAAGAGAAATAGTCAAACATCTTTCAAATCTTACGAACTCCTCATAACCTGAAAAAATCAAACTAAAAAATGTTTCCCTGTAACAAATAACTAATAAAAGAAACCTCGAGTCATTTACGAACATAACCAACCAAGAAAAAACACTGCAGGCTGCATTAGAACTACTTGGCAGATAGTCATCATGTGGTTTCTTACTCCACTCATCCAAAGGGAAACCCAACTTACACCCGAGCTACCCAACTTTTTCCTGTTCTTCTCCCTACTGAAATTTATGAATGTCAAATATCACAAAAACCACACAAGGGAATCCCTTAGCAATTGTATACATTCCAGATAATTTTCTCAAATGAACTACATATTTTTCATATTTTAGTAACTGACATTAGGAATATTTTATAAATTATATAACTTTTTGGTACACCAAGATCCTCAAAGTCAGAACCATCATAGTGAAAAACACAAAAAGAAAGGCATTGGTTCCATGAATAGAGCACAGAAAATTTGGAACAAGCATGTCCAAAGGAACATAAAACTTCTAATTCTTCAATGCAATCTTTCTGTGCTCTGCATTGACTGTATGAGTGCATCCAACTAAGAAAAAAAATTGCAGGCTGCATTAGAGCTACTTGGCAGACAGTCATCATGTGGCTTCTTACTCCACTCATCCAAAGGGAAACCCAATTTACACCCAAGCTACCCAACTTTTCCTGTTCTCCTCCTACTGAATTTCGTGAGTGTTGGATTCACAAAAAGCACACAAGGGAAGCCCTTAGCAAGTATAATACATTCCAGATAATTTTGTCAAATGAACTACATATTTTTAATATTTTTGTAATTGACATTAGTAATATTTTATAAATTATATAAGTTTTTGGTACAAACCAGAACCTCAAAGTCAGAACCATCATCGTGAACGACACAAAAAGAAAGGCATTGATTCCATGAATAGAGGACAGCAAAATTTGGAATAAACACGTCCAAAGAAACATAAAACTTCGCCAACTCTTCAATGGAATCTTTCTGTGCTCTGCATTGACTATATGAGTGCATTATTTCTCACAAACAACTATCACAGGCAAAATTATCATTGAAAGAGTAAAACAGTTTAGCAAACAAACACTATTCATATGACAGCTCAAATTCTACAACCAAACCAATTTTTTCTCCTACTGTTAAGGATGAAACAACAATTAAATTAGGTAAATCACTTAATCTTCCGACTTTTGCTCTCTTAGCATAAGAGTCTGAAGTTGAACCATATGATCCTTGCACAATCAAAAGCTACTGTTCAACAACTTTCTGAAAGGTCGCCATAGACAATCTCAGTAGTGATGAGGGTTTTATAAACTTGAGATTTTGGCCTTGGCCTTGAGATTTTTGACTTGGGTAGTAAAAAGATGAAAATATCCATTTTTTGCATTTTAGGTAAATAATTCAAGCATTACTTTCTGCATTGTTAAAGGAATATTAAGATCTATCTTTCTATATGTTTTGTTATGCTTGTATCTGTTGTAGGAAAGGAGAGAGGTTGAGTGAAAGTTTTGTTGAAACCCTAGCTTTCGAAGTGTGAATCATGGAAAAACTTAAAATTTCTAGACTGAGGTTCAGAGAATAGTGGATTAAATTTCAATTTTAACTTGCATAGCCCTTGTTCACCAATTATTAGGTCTTAAACTCAGTGACCCCAAAGCTACTATCTGACAGAGAACAACGGAATTCATCTCACTTGGGAAGAACCTAAACATTATTTCTTAAGGAAAATACAGAATATAAGATAATTCCAAAGCAGTAAAGAGATCAACTAGTCAATAGTTGAGAGTTGGCAAATATAGATATGGATAAGATAAGATAAGATAAATCTATTAATGTCCAACGAAAGACCACAAAGGATCAAAGGGGTTGTCAAGTACATCAAAAAAGGGGCCTGCCCACAGCATGCGCCCCAAACGACGCCCAAAGAAGAAAGCAACAACTCAAATAAAAACAGAAAGAAGGATCCAATGGAAAAGAGTCCAATGGAAAATCGAAGAAAACCTCCCAAACCCAATTAAGGGTTCCGAATCGCTGTGAAAAATTGTCGAATGGAAGGATAAGCAATAGGACTAGTCAGACTTGGGCAGCCTCGGGGTGAGCCTGGATGAGGATGGGTGCTGCCGAAATGAGCTCGTCTTGGGCTCACACATCTGGAATAAGTGGTGGGCCCCAGTCAACGCTTGGTACCATGCGGTGAATGGATCCCTATGAAAAAGGAAGTAATAAGCTGATAGGGTGGAGGTGTTGGCGGATGCTGGTGCTGAAGTGTGTGGTCCCGAAGCCTAAGGGCCTCCTAAAAGTAAAGGACAAGGCATCTCTGGTCCGTATATCAGAAGAAGGTGGAGAGCGACCGCGCCTCCCTAAAGAGGCAGTAGAACCTCCCCATAATCTCGTAATATAGAGGACGATGAAAGATGAAGTGCTCCTCAGACTCCACCTCCCCAATGCTTCAAAGCTAACAAATCTTGTGCACTCTATCAATATGATGTTCGGTCTCACAGTGAAGCCGATAAGAACCTGCTCGGAAGGAGCCAAGGGGGATCCTGAGGGAATGTGGCCAGTGGTGGGAAAAGTAGGAAGGGCGAACAATTAGTCTATCCTTCATATCCAAAAAGTTCTCTGCATAGAAAGCCATCTTAGGGCGAAAGCCTCCATGGGGATTAACCCGAATAGTATGAATGAACTACCTGTAAATGTCATCTCTGATGTACCTATTCATCTCTTGTCGGGGGGGGAAGAAGATGTGGGGCCATCGAGAGAGTACTGGAAGGGAGGGAGGCGATCCATAGCAATCCCAATAGACCCAAGAAGGTTCGAAGTATACCAAACCATCCACGAGGCCGACCAGAGGAATCAATAGAAATAGTGATGGACTCTGAAGAACATTACGTAAGGTAGGGGTATCTGTGACGCCCCTCATCTAAATTAACAAAGCCCCAAATGCGGTTAAGGTACCAAACCAAATCAAATATGGCCTCAAGTTTGAAGGGACACGCCCCAAACTCTGGAAGAATAATGTTGTGCGGAATAGATTGCTTGCACCTAATGATGCGTCGGAGGAGAGCCTTAACTCGCTCAATAGAGGCCCAATGAGAATCCAACAAAGGACCCCACACCACCGAACCATAGAGAACAGTAGGTCCGATAAGTGTATCCATAAGAGTCATCTTGGACAAGTTGTCCAGGAAACGGTGCCAAAGACATTGTCGCTCTAGGAGAGCCAAAAAAACATACCCCTTATTTATCCGCCGCTGGAGGGCGGGTCTCATGGTAAAACATGGGCCAGAAAACTTGACATTAAGACATCAATCGATGGAAAAGATAATCCTACAAAGCCTAATAGGGCATTCATGGTCAATGGTACAATTCCCACTTACAATAGAGATGAAGACATTAGGAATCATTTTCTCTAGTGTAAAATCTCATACATCAATACAACTTGTATAAATTTCAGCTTCCTTTACTCATTGTTTACAGATGATAAATTGCAACTTCTTTACTATTTTTGTACTTATTTTTCAAATACTAATTTTCATATGTTATTTTAATAGTCATCCTTAAATTTTAGAAATAAAAAGATTTTACCAAAACTTATTCCACTGTCTTGCAAACTCTAAGGAGCAATGAAAATAAATAAAAAAGAAAAACTAAAAATAGTAGAATAAATCCAAACCTTTTATTAGAATGAATAAAAAGGTTCAAGTGTTTTGTTTCCTACCAAGATAGTTTCAATAAATATTACAAGATCAAGAATGCATTCAAACAAAGATCAATGTCTCCATAAATCCCTAGAAGCATGTAAACTTCATCAACATTATCATTGCTAACCATTTGAGGATTTTGGCAAAGAATATCAAAGAGACACAAGCGATTGGTGAGAAGTCGAAGATATAATATTTGAAGCTCATTGTGGACAAGTATGCTTTCCATTCTAGTTTTCCCACGTGTGTATTGATAGTTTGGATCTTAATGGTTAGAGTCTGGTAATTATTCACATTAGTACATTAAAAAAGTTCATGAAAAAATAGGTACACAAAAAAGAATGCAACATTGCATTGTATTTTGCAACATCTTAGAGAAGATGTAATGTTCCCATTTTAGCTCACCTTGGTTTGTGGTTTGGTTTAGCCTATCATTGGCCCTCGTAGACTAAGTCAGATGGTTAGAGGGTCTCAGTTGGTAGAACATGAGGCCAATTCCCATTCCGGAGGACAAGAATGTTCAGGATTGCTCTTTGTTTGGTTTAGTTTGGCACACTTACTATTTATAAGAAGTGACTGTTTCAAGAAAGTCAGGGTTTCTAATTATAGAAGGGCACCTGAACAGGCTTTGTTGCAGTATTGAACTTTGGCATCTATGGCTTGAGTAGATATTCAGGGACTTGCTATTTATAGTAAGTCAGATTCGCAGAACTGCTATCTTTGGCAGGGCACCTGGAGATTTGGCAATTGCAATGGATGTCTGGATTCCTAGTTGACTTCTTGGAGGAGATTTATTAGCTTGGCTTCATATGTTTTAATTATTAATAAAGTTAAACTTTATTAATAATATGTTATAAAAAGTTTATTATAAAGTTATAAAGTAAATGGGGCCAAGTCTTCATTAATGAGCATTAAATATGTTATTAAAAGTGGGCACCTAGACCAAGGAGGAATTGGTTTTATATTATAAAGTCATTTGTGCAACAAAAGCAAATGAGTTAATAAATTTAAATTATTAAAGTGACTTATAGAAGAAGATGCATGAATCAAACTTCTTGAAGTTATTATAAACACAAAAAGGAAGAGATCGATTCATTATGCATATATGAGTTTTTGACTTGTTTCTTGGAATCTTGGGAACTGTGTGTATGATACAAGGGTTTCTGCACAAAATCAGCATTGGAGGGCGACAATTCTTCAATGTTTATGCAATCTGAGGTGGTGAAAGATCCATTGAAGATGTATCTCAGTGATGGCTTCACATAGGAGCCATAATTGTGCTTCATCTGCATAGTTTAGGATGTTGATTGAATTGAATAAAGTATTAATTGCAGAATTTTTGTCCAAGGCAGCCAGTAGTGACAAATCGCAGCCCTTTGTGTTTGATTGGGTGCAAATTCAAGGCATTCATACTCTTTTCTCAGGCCCACGTAAGCCCGAAAGCCAGCATTTGGACTTTCTTGGTCAAATCAACCAATATTAATGCTTCTACATCATCCATATTGGAGCGTCTAGCTATCATTGTTCATTGTAATTAGAATTTGCAAGGGTTTTGGCATAATTTTCTAGGCTGCATTTGATCTCCAGGTTTTCCTTTAATCTGCAATTCCATTTCTATATTTTCAATGGCAAATGTAATGCTTCGTTATTATCAATATATGAATTAAGCAGTCTCTATTGGCAAATTGCAAGTGTTTAGATTTGATTTTCATGTATTGTCAATATTTCGAAAAACTCAAAAAACCAGAACACTACAAAAATAATTCAAAATCACAGAAAGATACAGGTAGGTTAGAGGTTGAGCCAGCAGGACTCATTACAAAAGAATATGAGTATACTATCATAGAAAACTAATGCAAATTAGCTGGTTTGAATATAGAATTCAACAATCTCTGAAATATGGATTGGGAATTCGTATGACCAGATGATTATGACAAAAACTTCATATAGGCCCTCACATTTACAGAAGGTTGTCTTACAGATGCCATCTTCTCTAATTCTATTTAGAGATAACCAGATCAGAGATCTGATTTAGTCTATGTTACCGGATTCCTCTGTTGAGGCCCGGATCCTGGTTCTGGTACGATCCGGATCCTGGTTCCTCCCGGATTCCTCCAGGGTTCTGGAATGGAATCCGGGTTCTCTATGGGTTCCTCACTGAGGAACCCACAGAG
>MU224907.1:368057-382116 GCA_018584345.1 Thuja plicata
TATAAACTAATATGTAGTAGAATGCAATTGCCTTGGTGATTGATTGATTCTACAAAAATATATTTATATTTATATATAGAATCTATAATGAATAGTTGTGACTATTCATTATAGAGAGATGTGGCTGTTGATACTAAATGAAGTGATTGTTCATTATACATATCATTTATTAATAACTAAAATATATATATATATATATATATGAGTTCATTCAATATATATTTATCAGAGAAATATATATATATTAATAATTATTATTAATATTATATATATATACATATATATATAATATATGCATAGTTAAACACAAACGAACAATATGTTAACAGAGATGAGCAAAGTCTGACAAAGAATATCTAACACTTTCCCTGATTCCTCATGTACTGGGAACATGGAAGATCAAAATGGGGTTGCATTAAATAATAATGATACAAAGCCAACTGAGACTGTTGCTTGCATTAACTTTGTAACTGATGATCACCTTGCTAAACAAAATGCTAGCATAGATGATACTAAGAGAAATCTTGGGCCGGTTGGTCAAGAAAATACACCATCTTTGGATATTATTAATCAGGACTTAACTATAGATATTGGTCCCTTATCAGAATATACAGACTCTGCTTATCCCCTGGAAACTGAGGTTAGACTTGCTGATGATAATGGAAAAATGATAGACATTGACTGTCCTAACATTAAGAATCAACCTCTCGGTAAAGATGAGGGAGGAGTGATTAAAATAAATATATCAAGAAGAGAAAAGAGAAAGAGGAAAACTATGAGTAGGACAAACAATGCAGTAAAAATTGGAAAGGGCAAAGGGAATGTACTTCCTATTTGCTTCAATAATTTGTGCAAGAGAAATAGGTTTGACTCTCCGCCTTAAAACCACCCACGATCAACTGTGTTAGTTGGAATATTAGGGGCTTTGAATCCCTTGATGGGCAGTATGTCATTCAAGATTTTTGCAATAAAAATTAAGATATGGACTTCCTGTTTCTTCAGGAAGTTAAAGCATTTAGATTCAATTTAATAAATAATCTGAAATTTATATGGAGGGGATCCAAAGCATTTCATTGTGATCGTGAAAAAGTTAAGGGTGGAATAGCAATTTTAGTAAATGAACAATGGACTAAATTTATTTCTAACATTGGTTTCTCCCCTTGTAATAGATGTCTTTTTGGCTCGAAATAGCCAAAGAAAAGAAAAAATTTGGCATTTGTGCACTTTATGCACCTAATGAACACCAAGAAAGAGCATCCTTGTGGCCATAGTTGCAAGACTCACCGAGTGGCAAGTACTCGCCGAGTCTTTGAGCTCCGCGAGTAAAACAGCAAAAAACTCGCCACTCGCCACTCGTCGAGTTTTACTAAAAACTCGCCGAGTAATCGGCGAGTTTTTATTAAAATATTAAAAACTCGCCCGTGTATTTCTGGGCACTGCAAAAGGCAGAAAACGTCATTTTTTTTCTTATTTTTTGCCGAGTTTTTTTCAACAACTGGTCGAGTTTTTCCCGATTTTTTTTTCCAGGCCTTGGCGAGTTTTAGCCAAGTGAGAGTCTTGCAACTTTGCTTGTGGCAATGGATGACCAACTCTCTCCCAAAGATTCCATGGGTTCTAGGGGGGATTTCAACATGGTAAAATATAAAGAGGATAAGAAACGAGGGAATCCTTGGGGTTGGAAAGTGAATGAGTTCATTTTTTGGAGAAGGATGAAAAAAATGTTAATATTAATAGTTCCTTTAGAAGGCATGAAAAATAATAGCAAAGGGATCTGATACACATGTTGCAACAACCAAGATTCAAGCTAAAGAGTCTACTGAAGGTTGGATATATTTTATGGACAAGGAGATAATAATTGTTTTGCTGAGAACAGTGATAATAATGTTGTGAAAGTTGTCCCGAGTGCATTGTCAGACCATCATCCTTTCAAAACCACTATTATGATCAAGAAGAAGAATCATGCATCCATCAAACAAAATGGGAGACTCTTAAAATTGAATACAAGTGTAATGTCCCCTTTCTAGCCCATCAATTCATGATGTGTCGTTAGCCCATTTTGCCTTTGTCCCGTGGGCTAACCAGGACTTTATAGGGATTAGAGAGAGATTTGGCCTAGGCAATTCCAGTTTCAAGCCAAGCGGAGTTGATTTAGCAGGGTTTCCAACTACTTACTATTTATAGTAAGTCGACAATGGGCTCAATGATTTTGGCATTTCAGTATTGGACTTGGAGCGTCTTGCCAAGACCTTTCCAACGAGCTATCACGCATGGTTTTCCTAGTCTAATTGATAGCGTATTTTAATGCCTAGAGATTAAATAGTTTATTAATAAAGTGACTATTAAATTAAAGTACATTTTATTATAAGTCACTTTATTATTAAAAAGAACATTTTATTTTCTTAAGTGGGAAATGATATTTTAAAGGGGAAAGTTATTTATCCCACATTCACAGGTCGATTGAGGAACCTTTAAGAAGTTATAAAATGAAGTGAAGAGCCCATTCTTGAGCATGCTTGGTTTATGTTTGATTTATTATCTCCTCTCGAAGAATTTGGGAGCTTTGGCTTTTAGCTAGTTTGAGGACGGAAACCCTCGAGCTAGGAGGCAGTGGACAAAAACCCATTGTTTGTTGGAGATATCACTTAGGTGTCTCACTTGTAATCCAAACTCATATTTATGGTTATCCAACCTGGCTGTAAGTTTGTGATGTCCCCTTCTAGTTAACATCAGTTAGCAAAGAAGTTAGCCTATCACTGACCCTCGTAGGCTAATGAGGTTGGTTAGAGGGCCCTTTGAGGGGTGCATCTACTTCAGTGGTTAGGATTTTGCAGGTTTGGCTTTCGTTTGAGGTCTCCAGGACTCTGTATGCAGTAGATTCTATTTATAGCACATTTTTTTATTATAGTGAGTTTTGAGAGACTCTGAGAGGGACCCCTGCTATTTATAGAAATGGGGTATGGTCATATGCGGCTTGGTCACGTCAACTCCCTGTTCAGACGGCGTGCAAAGATGATGAGTAATAATGGAGATTTTAATATTTATTTCACTAAAATAAATATTAATAGTTTTGAGTTTATATTATTAAGTTATAATATAACTTTATATTATAACTTAAGTCACTTAAATGAAGGGTCGAGTTATCATAGATGGGGACAAGAGAACAATTAATTATAAAAGAATTATTTGTCCACCAACCATGGAGTTTAAGTAAAAAAAACTAATTAAAAATTGGGAATATATATTTTATCCCACATTGGCCAGGAAAGTGTTTGAGCTCTCATAAGAAAAGGATAAAAGGGACTTACGAGCTCATTCTCAGCATGTGATGTGAATGATATTTTGCGGAGAATATTTGTCTTAGGCCTTGTGGATTTTTTGAGGGTTTCAGCCTTCAGGAAGACTGTGAGTATCAGTACAGAAGAATGTGAGACTTTTGTGTATCAACATTCAGAGGCTGTGAAATACCATTTGATATTGCTTTAGAGTTGGCTTCATTCAGGAGACAAATTTGCGCAGACTTGTGGAGATTCCTTTCAGTATTGCAAGTTGATTATACTTCAGATTTTTGGCATGGATTTAATGATCAGTTTACATTCATAATTGCAATTGTACGGCTGCTACAATTAATCTGCTGTGTGTGGCCAGCAAAGAGGAAATAAGCTTTTAATAATCCTGATACTCTTTATATTTTCCTCAGTTTATTTCATATGAATAAATGTAAGAGTTTCATGATGACTGGTTGTAATGCTTGAAGCTATTTGGTTATCTATTGACTTTAAATTAAGCTCCAGCATTTCTACTGTGTTTTTTTGCATTATTTGTCTTTAAAAATTGCTATATATATATCAAGACATTGCGAAGAAACAAACATAAACGCACTAGGCTCAGTGAAATCACAGAGTTAGCCTAAAGAGTCGGTGAAGGATTCTTACATCGGTATTAGAGCTTGCCTGGAAAGTGTTTACAAATTGTCAAACATCCAAAATTAAACCACAGTTCAGTGTTTGTCAAAGTTAGAGCCACAAGGGGTTCTTACAAAGTCCTATGACTACGATTGGATCTTTTGTTGTTCTATTGAAGATTTAAATGCAATTTTCATAAATCTATTTCAGCTGGATATTTTATATTTTTTTTACAATGCGCTGGATAAATCGAAAACAATTGCATGCAAATTATCTGTTTGAATTTTTGTGGTGTAAAATTGGGAAATAATATCCTAGGGGAATATTAAAACTAGCCTCCATAAAATCCAAGGTTGAAGGAATTGCAACTCTCAGAAGCATTACCAAAGCAGTCAATGGTAGAGGGGATAAAAGACAATACTAGAACTCCCTTGTTGACAACCTTCATAGACTTTTAAAGACTATAGGGAAAAGGGAAGCAATAGAAAAAAGGAAGAAAGAAAATATGCTTCAAGAGATACTTACTAAAACTCAATCAAAACTCCAAAATAATCCTAATAATAGGTATCTTATTGAACTAATTAAAAATGCTAAGCACAAGATTAGAAGATCTCAGACTTACAGAGCACAAGGGGCCAAAATTAGGGCAAGGATGCAATGGATTAAGGAGGGGAGCAGAGGCTCCAAATTCTTCTTTAATTGTCTTAAACAGAAACAGAACAAATAAGTTATAGGTCGCATTCAAGATAACAATATATGGAACTGTGAAATTTCAATAATCAATAATCAATAATGTCTTTCTGAGATTTTACCAAAACCTTTTCACTGCTGAAGATAAGGATTATATGCGTCAATAAGCTCAATAATTTCGTATAAGCATCATCCCTTCCAAGATCAATGAAAATATTGCTAAGGAATTAAGAAAAGAGCTCACTAAAGAGGAAATTAGGAAATCAATTGCCTCCTTTCATAACGGTAAGTCACCATAGGCAAATGGGTTATCTGCAAAACTCTATTAAACTAATAAAAGGGTGAATTGTGGATGATTTGTTTAAAGTCTATCAAGAGGCTATCCACAAAGGTACACTGAGAGAAAAGATCAATAGAGGCAATTATTAGAATGTTACCTGTTACCTAAATATTTTGCAAGTCACTAAGACTATAACTTGGCAAAATGTATCCTTTAGGCAGCAGTATGTAAGATTACTCTCTCCTCTCAACAATAGGGGAGGCTCCCTTCTTACCGCAGGTGGCTTTAAGTAAAACTGAACTATAACACATACAACTCTGCTTGCTACAGTAATACCGGTGGCTCAAAGATTGACTTAAGAACAATCGTTTGAGACAGCAGTGAATTTTATCTAAAGATAAAATGATACAAGAGCTCAAAGTCTCTTGTCCTCATTTCAAATAAGTACTCTAGTTTCATATGTTCAAGAAAGCTCAAAGTCTTCCCTTGAACATCCTCTAATAAATCTAAAATTCCAACACTAAAGCCCAAAGTCTTCATCTTTAGAATGTTACAGCCACTACTCTCTATAGTAACCCCAATCTTCTGAAGCACAAAGTCTTCAGAAAACTTGGATTAAAGATGCTCCAATGAAATAAACAAGTTAACTATTCAATCTGAATCAAGGATCAACAAATGTTACATAAGAAAAGATTCATCAATTGTAAAGACAACAACTCAAAGTTTGTCAATCTCTATTCCTTTTATTCAGATGCTCAACTTTCTTACAATGAAACACAAAGTCTTCAGAATATTAGAGTTTTGCCTATAGTTTACTTGCACACAACAAAAGATGAATATTTACAATGAGCTCCCTCCTTTATATAGGAAAAGAGGAGAGAGGAAAGTGGAGAAGAAAGAGGAAACCCTTAACCACTTTGATTTATTCAATCCTTATCCCTAACTAACTTTGACCTATTCAAAGCTTATCTACAACTAACTTTGACTTATTCAATGCTGCGAGTCGTAATGTACTTGCAGCATGATTACATGGAACTACTTTGCACGTGACACTATCACATGCAATTACATCTTGTTCTTACAGTGCATGTAATTTGTCAATTACAAATTACAAAATTAAGTGTCTAACAAGACACGACATCTATTTACATCATCCTTTTTTGGTCTTCATGCTGCTACAGGATGCCCCATGACTGATGTGTTTTGGTTGGTGAAAGCATCTCGAACTAGAATATGAATCTCCATCCTTGTTTGTTTTGCATCATAGTGGTGATTGCTGGAAAAGCATCTTTTCATTATCATTTCAGTCTTAAAAGCATTCTATGCCAATCATTATTGCTTCTTCCATCCCTTTCTTTGTATGACTCCATCACATGGTTATTCCTGCTTCATATGCTTCTGCAACCTTGGAATTTGTAATCAAGATTTTGAAACTTAATCACATGTTTGAGGAAGATCTCATTTTTCTTTGCAACCACATGGGAAGTACTTTGCTTCTTGCAATACGAATCTTCATTTGTTTGAGGGGAAGAGCATACATCTCATAAAAGGACACAAAAAGGTGGGTTTTTGGGGGTGTTTTGCATATTAGAAAGTTGGGCTTCTTCTTTGACATGTAAGTATAAATATTATGAAAGAGGTGGGTTTTTCAGTTCATAATGCACATTAAGAACTTAGTATTTTGGAGCACGTATGCGGACAGCAAGCTTTGAGTTAGATAAAATGAAAATATTGACGCATATATGCATGAGCAAATGTTCAATATGCAAGGTGGGATTTTTGGAGACATTTGTATTTCATAAAAAGCCATGAAAAAGCATGAAGGTGGGCTTTTTGGTTTTCATTGCATATTGGGAATTTCACATTTGTCTTTTTAACATGTAAATGTGAGAAGGTGAGTTTTTCTTGACAAATTACATATGGGGCAGCACTTGATCTCTTCTTATTCATTTTGGAAAGTCACCATCAAGAACGGGGTTTTTAATCCTGAGTGCATATGAGGATAAATGACACCCTCATGTGCAACTTAGAAGAAAAATGGAAGAAGAAGATGGAAATGGAAAGACAAGAACATGTAAATCTGAAAGTGAAATGAAAGATTTATATTCATGAAGAGATAAACAAACATATAAAAACTTAAAACTTAAAACAAACAAGAAAAAGAAAGAAATTGCACAAACGTCTTACCTTCCCTTGAGAAATGCCAAGAATAGAAAGCCTTCAAAATTTGGAGCAATTTTGAAATAAATTCAAATGATTTTCGGATTTAGAAATGATCACAAGTCTTGAAGTTTTATAGATAAAGAGTTTGATGAATCCTTCTTGCCAAATCCACATTTTCAAGAGTCAAGATGATGTTCCATGGAGCTGTAACATTTTTCTTATGCTCTAGGCGAGCCTCTTCAAACCTAAATACAAGTATTAAAACTTGTATTTAAATTGCAAAAACCCGTCAATGATAAAGTGTGCCCTATTATGGGCTTCTTGAAGAAAAACGCAGGTGTATAACATGCTTAAAAAACGTCATTTACCTTTGCTGGATAAAAACGCAGCTCTATAAACGCCCAAGATTTGCAAAAAAATCTCCACAAAAATCACCGTTTTTGGCATAAAATGCCCATGGCAGGCTTCTTGAAGAAAAACGCAGGTGTTTAAATGTGTTTTGGAAGCATGTAAATGCTCCAAAAATCGCCACTCTTAGTCCTTTTAAAACTGCGGCTCTTAGAGGAGAAACACAGGTTTCTTGGAAGTTTTTTACATATGATTCCATAACACAAAACATATGTAATGTGTTCAAAAACACCACTCATGGAATCTCCCAATCATAACGGGTTTTAGAACAACCTTTGCATATGCAAAGCCCTTTAAAATCGCCACCAATCTACTTAAGGGAGGAAACATGGATTTTTAGGTAAGTATTGCATATTAAACATACATGCAACAATCACAAAAATCGCCACTATTAAACCTTTACGGGTTTTGCAAGCATCAAATACATGTCTTTGAAAGCATGTATTTATAATATGCACTCGGGTTAGAATTCGCCACTCATAAAGCCTTCGATATGAAAGTTTATAAAACAAACTTTTAATATGCAAATGCATATAAAAACCCCACATACATACTTATTCACATGCTTTTGCATTCAAAAAGCTCTAATTTATGTATTTTGGAACCAAGTATTGATAGATAATGGAGTTGTAAAAATGACTTGCATATGTGATGACATGCAATGTTGAATAAAAACCCCACCTAATTGTATTTAAAACATAATATTTATATGTAACTTATAATAGTAATAATATAATATAATATGCAGAAAGACTTAAAAAGTCCACCATTACATATTAAACCATTAAAAACTATAAGTAAAACTTCTCAAAATGATGTGAAATTTTAAAGTGGGGTTCTAAACCCACTTTACATATAAATGACGTTTTTACTTCGTGCAATTACCAACAAAAAGCCCACTTTTGAAGGATTTTAACCAAGCTGTGCAATCAGGCAGAAAAACCCCACCTGCAGTACGCTTAAAATCTTAATAACTTGAGCTAGACAACTTCGTTTGAGGTCTAAGATAGCTCAAAACGAGCAGATTTCAAGGGCTATAAACCAAAGGCAAAAACAAGACCAAAAACCCAACAAACAATTAAGGAGAAACAAACAAAGACTTGCCTTGAAGAATTTAACCCACAAAAATTTTCGTAGGGTTGCCCCAATTTTGCGAATACAAAATTGAAGACAACATTACCTAAAGATGGAGATAAGAGCCTAATCAGGAGGCCTATGACATTACTAAATGTATCTTACAAAATCCTAGCTAAAGCACTTGCTAGGAGACTCGCTAATATTTTGCCCCAAGTCATCAATATGACGCATATTGGCTTTATTTAAAAAATTATATATAAATAACCAATTGGGAAGGATTAGACTGAGTTGAAAGAAGTGGACAGGATGTTGGTATTCTATTGCTAGACTTTGAAAAGGCATATGACCAAATTTAACGGTCATTCATCATTGTTGTCAAGAAGGCATTGGGGTTTTCAAAAACATATTGCAACAAGGTTAAAGCCTTGTTCAAAGATGTGAATGCTCACTTGGACATTAAAGGGAAACTAACTCACTGAACCCTTTTCCTTAGGCAAATCTATAAGACAAGGTTGTCCATTAGCCCCGGCCCTATTTGTGATTGCCTGTTAAGGGCTATACTACATTCTAAAAACTAAAAGGTTGATTCCTAAGTTGAATGGAATTACTTTACCTAATGATGCCCCCTCGCTTAATATTCAATTTACAGATGACACCGCCCTTTTCCCAACTCAAAAAGAAGAGAATGTCAAGAATTTGGTCAACAGACTTGAGCTGTTTTGTAATGCTTTTGCTTCCAAGGTGTCTCTGACTAAATCTATCCTCCTCAATTGGAATGACAAACCTCCTGACTGGATCAGTAACTATGGGTGGCAATGGGGTGGTCACCCAATGGGGTGGTCTTAATATGACTGTGAGTTATCTTGGGATACCATTCTTAGTCTCCCATTCTCTTCCTAAAATATGAGATTGGATGTTTTCAAAAATTGAGGAAAACTTACTAGTTGGAACAGAAAAAATTTGTCCTTAGCAGGGTTATTGCAAGAGTGTCAAAAATATTTGTCCTCGTAAACCATTTACTATGCTTCAACTCGGTTTTACGTCGGATATCAAATTAAAAAGGTCCAAAAAATTATAAGACGGTTCTTGCAGTCTGATGGTAGCGGATGTCACAAAAAGCATGTTGTTGGTTAGGATTGGTGTTGTACTAATAATATGAAAGGTGGTCTAGGCCTTAAAGACCTCAAGAAGCAAGGTATTGCATTAGCTATGAAGCGGATGGTTAAGGATCTTAAAGGAGATGAGCCATGGAAGGTTTTAATAAGAGAAAACATTTATGATGCCTCTGTTAGAGGTGCTAAGAAGAGGAAAAGAATGCAGTCATGATACTCTGTTTGGCAAATTTAATGCAACCCCTTTAGGATCTAATGTGTTTCGTAGTATATGGCAACCTTGAAAGATGTGTAAAAATTCTCTCCATAATGTGGAGTCTTTAAATTTATCCAAAGTTGAGATGGGGGGATAAGGTCTATTTGGTGGAATGTTGAACATAATGGTAAGTCTTTAGCCCTGTTGCAAGGCTGCTCTAGTAGAAAATGGAATGACATTGGCATCTCTACTTTAGAAATTCTCTGCTTTGGGCGTGATATTATGAACTGGGAGCAGCTGAAACATAAATTTCAATTGTCTGATAATAGTAAAAGGACATTCTCTGTTTTGAGTAAGTATTTCTTGTTTGAAAAAGCCAGTGAGATCATTAATGAGGCCACTTTTTTATCCAATATCAAATGGGCTAGTGGCACCCTCCTCAACATCAAAGCTAAGATCCTATATCAATTCCTTACTCATTCCAACACCATACTAAACCATGTTAAAAAGAAGTAGGAACTTGAACTTTCTGAATCTCTTTGGAAGAAAGCCCTTCAGCAATGTTGGTCAAATGGTCTAGAACCTAAGCTCAGTTGTTTTAGATGGCAGTTACTCCTCCATAAGCTGGTCACTAGCCCCACACCTGCCCAATGTCTATACTGTGGTCAACTTGAATCCTATTATTATATCTTTTTACAATGTCACTATACTGTTTGTATGTCATGTCCCCGTTTCAAATAGAATTTTCATAATAATTAAATACTATTAAATAAATAATGATAATAAAATTAAAAAATTTAAATTAATAATAATATTAAAATAAATAAATAGATGATAATATTCTAATCACAATTTTAATAATAATAAATAATAATTCAAATATAAATAAATTTATAATTAATATAATGATATGATATATAATTATTATAATAATATAACATATGATTAATAATATCAAATACTAAATATAATTACAATAAGATAATGAATATATAATAATACAATAATAAATATCAATAATCGAAGATAATATATCAAATATCATCATTATTATAATAATATACATCAATATATAATATTTAATATTAGAAATGTATTAATTAAATATTAACATAATAATCTAAACGTTTATACAAACCTCTTTATTACCATAATTGAAATATATTATAAAATGTATATCAATGAGGATCACATATTCAAATGTTAAATGTAGGGGCCACGACCTTTGAAGGTCAACTTTCCCTCCTCGGCGTGAATATAACGGGGAGATTTCAAAAATGGGGAAAAATTCATATAGGGAGATTATTATATTGTGAACATTAAAGGACGGAACACAAAAAGAAGGAACAGTAATGACTCATAACCTTCATCGACCATTATATTACAATGGCAACGATAGCAGAAGTATGAAGGAACAATTGAACGAATAGATCTCAAGACACATCTCCGAATTGGCAGTGATTAATTGTAATGTCCCCTTCTCCCGAATAGACCATTATGGCGCATGATTAGTCTATCTCCCCGTCCGAATAGACTAATGGCTTCTTTCAGAGGATGCCAACCAGTCACAGGCCTCAGTGGGTGAATATTTATTATTTGGGACTTATAAAAGTCAGATTATAAAAGTCACTTTATGACTTAAAGTTACTTTATATTATAAAGTAACTTAAGTGACTTAAGTGAGAGCTCTTTATCCCACATTGCTTAGTTTTCAGTGTTTTCCCTCACTTCGAGGTTATAAAAGCAAAAGGTACTCCTTGGGAAAAGCGCGATGAATATTATAAAAAAAAGGAAAACAAATCCCTGGTTACATTTGTCACTGGTTTTTCTTGAGGACGTAGCCCCTTGAGGAAATTGAGAGGTTGGACATAGCCCCGGCACCTCAATAATGGTGAGATCATACAGATTTCACATTGGGTTCAACAAGTAAGTTAAAGAATTAAGTTTATTGCACAAACATTCTTAGTATTGAACACAGCATTGGAGGAACTCGGTAGTATTCCAAGAGTTGAGAAGTTTAGTTTGCACTTGGCTTTTCTTGTTGAGGGAAGATTATCAATTCGGGTATTGACTGTGCGTTTTGAGGAGGCACATTTAAACAACTGTGGATTTTTCTATTGGAGGTTGTTGTGTTGTCTGTTGGTGGTTGCCGTGAGGAACCAAAACTCCCACACCATTGTTCACATTCCTTTAGGAGGGCATCGTGAGTGTAGCGTGGCTGAAGATTGAGACGTCATTGTTGGACGTCGAAGATATTCAGATCTCAGAGGTATCGTGTGGCGTTTTACATATCCCCTGCTATACATTTTGACGGGACTTAGTATTGGAAGTGTGGCTGTATCAACTTGCTGGACGCCCAGAATTTAATGTCTGCGGGTCGTGCTGTATCTCCCACCATCTGCATTCATATCGGGTGGCATTCTGGTGAAACTCGGGTGTACTCTTGGTAAACCGCGACAGCATTGGGGGTGAACGTGTTCAAAGCATCCACATCAACGTGCTAGGACTCGTCACGGGACGTCCAAGAAGAACTGGATACACAGCATCAGGGGAAGGTAATAATGTTAAACACGTGTTGATTGCCACTGTCAGTACCGTCAACCATCACAAACTCCCATCAGAATTTCAGACGACTACCATCTCCCACACAGGCAGTCTAGGTGGACATGAAGGTTCTTTGCCAACGTAATTGTATCTACATACACAGTTCGGTGCTGATGCATAACTCTGAGTATATAGAAATCGATACAGCAGCTTCAGACCATTGGGTGTCTTTCCTCACTGTTGTCCGTGCCTTATCATCTCAGAGTGGCTGGAATCGATTAGACCACATTGGAGATCACTTGTAAGTGGTGACTATCATTTCTTGTGTAATATGTTATGATTAAAGATATAGGAATGAAATAGTTTATCAAACGTGGGAAGCTACTATATGAGTTATTAATAAATCTCCTTCATTAGTGTGGCACTTGGTCTTTTATTATATCTCATGGCATTTCGATTATGTCCATGCATCATTTGCGGTTGATTAGTTAAGACACCACTTCACACCAAACCATTCTGGGAAGGAAATACATGCAGACCTGGAATGTTAAACAATTGACAAGAGTACTTGAAAAAATTAGTTCTGAGAAAACAAAAGCAAAATCCACTTCGGATCATTACATTAATATATGCAAACTCTACATCATATAAGCAATTCACCACAAGAATGGAGGAGCTCGTACGACATCCATATCTGGCCGATTATATTGGTGACTCAAGACCAAGTATGTAGCCATATTCATAAAAACCGTCTTACCATAAGGGATGATATCCAAACCGTTTAAAGCGATGGTGGTTGTTTGACGGGAGAGTCCAATAGGTTGGCGAACCAGTGATCAAAGCATTAGCGGCAATCTCAACCTTGTGGTGCATTCATCACCATCGAACAACATACAGATCTAAACTCTTGATATCGTCATTGGTTATCTGGTGGTGTCACTTGACAATGGCCATTGGAGGGCCATTTGGAGGAGATAAAAATACCTTCGGAGAAATAGAGAGTTATGCATGGTTAAGAAATGGGTTAAGACCTCACTATCTTATATTAGAATCTAGGAGATCATTTTTAGAGGCAGCTGCTTGAGGAAACACAAACACCTACACACATTGTACATGTTAAACTTGGAAGCCTGCCTTCTCCATGTATGTTGGAGCTTCCGGATATCTGAATGTTAATAAGTATTTGGAAATGCACAGCAAGATATTCAAGCAGACATTCAGAAACAGAACCAGCTCTTGCATATTTTCCAAAGACTAAATCAGAAGCAATAATTATTCCTTATTCGCTATAAGCCATAAAAAAAGACTATCAGCACATTATTATTACTATATCATAAACAGCTTGAAGCAATTTAGAGGTAGCTTGCAATATATAGACATATCAGGGAGATCATAGTAAATCCCCCAAATGCAGATCAACATATAACAGAGATCACTCTTGCCCAATTATCATCACTAGAACAGGAAATCAGAGATCATCATATATAGATAGGATTGGGAAGAAATGAATCATTAAATATAAATATATTGATATATGGATCATTGAATATTAATATATTAATATATATATAGACTATAAATATATTAATTACTGATTAAAAGAATTTGGGGTCAAATGAAGATAAGAAATTATGAAATATGTTTTGACAATCTTCACAAGCAAGAGATGAGAAACGAATTACTTATA
>MU224907.1:397114-424831 GCA_018584345.1 Thuja plicata
CACCTTGTCCGATGGTATCATAGATCTCATATCTATAATGGTAGATCCTTTTCTACCAAGTATCTTCTCATGACGAGACATGAGTCATATGTGTGCATCATCATTTCAATGCCACGAGTCTTCGACTCAAATATTATAGGTAGCACCAAGTTCATGATGTCTACAAACCATATATGGATTTCCTAGATCCACGAGTCTCCCCGACTCAAAAGAAGAATATTAAAATCCATGATATTCTAAGTAGTATCAAGTCCATGATGTCTACTAACCCAAGATGTTAACATTTCATGTGTGGATTGATCAGATCCACAAAAATATCAAGTCCATGATATTTATGTTAACATCAAGTTATCAAATTCCAAAGTGTGGATTTTTCAAATCCAAGAATATCAAGTCCATGATATTCAAGGTAACATCAAGTCCATGATGTCTACCAACCATGAGTCATCTAGACTCGAGAGATATCAAGTCCATGATATCAAGAGCAATAGTTTAACGAATATCAAGTCCGTGATATTCACCAAGTGCTTGGAGTAATGGTCTATCGACATCAAGTCCATGATGTCCACCAAATACTCAACTATGGATCCCAGATCCATGAGTCTCCTATACTCAAGCGATATCAAGTCCATGATATCAAGAGCATTGGTCTACCGATTATCAAGTCCATGATATTCACCAAGTGCTCAGAGTAATGGCTTCCCGACATCAAGTCCATGATGTCACCAATACTCAAATGTGGATCCCGGATCCACGAGTTTCCTAGACTCATAAGAGGAACATCCATGATATTCCTCAAGTATTAAAAAAATATATGTTTTCAACTAGATAAAAGAAACATAAATGAAATGTGTTCATTCTCCCAAACATGAAAACATGCTCATTCTCCCAAACGTGTAAATGAAATCTGTTCATTCTCAAACATGCAAATGAAATCTGTTCATTCTCAGACATGTAAATGAAATGTATTCATTCAATATTGTCTCCTATACACAATATAGGTTCTGCTATGAGCACCATAAATAAATTCAAACGAGGTACGCTTCCGCTCATATATGTTAGAAGTATAACATAAGCCAATATAAAGCATGACCTCGCATATCCAAAATGTATAACATATACTCATACATACATAAGATGTAACAAAACATGTAACATGTAAAGTATACCAATGTAGAGTATACCAATATAACATATACCAATGTAACATATCCCAATGTAACATATACCGATGTGACACATACCAATGTAACATATACTAAAGGTATGCCAGTATAGCAAAGTAAAGTATGCTCTTATACAAAATGTATGACATATTCCAAAGTCAACAGCAAGTATAAGTTCTCAACCAGATTTGAAGAAACAAGTTTTCTTCCCAAAGAGAAGGCAAAACAGAGGAATTTATAACATAATGCAAGTGAGCCCATATAAAAACTCCCTCTTAAAGACCATGAGTCACCTAGACTCATGAGGAGAACATCAAGACATGATATTCATCCAATATCAAAGTAAAATCTTAGCCATAAGAGTAAATCTTATCTTATGAATTCACATAATCATAAGAGTGACTAAATTTGTTCATACATGTAATCAATTAAAGAAAAAGAGATCACATAGAACAAGATGCAATATAGTTCCACTATAAAGAAGTGTATTCACACATGTGCATAAGTATTTACCATGAATACATAGAGCAAAACATGTGCAAAGTAAAGAATGGCATATATCCATATAGAGTATGCTCTCATGCATACAACAAAAGTATCTACACATACATAAAATATGCCAACTGTAACATACACAACATATGCCAATGTGAAGTATATTCCCATAACAAAAATATGCTAAGGCGGTATGAAGTATGTTTCCCTAACATACATGAAACCAATGTGACTGATAATCGGCTGCGTATATAATGTATGCACTCATACATCAATGTAAAAACAGTTGCTTAGGTATACTAACAATCAGCTGCGTTTGTTCCCATAACAGCGTTAGATATAACATATGTCAAGATAAAGTGTGCCTCCACACATATATAACGGAAATGTATCAAATGTGTTAGCTAATCAGTTATGCTAATGACAGTTAATCAGCTATGCTTAATCAGCAATAAGATGTGTACTCAACCATAGTCTCAGCTGTAAAAGCAACATTGTCTTCCATACATGTAAGTAAAATGAAATGAATGTACCCACACCTATATGAACATAGACTCAGCTATGAAAGGAAGAATGTACCCACATACATGCCAATTTATAAACCAACATAAGTTAAAGCTGCTAATATACCAATGAAGGTGTGCTTCCTACACATTCATAATCAGCTAATAACAATTAATCAGCTATGCATGTCTCCATATATGCCAATGTAAGGCTAATGCTCCCACATAAGTTATGCTCCTCATAAAATCAATATGACAAGGTATCATAATGTATGTACTCATACATAAAACCAACAGTTCGTGATCACAACATAAGCCATAATTTAACAACATGTGAAGTATGCAAGGAATCAGCTATATTCATTCATACATATCATGGCACTAACTGGTTCTGTTTGATCAGCCATGCTAATAAGGTGTGATCCTACTCACATAATAAGGAGTTTATAACACAACACTAGTGAGCCCATGATTATACTCCCTCTGGATCATACATGCCATGCACTAAGGTAGGTTTCCTTAACTTAAGATGATCTATTCCCCCTAGATAGTGAGAGGATTATGTAAATCCTATCAGCTCCCTCTGAGGCTTAGATTTATTTACTTAGTTAACCTCCCTCTTAATGTAACTTGTTCCAACCAATTACGAAAAGACAATTTATAATCTTCATGGAGGTCAATAGGTAAATTCTGGCTCTTTACCAAATATGCAAGATCGGATTGACACACACTTGAAGTCTACTTACTCATGCCTTCTTGGCCATTTATGGGAGCCAATTAAACTTTGCAATCAACTTTTAACCCATGCAAATGTTAACCCTACCTATGACAAAACCCCGGTTGACATAATATCTGAAATTTCTAGATCTGAAATGAATCTCAGTTTTCTCTAAATCCGGTGATGTGCCTTGATGCTCCACTATCAATAACCCAAGAATACTTGTTTGAGGTTTGGGTAGACAAGGCTGAATATAGGGCTGGATTCTCCATTATTCCAAGATTTAAAAGATTTAGTCTGCTCTCCCAAAATCTGAATTTATCTTTGCTCTACCTAGGCTCTGATACCATGTTAAGTTTCAGATTTATGCAAGAAAATTACAGACTATAGATGTCTTTTAATCTTGAAACAAAGTAGTACACAAAGTAAGCAAGGAGTATGGAAGAATAGTACCTGATTTGTACTTCAAAATCTACTAGATGAAGGCTCTCATCAATCTCCTTTAATCAGGTCCAGCCAGCCCTTTATCTTCTCTTCATATGCTTATCACAAAATGAGGTAATTGCAGATCCAATTGCTATCGGTCTTCAATCCAAACTCTTTTGTAGATCGCACTCCTATAATGTATATTGTATAAATGTTGCACTATCAAGTATTGGATCGCTGATCCAAATTACTTAGCATATCCTTGTATTGCATCAGATTTGTATCACCATTTTATGTTTTGACAAATCGCATCAATTTAATGTTCGAAGTCTGATATAGGTCGCACAACCCAGCTGCTCTAAGACGCCTTTTAATGCATGATATCTCGCACATAAATTAGACTTCAATGGCTGCTCTAAATCGCCGATATTAGGTGGATGATTTGCACCAGAAATCTGATCATCATTTGCTTATGCAATTCGCAACAATGTCTGATCTAATTCGCATATGTAATGCACACAAATATCTGATCCAATTTGCTTGTCCTTCGCACCAATAATCTGATCCAGTTCGCTAGTATATTTCGCACAAATTGCTAGTATAATTTGCACTAGTTGAATGCACAATGGCAGATGAAAATCGCTGAGTATACTTGGAAGGAAGAACAAACATTATGTCTTTTGTGTATTCTATTCCAAGAGTCTCGACTCATATATATATGAGTGTGATTAATTAAATTAACTCTCTTAGAGGTAGCCGACTATGGGCCCTCAATTAATTTAATTTATAATCACACTTTACAAAAAGGTAAATAATAAATATATTAACAAAATATATTGTATTATTAAATTGTCATTTGATCTTATCCGAAAAGGCCACAAACTTAACAGTTTGCAGCTTTGTTTTCTTTGTTATCTCCTTCATAAATATTCCTCAACTTATCCCACATGTCCTTCGTCTATTTGCAATGCATCACCTTTACAATTTTAGATTCGGCTAAACCACATAATATCACATTCTTGGCTTCGGCACTATTCTCACTTTCTCCTTTTCTTGCTTGATTCGTTGGGGAATCAGCAAGTGGTGTATAGCCTATTTTGACAAACTACCAAATGTTGTACCTTAGGGCATTTAAATATGTCTCCATCCTTATGCTCCAGAAGACATAATTTGTCCCATCAAATAGAGGTGTTCAATTTGACAAGAAACCATATGATTCTTGTCCGGCCATGTGTGCTCTATAAGATCTCCCTTCAAGTGGTTAGGCTTTAAAGAAGAAACCCACTCTAATACCAATTGAAGAAAACAAACATGCATACTAAGAGGGGGGAGTGAATCAGCACATGACAATTTCCACTTATTTAAACTTTAGCAATCACAGAGCAATAATCACAAGATCTTAGCAATAAAAAACACAAGATGCACACATGATTTTATGTGAAAACCCTTGCAGCAGAAAACCATGAGAAAATATTGCTTTTATGTATATCTTCTTACAAGTTTTGTGGGCACCAACCCACAGGAGACAACAATCCCCTCCACCCAGCACCAACTCAACAAGAGATACCAATCTCTTCGTATGAGAGGCACCAACCTCCCGATCTCGCAAAATAGAAGGCACCAACCTTTGTGTTTTGAATCTGCTCTAGATCACCTTCAACATTGCTCAAAATTTCATCAAAAAATTGCCTTAGAACTTTGATCTCAGGTCTGCAATAATCCTCTGCTCAGATCTGCAATATGATCTTGAAGTATTGCTCTCAATTCTTGACAAAGTTCTGCATTAAGTCTACTCCAATTATCTCTGATTTCAACTCCCAATATATCTGATTTCTACAAATGAATCTGCTCTCAAATATCTGCCCTCTGCTCATAAATCTTCTCTTGATCATAGGAAATATATTCAACGAATTGATATCTAAATTTCCCTCAACAAACTTCCTTATATACCCCTAAAACATGCCCCTTCATACCGACGGTTATGACCTTCCAAGGGATCAGTAAGCAGCAAGTAATTAACACTTATTTTAATTTTATCTCCCCCAATTCATGAGGTCAGCCCTAGCAGCATTCGTACATTTTGTTTAAATGAAATTCCCTTCACCAAGGTGGGCACCTAAACCAAGGCAGGTCGGCCACCCCAGACAAGAAATATTTTGCAATAATTAAAACATTTCTTTAGCAAGGTGAGCACCACATTCGAGAGGGGATCAGCAATATTCATAAAAAATAAATTGTATGCCCAAACAAGTGCTAAAACCCATTGAGGTCGTCCCTTTTAAGAGGACATTAATTATTTAATTTATCTAAACTATAGACTCCATTAATTACAGATCTATCCACCATTAATTTTACTTGCTTTTGATATGAATGACAATCATTTTTCCAAGCCACATCAATGACAACATTACGAACAAGGCAGCCTTGAAGGCTGAGGTCAAACACTTCGAAATTATACCAGTCATCTTTTACAATCCCCTTCCAAGCAGACATTATTTGTGCCACAAATATTGGATTTCACAGAGGATTAGAAGCAACTAGATTAGTTGTTTTGTATGGGAAAATTTTGGGAATACGGATAAAAGATATTTGTCAACGATAAGTGAAGGTGTTGAACTAGTACAAATTGATAACAAAGACAGACGGTTACCCAAGGAATAAAGAAGAATATGATGAAAACACTTTCATCTTATGAGCATGTAGAAATATTAACACAAGTTACACGCAAAGGGTAGTTTTCGTTCCTAGAAGAATTTTGAATCAAGCTTCACGTACGTTTTCTAAACAGAAGTCTAAATTATGGCAAGTCTAAATTCACAGTTCAAATGTCATTCTTGTTCTAGACTAAGTACAAGAAGAATTTTGTATATAGAGAATGATTTAATTTCACTAAACAGTACTTAATGTTGTGTAAAGTCATTCTTGATCTAAAAGACCATTGTATACCCTAGACTAGGAAACAAAAAGATGGATTTTCAATTAAATTTTTTTGTATTGCATGGTCAGAATCTTTAGATTACACACTAATGGGAGCTTCCCCTTATAATTTGAAGAACATTTTATCATATACGGTGTTCCATTTTTTGTCACATTGAAAGGTATGAATTATAACAATAACAAAATGGAGAATAAAAAGCTGAAAAACATGAGGAACTCCTATATACAAAGGAGAGTACCTTATTCCATGAAGGAGATTGAAATTTTATCTACTTAATTATTGTGCATGAGCTAAAAGCCTTTAGAATTCGACCGGCAAGAAAGCAAATATTGCAAAACGAAGCTGCTCCAAGTTTTACTGAAGGCATGCCATTATGTATGGCAAAAAAATCCCCAAATTTAGGCGATGACAATGTGATGACAGGAGATAACACCTTCTATATAAAGAAGCAATGAGCCCACGCTCAAGGCATCAGGAGATTTCTAGATTGGAGTCTTGAGTCTAGAGTTCATAAGGAGATTAAAAGTTGAGTAGAGGAGTATGCTCTTCCTTATCTAAGGAATCAGAAACTCAGACCTTACTTTTAATCTGATAGAATATGCTTATGTATGCTTTGCTGTCATGCCAGATAATATTATATTGAATAATTGAGTTGTAATTGTTCTGTTATTATTATTATTATTGGTATCAGAGCCATATTTCATTCCCCATGTTGATATTTTCGTATCCATGAGTGAGTGAGTTAAATTTTAACTAATTCAGAATCATAGGCAAACTATTGTTCTTGATCTGAAACTGAAAGTTGCAAAGTAAGATTGCGAGTAGCTGCGGACCCGCAGTAAGACCGTAAATCCCGTATTGAAGCTGAAGGATAGGCATGGAAGGGTGAGCAGTACGCCGGAAAAAGTACCAGCCAAAGGATCGAAAAGTACAAGTAAGTTCTGATCTATCTACAATGGCTAGTCAAAGATCTATGAATGCTAGTAGCTCTCTCTCTTCTGTCATACATAACTATTTTGAAGATAAGGAGGAATATGTAAATGAAAAAGTCAATTTTAAGTTTCTAGAAGTAAAGATATTAGATCTGTATCCTGAAAAGGGTATTAAGGCTAAAACAGTGACTTCTGTCAAACAATCCGAAAGAAATCTTATAGTCTCTGGCTCTGGCATATGTCCAGTCTATCTTCCATATTTACTTCCCAAATGATATTAAAAGATGGAAAGAGAACGGACTTTTTCATGTTCATTTTTCTTATGTTGATATTATTGTTCATCCCCATTTCAACTAATGATATTGGAGCCGAATAATTTCGCAGTCTTATTGATACCCACTGTCAGATATGAGATCAAGCTGTTATAGCCCAGTTTCGGGGACAATTAGTCAAAGCCTCTAATGAGTCAAAAGGAGGTGATGGTAGACTTGCAGACGGCCACAATTTTACAATCAGTCTTAATGATAAGCATTGTCAATCTGCATTTTGCTTACTTTTACAGGTTAAAGGTATTGAATCACAGCCTAAATCTGTCTATGCCACTATAGGTGGACGACACATATCGATTATTGAATATTGTATTTCCACCTTCAAATTTTCCTGTCAGTGTAAGTTACCAAAAAGGCAATTCTAAAATTTTAGATTTTGGCCATCATATTGATCTCACTGGGTTTGACATAGGATTTCCTGTCATTGAAAAACTTATTAACCAGTCACAAGAATTGCTTGTACCGTCCAATAAATGGTTATCTGATAAACCTCGTACGCAAAGTCATCGGCTGTCAAGTATAGATCTTAGATCTATCCCTCAAGAAACATTATTTGAACAACCTAAAGCATCAACTAGTGGTAGACCCAGTCTATCAAAAAGATCATATTCTATATCTAGAAATTTGCCATGTACTTCTAATAAGCCATACTTGGATTATAATCCCGAAGAGTCTATTGGACCATCTACTCATTTCCCTATGTACAGTCAGTCCTCTGTAATACATATCCCTCTAGAGCTTCCCTAGCCACACTTTGTGATTTGAGCAGTAATCCTGAACTTATGGATAAATTAGCCAGACAAGTCAGTAAGAAGCTAGCCTTAACACCTAAAGAGAAGGAACAACCAGAAAATAAAGGAAAAGGGATTAAATTGACCAAAATGGAAGAAAGGGGTTGTATGATGAAAGAAAAGCTTCCTAGAATGGGAGACGAAAAGAAAATAATTTACAAATTGGAAATGCAAAGAAAAGAGCAAGAGATAGTTGGTTATGAACCTGGTAGATGGCCAACCCTAGAAACCTTCACCGTAGTTAATCCTGATAAAAAATTATGGGGAAAATATGAGGCTTGACTTCATGTGGATATGGGTACTAGACAAAAAAAATTCTGAAGCCCAAAGAAATTGGTCAGCCCAATAGGTGATGGAAAAAGAACTCCCATAGATGATGAGCATGAATTTATCAAGCAAAAAGACATAGGAAAAAATGAAATTTTCATTTCTGGTTTTGAGAAATTTAAAATCCTACTTATTCATTTAATCTGTGGAGATACTTTCACCCAAAGAACGGAAGCTAATAAAGTTCTCCAAACAATGAAGCTAAAAAATTTAGCAACGTTGCATGCTTACAATTTAGTTTTTGAAGCATATATGATAGTTGCGGGCAAAATGCATGACCTAGACTTGACTCAAACAACTCATGGACAAACATATTCGTTCATGTAATATTTCCTAGCACTACAAGAATTGCCCTTACTCAAGTTCAATTATATGTATGACAAGGGTTAGACATTAAGTAACCAGGATAATATATCAGATAATAGCTTGTGTTTTTAAGATGTGGAGACTCAAACATTCACTCTTTCCTTTTTATAGGATAACCTATCAGCTAATAGCTTGTGCTTTTAAGATGTAGAGACTCAAACATTCACTCTTTCCTTTTTATTAATTGTGTACCCACAAAGAGACCAGGACAAGAGTGGAAGGACTCACAATTGTCCAACTCATTGGACAGCTTGCGGATATTATCCTTGAAATGTTGTCCTTCCTAAATACATTGACCTAGACAATCTAGTCATAGATGTCCACATCAATGTAACTCTTCTACAGAACACATTGATTGACCTAGGTGAAGGCATTAATGTTATGACCAAGGAAAACATACAATCCCTACAACATATCAATCTTCACCCTACTCAAATGGTGTTGCAACTAGTATATCAATCAATTGTTAAACCAAAGGAAGTAACAAAATATTTGGTCATCACACTCGATTTCTAGGAATATCTAGCTGATTTCAAGGTCCTCTAGCCAAATGCCAACCTAGGAGTGTACCCCCTCATTCTAGGAAAAACATGAGTAGCGATAGTTGATGCATTCACTGACTTTAGGTCAGGGAAAATTGATCATTTCTATGGAAATGTAACTAAGTAACTAGTTTTGTACTCAACAACTCAGCCCTCCAATCAAGAACAACCTGTGGCTGGGACTTGAAGATAATCAGCATTCAATCCAAACATTGATGACTCTAGGAAGAAGCCCTGGTATAAAAACTCAAGGTGAACATAGCATTTTTTCCAATATTGTCCACAAAAATAACAATTTACAGCATTGACCCACAAGAGGATAACTGCCTAAGATGCATGTCCTATCCACTTCATAATTTTGTCCTACAGTAGAGGCTTCAAAGTTTATAGTAGAAATTCAAACTTTCCATCAATTATTGTCTCACAACTACATTCTTTATATTATGTAGAAACATTGCTTCAATGATAGCATTATCCAAACAAGTTGATATATCTCCCAACAAGCCATTTAACATCGACAATCGATTGAACTTGCAGCAACAGAATAGACTATTCACCATAAAACAGTCTTTGCATGGGACTATCGCAATATGAAAGGGCTCAACCCAAACGTTTGCACCCATCACATGTACATTAAAGAGGATTGTAATCCCATAAGCCAACCACAACATAGGATGAAGCCTGCATTTCAAGATATTGTTAAAGAAAATTTATAACAAAGCTTGGATAAAGGCTTCATCTACCCCAGATCAAACAGCCAGTGCGTTTCCCTTAATGCCCAAAAAAGGAAGCAAGTGACATGTCTATATTGATTATAAGGAACTTAATATTGCCACAAGTAAGGGTCATTTTCTCCTTTCTTTTATTGACTAAGTCTTTGATTCATTAGCAAGAAAACAAAACTTTTCTTCTTTGGATGGTTTCAGTAGTCATAACAAGATCAAAATTGCACCCGATGACTAAGACAAAACCACACTCACATGTCCTTGGAGTACATATGCTTATTTAGTCCTTCCATTTGGATTGTGTAATGGCACTACCAGTTTCCAAAGAGCTATGTTAGGCATTTTTTTAATTCTAATTTAAATTTAATACTTTCCACATGGTTATTTTTCTCTTGTCCTGCTTTATATGAGAATATTCCCAAATTATAACAAACCAAGAAATCAACTTTATCAAAATTCAATAAGGTGACATGGTTATAATATGTCAAACTTATGAACTTATCTTCCTTAAAGGCAAGTTTCAGTGGTGTTGAAAATGAATAGTGCATAACCATGGCACAAAAAAATTGAAGAGTATAAAGGCTTCGAAAGGGACAGAAAATACAGAGGAGCATAGAACATCTAAGTAAAAACAAGCCTCATATAAATGTTCAATTAAAAAATAATTGTAACAGAATTTGCCCTTATCCATTAGGCAAATATTTTGCACTAGTAAATTATATATTCGATAAGATTCAAATGCATAAAGGAGAAATTACTTAATAATCAATGTCATACCTATGAACAGAAAAGTACAAAACCTGTGGATCGGTCCAAAACATATTTTGTGTTCCATTGCCATGATGAACATCCCAGTCAACAATCAATACTTTGTGTATGCCTAACTCTGGCTGCAATTACAATTTCCAAAATTGAAAAGAAGTAGATGAGAAATTCTAGACATGACAAAACATGTCAAAGGGGCAGAACTATAAATGAAAAAACCTAGATTTCACACAACATTTGATTTGCAGAAACCTAACAAGTTGCAGAGTCTGCACAATGTCTAATTAAGGGAAATAGATGCCACGAGTTGGTAAAAATGCAACTAATAGAAAATTATTCAGATAAATAAATTCAATAATCACCCTACCCTCTTATGGACTAAATGTTGTGCTGCTATGGCTACATTATTGAACAAACAGAATCCCATGGGTTCTTCAACTTCTGCATGATGCCCTGGTGGCCTTACAACAGCAACACCAGCATCAAGTTCTCCTAATGCTACCTTCTCTGATATCTGTAGACAACATGCCATTTTTAAATTAGTTTGCCTCATACTCAACTCCATGAAAACAGCAGGAAAAAGATACAAAAAATTCTATAAAGACAATTATGCACAACAAAACCTCCAGTCAGAGATAAAAGGCTTATGTTCTTGAGATATAGACTTCACAACAAAAGAGTTTTTTTTTTAGTGTTGTGTCAATGAAAATTCAACAAAGATGAAAATGTTACATAACCTCCTTCAGCACATACTCCTCTAAAGTTAAAGAAAACTTGAAATGTAGAAAGATGAAACGTTCTAGTTTATTCATTACAGCAGTGGACCTTGTAATAAAATGTCTGAGTATCATAACTTCATAAGTTAACCTGTTGAACATTGTAGTGGTAAATTTTTCCTTGTTCCGAATTGGCAAGCTATAATAGGAAAGAAAACAGTATAGATATGTCTTGATAGACTCTCAAAGCGATGACTGGTGACAAAGAGCTGATCTGGGAAAACATTCAGGAAGTATACAAACTCTGTAGAAATAAAACTAAAGAGCAATAATATATATAAAATACACAAAAAACATACTACAAAATATACATATATATGCTTTCGATGATCAATCCCCTGGCGAATAGTATGGCAATGGGAGGAGAGATCGATAAGACATCGATATCAAACATGCCCTACTATTCATAGTTGTTCAAGATCGATACGGGATTGATTTGTACTCAAAACAATGGGAGGATAGACCAATAAGAGATCAATATCAAAGACATTCATGATGTCTTACGATACACTGGGAACAAACACACTAACAATTCGATCGACTCACGATGCTTTGTCCAATCTCTAAAGATGGCATGATGTTTAAGTCTAACCAATGTTTGAAGGCAGCAATTAAGCATAAAGGATAGAGGTCGAGGGTCAGGAGGGCCTTTCCCAAGCGCTCACACCGAACCCATATATAGCAAGCACTTCACAACTGATATCACCCCTATCTAGATCTAGATATGGTCTTTGAGGAGTACGAGTACAAGTGTGTGAGTACACACACACATACATCTACCCACGAAGAACCAACAAGAGGGAGGATGTACCAACTACCAATGACATGATTGCCACCTAACCTTGCACGATAGAGGAAAGATTGACCAAAACTTCACATTCGTCTTTAATTGTCGATATTATGTTGAAAGGGCTAGAAATGGTTGGCTATTCATTGTGATTGTCAACTTTGTTCCTAGATTATAATATTTTCTATAATTGATGGGCGAGATCTTAGATCTAGTGCTGAAATAAACTCAGGTAACAAAAGACAGCGACTACAGAATAGAGGCAATCTCTAAAGATGGCATGATGTTTAAGTCTAGCCAATTTTTGAAGGCAGCAATTAAGCATAAAGGATAGAGGCCGAGGGTGAGGAGGGCCTTCCCAAGCGCTCACGCTGAACCCATATATAGAAAGGACTTCACAACTGATATTGTTAAGTTTTAGGATAGCTGCAAATGTAATAGCACTCTATGTTGTATGTGTTTTCCAAATGCAGCAATCTCTCTTTCATTTATATTGAGAATGAGGCTAGGAGAGACATGTCCCTTCATGGGACATGTCTATTCATTATTATGAGATTAATATAATGATAATTGATTATGTAACTATATACACACACACACACACACACACACACACACACATGCAATATCTCTGAATCATTATTATATTAATTTCTCCTAATACTATTTTAGATATATATCTATATATATTATATCTCACATAATAAAATATATATATATATTCAATAGTCTCATAGGATTTATCTGACAGAAGCTACAAAACATCAACACTCCCTCTTAGCTAGGGAAGATAAAATCCATCAAAATGCAATTAAAAAGATCCATTACTTTTAAGAGAGAAGATATCACCTCATTGTGATATCAAGAGATATGGTCTGACCAAGAATATCAAGTCTCATGATATTCACCATAACTCAAAAAAATATTTTAGATATCACCTCAATATGATATCAGAGATATAGTCTGACCAAGAATATCAAGTCTCGTGATATTCACCATAACTCAAAATGTTCTATATGTAATGTGCACATGTACCCTTACCATAGGAACATTTATCATCTATCATGATCTGTTTCATGCCATCATAAGATGTCTATCACAATAGAAGGTCATGGTCTATTTAAGGAGCTTAATCCACCATGCAAGATATCATCTATCATGATCTGTTACAGCCATCATAAGATGTCTATCACAATAGAAGGCCAGGGTCTGTTTAAGGAACTTAATCCACCATGCAAGATATCATCTATCATGATCTATTTCAGCCATCATAAGATGTCTATCACAGTAGAAGGCCATGGTCTGTTTAAGGAACTTAATCCACCATGCAAGATATCATCTATCATGATCTATTTCAGCCATCATAAGATGCCTATCACAATAGAAGATTTCCATCATTTGATATCACATTTGATATCTTGGGTATTGGCCTATCAGAATGTCAACACATGACATTCACCAAATACTCTGAGTATTGGCCTATCACAACATCAACATATGATATTCACCAACTACTCAATAAGGTACCGGCCTGCAGAATATCAACACATGATATTCACCAAATACCTTTCATATATCTATACAAACAACTCATAGATCGTCAATGTAATGACATCTAACACTTAGTTGTTGCTTTACAAGATATATATATACAAACAACTCATAGATCGTCAATTTAATGACATCTAACACTTAGTTGTTGATTTAATCCATCATGATCTATTTCAACTTTATCAATAATGTATATCATGATTTAAGTTATTGTAAGATCGTCACCTTCCAATAACTTCTACAAATACAAGTGATAATCATTTGGAAGTCGTCACTTCCTTATGATGTACACAAGAGGTAGGCCCATTAAAAATATGGATTCACACACATGACATCCACCATGCATCAGCGCAGAGGGTGGAAACAAAGGATTTTACCTCAAACTTCTCTCACAGAGAAGAACTCATTGAGCAGATATCAATCTATTTATCTTTTCATCCAAGATTGCTTAAGATAAACTTGTCAAACTCCCTCTAAATCTGATATCAATTTTTTGAGCTCCTCGTCCAAAGTTACCTCAGAAGAGTCAGACTCCCTCTGAATCTGAAATCAATGTTCTTTTTCTTGCAAAAGCATCCCCGGAAAAGACCAAGGCAAATAGCTCTTATCGTACATATAGAAATACACATAAGAGAGACTATAATGAGTAGATAAATGTAATATTCAAGGATAATAAATACTTATCTGCGCATCAAAATCCTTGATGCAAGTTGCTCCAATGAGGGTCCACATACATCAATTTAGAAAACACCTCAGATTATTTGAGAGACATCTCCCCTTTGAATCATCTCCCCACTAAGAATGGTTCAAATGGGAATGTAACATTGGTTATTATTCCCCCCCACAATGTACAATTCCCACTCTTAAATCATTGAACAATTCTCATGTCTTATTGTGAAATGACTTGATTTCTCCAAGAGACGTGACACTCGATAATTAATGCTTTCTTTATAGAAAGAGACACCCTTCCTTGAATACGTTCTTCTTTGTTAATGCTTGACCACGATCATAACAAATTAATATATCTCTTTAATAAAAGCCGCTTTCAGAAATTTCACATAGACCCGTACACATTCCGTCATAACTTTTGAACCCCATACTTTCTCTCCAATCACTCCGGTGAGATTTTTCAAAATTTGCTTTTCACCAACATATCCAAAATTCAGCAAAATCCAAAGGTGGATTTGTGAGATATGGTCTCTTTACTAAGACTGTATTTTCTAAGACAGTCACACATTCACAATCAACAAACACATTCACAATCAACAAACTACTCTCTTACATTTACAGTCTGGCTCTGATACCATGTTAAGTTTTAGGATAGTTGCAAATGTAATAGCACTCTATGTTGTATGTGTTTTCCAAATGCAGCAATCTCTCTTTCATTTATATTGAGAATGAGGCTAGGAGAGACATGTCCCTTCATGGGACATGTCTATTCATTATTATGAGATTAATATAATGATAATTGATTATGTAACTACAAAAATATATATATACATATATATATATATAGACACACACACACACATGTAATATCTCTGAATCATTATTATATGAATTTCTCCTAATACTATTTTAGATATATATCTATATATTTTATATCTCACATAACAATATATATATATATATATATATATATATATATATTCAATAGTCTCATTGGATTTATCTGACAGAAGCTACAAAACATCAACAGATATCACCCCTATCTAGATCTAGATATGGTCTTTGAGGAGTACGAGTACAAGTGTGTGAGTGCGTGTGTGTGTGTACACACACACATACATGTACCCACGAAGAATCAACAAGAGGGAAAATGTACCGACTACCAATGACATGATTGCCACCTAACCTTGCACAATAGAGTAAAGATTGACCAAAACGTCACATTCGTCTTTAATTGTCGATATTATGTTGAAAGGGCTAGAAATGTTTGGCTATTCATTGTGATTGTCAGTTTTGTTCCTAGATTATAATATTTGTTAATTGATGGGCGAGATCTTAGATCTAGTGTTGAAATAAACTCAGGTAACAAAAGACAGCTACTACAGAATTTTCTGCATCTGCGTTTTGATCCTGTTTGGTGTAGTTTTGTGCCTCTTGGCATGTTTCCATTCATCTTGGCACAATATTGTCCCTGTCATTTGTGACCTACAATCTTTCACTTGCCTAATAGAACCCATATATAGCAAGCACTTCACAACTGATATCACGCCCTATCTAGATCTAGATATGGTCTTTGAGGGGTGTGAGTACGAGTATGTTTGTGTGTGTGTAACTTTGAAGAATCAACAAGTAGGATGTACCCACTACCAATGACATGATTGCCACCTTACCTTGCACGATAGAGGAAAGATTAACCAAAACTTCACATTCGTCTTTAATTGCCAATATTATGTGAAAAAGGCTAGAAATGTTTGGCTATTCATTGTAATTGTCAATTTTATTCCTAGATTGGAATATTTGGTATCACTGATGCACCAGTTCTTAGATCTAGTACTGAAATAATGCTCAAGTAACAAAAGACAGCTATTACAGAATTTTTTGCATCCGCATTCTGATCCTCCTTGGTGTAGTTTTGTGCCTCTTGGCATGTTTCCATTCCTCTTGGCACAATATTGTCCCTGTCACTTGTGACCTACAAACTTTCACTTGCCTAGATTTATGTCTAGATCTAAAAAGAACGGAAGCACCATGGGAATCTGCAGTGTGTGAAGAGGACTTGGGAAGTTTTATGACTTCCCCTATGTTCCACGAAGTTGAGGGGACGGGGACGTGTTTCTAGTACGGGTACGATTCAGGGCCAATTTTTAGGGGAAGACTATTAAAAAAATTGGGGAATTTTTATATAGAGAGAGTGATTTCATATATGCATAACATAACATTGATAAACCATTCACCATAGACATTTTAGAAGCTCAATACATAGCAAATTAACAAAATTCAAATACTTTTATTGTCAAAATATGGCATACATATAGCCAAAATGCCCAAAGGCTCCAAGTTTCATGCATGAAATGACATAAAATATTATAAGTCTATAACTAAAATACTAAACAGTAAACAATAACATAGAAGTCCAACTAAATAATTAGTTGTCCATAATAATCAAAATCAATAATGTATTTGCAAATATATGGCTGTCCATAATCAGCACATGATAGGTCTAGGAATCTAAATCCAAATCAGAGTAAACCTCTAAGTCATTGGTAGGATGAAGGTCTTCCTCATCCACAATGGAACTCCAAGCAGTCCTAGAGGTGTGTCATCCTCTTCCAACTGAATAGCATCCTCGAGATTGACATCCCAACATAAGACTAGAGTCTGACAATACTCAATACTTTGCCAATGCTATAGCCGCAATGCACTGTGATAAGATTGTTCCTCTTTACTAATTGGATGAAGCTATATGCGGACCAATTCCTCTCTGCAGCAGAGGAACTGGCAACCTGTGAAAGAAGATGAGCGGCAAGTATTTTCAGCTTAGTTGCATCCCTACCATGCCACGTCCACCATTCAGGGTCAATTTGAGCTAATGTGGCTCTATCCGTCCTCGCCTCTAGTCTACCAAAGGTTGGACCACGAAGATTGGCCAACACAAGCAACTGACCCCAAAGTTTAGTAGGATCTTCCTTGCAAATTTTTGAAAGGGCCTTAAAGATATCACAAGATATCATATCATTTCCACAATAGGCTCGATGAAGGAGCAAATGTATCTGCAACTGCAAGCAAGTTACAAGTTAGAAACATCTTAAATTTTAAAATTCTTAATTCTTAAATAATAAAATCAGCAAATGACAAAATTAGAAATAATTTTATTAAATCAGCAATAACATTTTTTTACCTCATTGTGGACCACTAGTTATCATTAAGGATTCTTTGCTTCACACTTCTTCCCTCTGGTTATCATTAAGGATTCTTTGCTTCACACTTCTTCCCTCTGGTGTGTTGGACTCATGCCATCTACTCCACTCTGCATTGAGCACCATGGATTGTAGGCTCTCATGTACCTCAAGCATCATCTCCAACAAAATAAAGTAGCAAGCATATCTAGTCTCCACAAGCTTGAGGAATTCCTTCCTAGAAAATGTCCTGAGGAATGCAAGAGATGTGTGATGGTTGCAAATAAACATTTGCACATCTCTAGCCTCAAACACCATTGCCTTTATCCTATCCATTTTCCTAATGTCCTTCAACGTGTTGTTCAATGCATGTACACAACATGGGGTCCAAAAAATGTGCTTATAAGCACCCTCCACCATCAATCCAACTAACAAACATGCCTGAGCTGAATAAGTGACTATTTGCACAACATTAGCAGGTCTAACCTCTTCTATAGCATCTTATCACAACACCATGTGATAAGCCGTGGGTTTTTAGAATCCACCGCATATATAAATGCTTGGATATGCTCAGTTTTAAAGAAGACTCCCACCCGCAATTTTTTAAAAAGACTCATAGTTTATATAAAACGTTATGTTTTAAGACATAAAGAATTATAATAACAATGACTACACATCTTTTATTCTGCACAAAGACATATATATATTGAAAGATATAATTATACTTTAAACTTTTTTGTCTCTTTTTTTTAAAATAAACACTAATTACTTATTCTATAAAGCCATTTATATATACTTCGAAAAATATATATAAATTAGTCGTTAAAATTTTAAAACCATACTATCATATATTTATAAAAAAATATGTTTATATATTTTAAAACCAATGTTTATTTAGACTTTTTTAAATAAGAACGTCGTTTTTTAAAATGTATAAAGTATAATCATTGGTTTAGAATAGAAACTCTTCCCATCGTTGTTTGATAGAATAACGAGAAAACTTCATGATTTTATATGCAACTTTAAAATTTCAACAATTTGATATGTAGATATGATATAAAAAACATGCTATCATTAAAATTCCAAAGCAAAACTTCGCAGAATGACGCGAAATTTTAAAATAGAGTTTAAAATCCATTTCACATACAAAATAAGCTTTCGTTTTATGCACCTGACAGGAAAAAACCCATTCTTTTGACAATCTTAGAAGGACGTGCAAACTGCCCGAAAACGAACATGAAGACAAAGGCTACAAAACTACGACCAGGACAAGACCAAAAGCCAAACAAGATGCAAAGAAAAGCAAAACAAAAGAAGGACAAAAAGACTGGATGCTTCTAAGAAGTAAAATCGAACAAGAACCAAGGGATAATTGATCCTGTCAAAATAGGACTCCTTACAAAACATTAACACTTTTAGAGAAAACTCTTACCAAACGTTGAGAATTGCGTAGGGTTGCCCCAATTTTGGGGAATCCAAAATTGAGGTCAACATCTAAAACAAAACACATTTGGGGTGAATCAAAACGAAGTCCCACCAGAAAATATTATATACTTTAAACCATAGAACTTAGAAACCTTCACTTGCAATAATGCAACATAAATTCCTCAATTCATGGTCTCAAAACCATGAAAGAATCCCAACATCACAAATGAAAAACTAAAACATGAACTGCTAGATTTTGGAAAGCCAAGACAAGCACTAATAGAAAACGGCCCAATTAAGGTCATCAATGTGTGTCATGCTTTTAATTCTCATCTTAATATGTGGAAAGCTCACTCAACGAAATATCCATGACATTGTGCAAACATAGAGCCCAAGCCAACCACATAAATTCCTTAAAAATACAATTGATACCATGCAATCACATGATGACCTTGTTCCTTCTCTAGGAGGATAAGAGTGAAACTATCTTAAAATTATTCTTGGGATACCTCACTTCAAAATCAAAGACAGATATTCCTTGGTACTAGGTTTGCAATTTATGATAATAGTCCAAGGTTGCAAGGGGAAAGGGGTACTTGGGTACTTCGGGTACGTGTACGACTATTTTCCAAAATAGGGAACGGGGATACTTGGGTACGTTCTAATTTTTTTTAATATAATTTAATATTTTATAGAAAGCCTGAAAATATAAGTAAGACAATGAGTTTTCAAAACAAGAATAGTGATAAAGTTTGCAGATGTAATGTATTGTTTTCAGTTTCGAATTTGCAATATGTTTGTAATAATAAAATATGCTAATGCTTAGATGCATAAAAGAGAAGGCAAACTTTAAACATGAACAAGAAGATCATAAATCATATAACAATGACATATTGCAAATGATAAACTTTTGACCAGTGATAAAGTTTATTGTTAATCAATATTGTATCAAAGTTTCAAACTGATTACATACTGAATTAAGCTTGATAAACAGCAAGGTGATACACAAACAAAAATCAGAAATCTTAATCAATGTCTTTAGCTATGATGCTCTCCACTAAGTACCCACTGAGTACCCGGTACTTGGGTACGTGTACTAGTACCAGGGGTATGGATACGAGTACCCATGCAACATAAGATAGTACCAAAATAGCATAGCAGAAGTTGAAAAGCGTGGTTAGAAGTCACAAAGGCCAGAGCCATTTTGAGAATCATCTTTAAACATTCTCTCAATGACCATTGCTTGAGGACAGGCAATCTTGGGAAGGGCCAACTGTCATGCCCCCGCAAATAAATGCAAATGAACACAGTTTTTACAAGACGTAATCACAGCATCTAGCGAATAAAATTGCTGCCTCTTTTAATATTAAATCTGGCTTATACAATTAATAGAAGGCCAACCAAATTCACAGAAATAATAGTGATTTATTCTAAAAAGGCCAACTAAATGGAAAGGAAGTATAACTAATAAAGGTTGTCCTAGGTTAAAGAAAGGAAGTATAACTAATAAAAGAAATTTATTTAAAATTAAAACATTTTAATCCAAATGCAGTGATGAAGAGTTGCAACTCCTTCAAAGGGCATACCTGATGAAGGAGCATGACTTCCCCCTCACTTTGAAAGATATAACAGCAAGAAGATTTCATTTTAGGAGGGGATCAAAGATAATGGAATCAGCAGAAATTAAGAATAAAATATATATCAAAAAAAATCAGAAAACAAAAAAAAAATATTCGGAACAAAAGCAGGGAAAAGCGAAAAGATATATATATTAATTATTGTCATTCAGAATTACAGCAGAATTTATTAATTTAGACATTGAAATACTATCCAAATGGGTCATAATTACTGGATCAGCATATTTCTGAATAATCTTAAGCCCCAGCCTATATTCATTTATTTCTCCTAGCAAGTAATATCAAAGAATAAAAGAGGTGTATTATTCCTTATTATAGCATATTTTCCTTTAGCAATATATTTTGAATTTATGTTAATGTCTTGCAAATAGGAAGGATAACCAGCCTTCCGAGTTCACAAGACCCAATCATGAAGTCCCAAGATGAATGTTATGCTTGTGGGGCAGGGGGTGTTCAGTACCCCCTAGGCTTGAGGTCCCATCAAGTACGCTACTCTAAGATGGTTGGAGCCATACTCTTGGGCTGGGGGTGTTAAATGCCACTAGGCTTGAACAAGGAGGACAACCTACAAGGTGGACAAAGGGATGGAGGGGATCTTACTCCTGCCATACCTGTGGACCAGGGGGCATTGAGTGCCCCTGGGCTTGAGAATCTCATCAAGCACGCCGCCTCAAGATAGATAGAACCGCCATGCTCGCGGGCCAAGGGGTGTTGAGTGCCCTTGGGCTTGAGAGTCTTATCAAGTACACCACCCAGGGATGGATGGATCGGAGATCTACCCTTGCTCTCACAATACAAAGACAAATGTCCCTGAGATTGCGGTTTGAAAGATATTCCTAATGAATTCCTAAAACAACTGACTATCAGAAATACTTACTCAAAATAATATTGATGTGGAATTAAATATTCAAAATAGATTTATTGAATTAAATGCTATTATGGATTGTAAGTATAATATAAGTTTCTAGTGATTAATGATGTGTGCAGGTCCTAAACAAGAAAAAAATCGAATAAGGGACTTTAAAGTTGGCAATTTTATTGTAAGTTTATTGTACTGAGGATAATGCATTTCTCATCTTAAGTTGGATTTGTTGTTTTAGGGCTAAATTCAGGTAAATCCCAAAAGGGGATATTACAATTGATTTCAGAGCCTTAATCTTGCCAGCCTGCGGCAAAAACCTACTTTAATTACCATCCAATCAGAATTAAGTATTCAACCCTCTTCTCAAGTAATCCTGTGTTTAAATTTTATCCCACATATCTCTTTCCGAGTTAACTAGCTGGTGTAAGATACCCTTAGTTGCACCAATAAAAGTTAAAATTTAACATCATTCAAGTGTTGATAAATGCATGGATTACTCTTCAATCATACAATCCATCACTTTGATCATAGTTCAAAAATTCATTATCGGTAACTTATTGCCAAGGGCAAAAAAAAAGTATCGGGAAAATATCGGAGATAAATTGGCAACTTATCGGCAAAAAAATCGGGAACTTAAAAAATTGCTTAAATTTAATTTGAAATGCATTTTTTTGCAAATTGCTCTAAAACGCTGCAAATCACATTTTTCCCCTTCAAACCCGTTTTTCCTCTCCCAAACACCAATTTGCAAACAAGAAAATGTGAAATAACTGCTTTTTGGGCCGTCAGGCTCTATTAGCAGACTATGGCAAATATTTTGGTGAAATATCACTGATATTTTGGCAATAAGTTCATGTTTTTTCGGCGATAAGTTTGAAACTTATATGCGATATGTACTCCGCGATAAATTTACGTGTTTTATCGTGGCCTCCAACTTATCGCGATAAGTTTACTTATCGGTGATATATCTGCCATATTTTAATCTACGACTTTGATATTCCAATTACCAAACATATCTTGATTCTTATAACTTGGCTAATTACTTTCCGTTATTTAAGCTTCAAACTCATTATACAGGGTAGGTCTTATACATTCTTTATATAGACGATATTGACATCATTTTAAGTGTAATTATATAATCTTTGAGATTCTGGATTCAAAATAAGTCTTCTCTATTCATATCTTCCTATCAAAAGTGGCACTTAGAAAATCGAGCTTCCTATTGTCTATGTCTATGTTGACCATTTGATCATCACAGGTAGCAAGTCCATTGTATCGCAACAAGAGAAACTGGCTTATGTTTTTCTTTTGACGCAAAGAATCAAGCCATCCTAAATGACAAAGAAAGAGTGAAAATATAATTTTGAATTAATTTAATATCACATATTTGGAGAACATATTCCAACTAAATGTTAGGCACATTTCCCCTGAGACTCTGAACTTTGTATAAATCTTGCGTACCCACAATATGATTTTTCGAATGACATATAATTGCGCTGGTGAAAATAACTTGAGCTTCTGCACTGTGAGTTCTTTGGATAGCAGAGGATGAATACATAATTTACCTGTAGCACGGATCCTGCAGCCAGAAGCGCGGCGCTTGATGAACCTTTGTTGAAGTAAATGGAATTGAAGGAGCTGGCTAATGTATCCCGTGTCTTGTCCGATTTCGAGCTGATGCTTTTAATGAGCTTAATGTGTTTCTGGCTGTGCACTGCGCTTAGCTCGTCATCAGAGGCTTCCTTAGCATTCACCATGACACACCTGCAAGCATTTCTCAATGAAAAAGAACAAATTTTGTCAGCCAAAGGCAGGAGAGTGAAAAGAAAAAGGGTGAGAGTGAATGGTACCTTTGAACCAGGCCGGCAGAACAAAGTTTGTCCCAGATGACCTTAATTCTTCGAGGCTCCTCGGGGTGAGGTTTCCCAAAGGGCCGAGCGTGCTTACACATTCTTTCATCGTACACAATTCCCACTCTTCTGCTCTCCCTCTGCAAATCCATGGTGATGGGTCGCCACTGCGCCGGAGAACTCTGCTCCGCGCGCGTCGATTTCTTGAATTAAACGTACCCCTTCCCATGTCCAAATTCCCCCGTATTAACAAAAAGCTCTACGAAAAAGGGCGACTTTGGATATACCTTTCCTTCCGTATTTATAACCTTTTTTTTTTAAATTATTTATTGAAGATTCGTAACTTTATTCTTTATTTGGCTAATTAAGAAAGCTCCGGCTTTTGGCCTCTACGGCTATACCTAATCACTCCCAATAAGTCTTTGTCTAGTGATAAATAAATAAACATCGCGGTGAAAATTGCATACATATCATCTTCTCTTTTTAGACTTATAAACTTCCGATGAAAATTGCATAAATATCATCTTATGTTTTAGGCTTTATTAGCTCATGTCGTTAAAGGAGGAGACTAATGTTTTCGATTGCATTTTGACCATTAGTTTGCTCTTTGGAAATCGTGCAAGCTTTAAAAATCTACCCAAAAACTATGGTGTCTCATAATTTTTGGAAGAAACTGACATTCTAATTAAAAATCTATTTTTTCCTGTAGGCTAGTTCTATTTTTCTTGGTTATCTTTTCTTTTCCCAATCAAAATATTAGAGAAATGTGAGAGTCCTTCCAAATGGCATTTTGTAGATGAGCTACGCAGCGGGAATGTTTTCCTTCTTGCATGGCTTGGGGATTTTTTGTTGTCTAGGGCTACATCCCATTTAATGGCTGTAGAGAAGGACAGATAATTTGTCGATCAGGGTTTCTCTGCATGCGCTAAGGTGGAGGTAAATTGAGGAGTTTTGTGCATAATTTCGTGTGACAATGATGGCAGAAGATCTTGGGCTGGTTTCGTAAACATTGCACACTACTGTAAGTTTTCCCTTCTGACATCATTGTTTTCATTGAGGTGGTTGCATATTCCTCTATTTCTCTACTTGTGCTTGGCACGAACTTTATCTGTGATTTTTTTCCCACATAGAGCTTTTGTTTCTTGAAAGATTTTGACACTGGGATCTATAAAATTAAAAACATTTGTTGGGTGCTATTAAAGAAAGAGTGCGTTAGGGTTCAAAGTTTATCTGTCATTTTCCCCACATAGGGCTTCTGTTTCTTGAATTTAGTGATTCGTAATTTGTATCTATCCCTAACTATGATGCCCTCACTCAGCTTGTCAAGACCATGGAGCGCAACACCAAGTATGCTTTTTTCAGTAGGAATGTTGACTTATCCCTTTGGGGAATGTTCAAATAAGCATTGCACTTATTTTAGGGGGATTCATTTTGGTTTTTTATTTTATCAATCAACAAATTCAATGTAAAATACATAGGTTTGCAGGTGGCATTCAGAAAACGGTTCACGTGCATCGTTTATGCTTCCACATTTCGCATACATGCAAGGACAAGTGGGAGATGATGGCTCTGATCAACATCGCCTCCCTAAACAGTGTCTTGTTTGAGGCATTAGGGTTTTGACTCATTATATTGAGGGCGGATGTGGTGAACGCGATGATGAAGAGGAGCGGGAGGAGGTAAACACAAAGAAGAGCAATGGTGCATGTCATTTTTTATCGTGACTATAAGAGAAATGCAGTCTATATACAGATATATTTCCCATAACTAATATGGTGTGTATTGCATTATAGTCGGAAAGACATTCAAGAAGATGAGGCGACCATACGAGGAGGAGCGGCTGGATGCGGAGCTGAAGCTGGTGGGAGAGTACGGACTCAAAAATAAGAGAGAGTCATGGTGGGTTCAGTATGCGCTCAGCCAAATCTGTAATGTTGCTAGAATGCTTCTTACTCTGCTTTCATTTTTCATGGATGTCATTCATTCACCCCAGGCAAGATCGAGATATTGGTTCCTCTTCCCATTCTTCAGTCCAGCTAATTTTTTTAGCAAATCATTTTTCAAATTTGTTAATGTTTTTTTGGAAACCGGTCGGTTTCTACCTATCTCAATTAATTATGAATTGTGACACTTTTGTACTCAATAAATATGAAAGGAAGGGGACACAAAATATACAACCAAGGTTAAGAAGTGATTTAATAATATTAGCTTGCACCTTCATCTACATGTAAACTTGTAAATCCTTATAGTTGCTCAACTATTTAAGAAGAAGATTTCAAATTATTTACTGTGCTTATCAAAAAAAAATTATGAAGGTCAACTACCTGTGTTTCTAGGCACTGATGCACAGAAGATAGGTAAACGATGTTGAAGGGAAAATTAGATCATATTTGGTTGGTATACATTTCTACATGGTCTATTGTTGATCATTAGTGTCCCACACTTAGTCATTTATCTAGGCAGGTTAGTCGGTCATCACTGCGACCGAGCTATCCAGTATAGGCCAAGCAGTAGTTATTACCAAGTAGATAGTAATTGTCAAGTTACACAGAAGCCGAGTGAAATTGATCAGTACATGCCGAGCGCCAGAGTCTTCATGTGCCGAGCAAGACAGTTTTGTCATACATGTCAGGAATGGCACAAACTTGAAAGTAAACCATTTTGGGCCAACTTATTTGGGTATTTAATGTTTTCAACAGAGTTAATTACACATTAAATCATTTGATCCAATACGTGGCATAGAGCCAATCAGAAAATTGGAATGCCCAAGCGGCATAAGTATTTGATCTTGATCGTTGATCTAGATCTCAATGCCAGATCTGTAACGTATATAAGATTGCTTCTTACCCTAATTTTGAAGAGAGAGAGTGTGTGTGTGTGTGCATACAAGAGATATATGCGAAGGGTTATTTTGAGTTAAGAAGCATAGATCTAGTAGAGGAATAGAGCAGTGAGTAGTAGAGTAAATTTATATCAGATTATTAGATCAGAGAAGGTATTGAAAAGAGGAGATTTGTTATCAGCATTTGAGTGCATATCGAAGGATCAGACCTTGAGACATTCTAACAAGTGTATCGAGTGAAATCTCTTAACATAGTGGTTCTAGCAGACCTTTTTAAATCTCTTAGCCGAGTGCTTACTTTGTTGTAAATTTAAATCCTTTTGCAAGGTAGATTGTAATGATTTGTAGCTCTTAACCGAGCATACCTTTAATCAGGTAGATTATAAGTTGTGATCAAATTTTGTAGCCCTAACAAGCACACTTTATTACTACAATAGTGAAGATTTTCGTGGGTGTCATCCCCACCCTAGTTTTACCTTATTGGGTTTCTGGGTTACCAAATACTGTGTCTTGAGTTGCTTATTTTATGTTATGGATGCTACTAGTTAATAAATCAATTATATTTATGGTATGGTTGTGGATCAATGTATTTTAAGCAATAAAAGTTATAAGATTTGATTTACCTCCCCCCCCAGTATCTTGCTTTCCCATATTGTATTTCCAACAATTGGTATCAGAGCACAATTCTCCTACAAAAAGTTTTAATCAGCTTGAGGATACAGATCTTGAGATGAAGGTCTACAAATTAGGTAAAGTCATTGAGAATCAAAAGATTGATATTCAACTAGCATTAAATCAGCTTGAGACAACAAGAGAGGAATTGAAGAAGTCCCTGCTAACAAGGAAAGATTTGGCCAAACAAATGAATGACACTTATTATCAGGAAGAAGACACTGCAAATCTATTTCAGAATGGAAATTCTACTGAGAGCGATGCAGCAATTTCAGATCTACTGGAAAGGAACAATACATTGTGTGAAGAAGTCATAAACTTGAAAAGAGGGCAAGAAATGCAAACAATAAGACTATGTGAAGTAGTGGAACAGAAGAAGAAAGCTGAAGATGACAAAGCTATGGCTGAAGAAGACAAAAGAATGATGACTATCAGACTTGATGAAAG
>MU224907.1:424931-438441 GCA_018584345.1 Thuja plicata
ATTGTTTTAGTTTCAGATGGCTTCATAAAAACGTGGCATTTTGGAGTCAAGGTATTGGAGAGTTAGAAAATGAAACTTGGCCCAGCTGTTGTAAGTGAAACGCCCCTTATTCTCCCACAGTCAGCTAGCTGCGTATGAAGTTGCAGACTACCTTGTATGCATAGTAGCGTCGTTTGTAATAGAAGAGGAACCTCCACCCTCTCATAGCTGTTACGAGAGGGAAGCATGTTAATGCGGAAGCCTGCAGTGTATGGGACATCGATTTAGGGTGATATCGGGTGAAGAGGAAATCGCGTGAATGCTGGAGAAAGGTGCGGGTAGTAACAGGGAGTTCTAATAGCAGCATACGCGGGTAAAGACACAGAGTGTCCACACTGTAACAGTTTGTAACAGACTTACTACAACCGCACAGTAATCCCTTGGAGGACGGACAGACTGGGAACATCCTCAGCGACTGCTGCAGAATATTCTCGACCAGAAAATCATTCAACGCCCAACGTTACACACTAGAGCATTCACAGCAGATACCCAGCTCGCACAGAAGCTATAGGTAGTTAGCGTGGAGCGATCTGAATTCCTAGGCGTTGCAGAATATGTCAGGGTATAAGACGACAATCCATAATATAAGGTGCAAACCCAGTTTCGATTCTCTCCCACTATCCATTTGCATTTGTAATCAGTTTGGAAAGAAATTTTGATATTCAGTTTGGGACTCGACTGTCATTATACTTGTTATTTTCTGTTCTTGATTGTAAACATGTTTTTAGTTGAAGTTTCTAAATCAATGTAATCCCAGCAGTAGCCTTGCGTGTTAATTTATGGATAATTTATCTTGCACTACACATTGAGAATAGAAAACAAAATGCAATCACAGTCACACTATTCGTGACAGTAAACAAGAAATCCTCCACATACACAAAATACTGCAGGCAAACAACAGCTACAGCCAGATAGGGACTTTACAATCGAGCTATCCAGTATAGGCCAAGCAGTAGTTATTAACGAGTAGATAGTAGTTGTCGAGTTACACAGAAGCCGAGTGAAATTGATCAGTACATGCCGAGCGCCAGAGTCTTCATGTGCCGAGCAAGACAATTTTGTCATACATGTCAGGAATGGCACAAACTTGAAGGTAAACCATTTTGGGCTGACTTATTTGGGTATTTAATGTTTTCAACAGAGTTAATTACGCATTAAATCATTTGATCCAATACGTGGCATAGAGCCAATCAGAAAATTGGAATGCCCAAGTGGCATAAGTATTTGATCTTGATCGTTGATCTAGATCTCAATGCCAAATCTGTAAGGTATATATTATTTCTTCTTACCCTAATTTTGAAGAGAGAGAGAGAGAGAGAGAGAGAGAGTGTGTGTGTGTGTGTGTGTGTGTACATACAAGAGATATATGCGAAGGGTTATTTTGAGTTAAGAAGCATAGATCTAGTAGAGGAATAAAGCAGTGAGTAGCAGAGTAAAGTTATATCAGATTATTAGATCAGAGAAGGTATTGAAAAGAGGAGATTTGTTATCAGCGTTTGAGTGCATATCGAAGGATCAGACCTTGAGACATTCTAACAAGTGTATCGAGTGAAATCTCTTAATAGAGTGGTTCTAGCGAACCTTTCTAAATCTCTTAGCCAAGTTCTTACTTTGTTGTAAGTTTAAATCCTTTTTCAAGGTAGATTGTAATGATCTGTAGCTCTTAACCGAGCATACCTTTAATTAGGTAGATTATAAGTTGTGATCAAAATTTGTAGCCCTAACATGCACACTTTATTGCTGCAATAATGAAGATTTTCGTGGGTGTCATCTCCACCCCAGTTTTACCTTATTGGGTTTCTGGGTTACCAAATTTTGTGTCATGAGTTGCTTATTTTATGTTATGGATGTTACTAGTGAATAGATCAATTATATTTATGGTATGGTTGTGGATCAATGTATTTTAAGTGATAAAAGTTATAAGATCTTATTTTTGCCCCCAATATCTTGCTTTCCCGTATTGTATTTCCAACAATTGGTATCAGAGCACAATTCTCCTACAAAAAGTTTTAATCAGCTTGAGGATACAGATCTTGAGATGGAGGTTTACAAATTAGGTAAAGTCATTGAGAATAAAAAGATTGATATTCAACTAGCATTACATCAGCTTGAGACAACAAGAGAGGAATTGAAGAAGTCCTTGCTAACAAGGAAAGATTTGGCCAAACAAATGAATGACACTTATTATCAGGAAGAAGACACTGCAAATCTATTTTAGAATGGAAATTCTACTGAGAGCGATGCAGCAATTTCAGATCTACTGGAAAGGAACAATACATTGTGTGAAGAAGTCAGAAACCTGAAAAGAGGGCAAGAAATGCAAACAATAAGACTATGTGAAGTAGTGGAACAGAAGAAGAAAGCTGAAGATGACAAAGCTATGGCTGAAGAAGACAAAAGAATGATGACTATCAGACTTGATGAAAGGTGATGTACAAATGATGACAAATAATCAGGTTGACATGGCTAATCAACTGCTACTTGTGAATCAAGAAATCAACAGGAAAGATATGGAAATTGTGAATCTGAGATCTGAGAATAGTCAATTGAAAGATGAATTGAGATATGAGAAAGAACTTAATGAGAGATTGAACAAACCAAATGAAGCTTTGAATTATTTTGAAAATCTGATGGAAGCATCAAGAAGATCTAAGGACTCTTTTGGACTAGGTCATACTGAACAAGAAACATCTTTTGAGAAAGGAGAATCATCTAAGACTGATGAAAGGAGGATTGCAAAGACAAAGAACAACAAGCCTGTATGCTACCACTGTGGAAAACTAGGACACACAACAAACATTTTTCGAAGCATGAATGGTAAGTCTGATTCTAAACCTAAGTTCAATGGTTATTGCTTTAACTGTAAGAAGTTTGGACATCAGGCACATGAATATTAGACAAAGGTAAGCAATGCACCTCTCACACCTAGATTCAATGGGTATTGTTACAACTGTCAGAAATTTGGACATAGAGCACAAGATTACATATCTAATGCTAAACAACAATGGACATCAAAGACACAAGCAAAAGCACCTAGGAAAGGTAACACTTATAATTGGGATTACAACACATGGAATAGTTGTCATTACTGTGGTGAGTATGGACATGTTCCATAAAACTACATAAAGACACATTTTAGAGGAAAATCTAAGAGCTGGATGAATGCAAGCCTAGTTTGTTATAATTGTCTTAAAATTGGTCATACTATGAGAGATTACAAAACAAGGGTACCTGCTCCTACTGTTGAGCAGATTAGAGCTCAGATGAACTAGACATGGATAAGAAAAGAGGGACCGGGCAACAGTGAAGCTGCTACAACTGAGGTCACCCAATCCAATGGATTAGGTGATCACACCATCACCAACTAAGCAAATGAGGTATGTGAGGAACTGTATTTATATTTCACATCTTTCATCAGTTCCTAACTTATAAAAGTGCAAAAGTCCATATCTGCATATGTAAAGATGCATCAGGACTCATTTTAAGACATGTACCGTGAAAATTCAATATGCACTATAGGTGTCGAGCAACAGTATTATTGTGCACTAAGACCGAGTTCTCTAGTGTATGCCGAGCTGGTATGGTTGACCGAGTAAGTTTTGTATGATGACCGAGTATGGGTTATGACCGGGAGATAGGCAAATTTTGTGAGTCGGCCGAGGATAGTTGTATGGCACTCACTAAATGGAAAGAACATTTAATGCTAACCTAATTTCGACCATTGGAATATATATAAAGGAAGAACCATTCATTTTCATTTTCACCATACGATTGAGGATTTTACGGAGCGATTGAGCATTTGAGAACTTGATTTCAACAAAGGATTTTTTGAAGATTTCTACAGCATGTCGTCGGTAATTTTGAGTGAATAGTGTGAATTTTGATATTTGCCGAGGTACTCTATTCATTGTCTTTGAAACCCTGTTTTCAGAAATCATGGCTGCAAGTTCTTCTGCAACAACCAAAAGTATAGAGAAGGAGTTGATAAAAGTTCAATTGGTAAGTAGCGACACCTGTGTGCCTCCTAATTTTAGGGCAGTTCCTGAAATCACCATCTAGGGTGATCTGACTGGAGCTCTATCATCGATTCTACCCAAGGTACTTATGATTCATGATGTTAGATTGTGTTATATGTGCAAAGTTAGCGAAATTGGAGACCATGAGTTAAGGGAATCCTACAACAAATTGTGTGTAGACGGAGCCCTAAAAGATGAGTATAAACATCTAGTCGAGAGAGGGTTAACTCGTGCCCTAGATTTCCCGATGGAATTCAAAATGGAATGGATCAAGATTGTCCTTGGCCATGTACACAACATGAACATATGGTTAGATAATGGACCAGTTAGGATTACAAAGGAAATCATCCAAAGGGTAACTGGATATCCAACTATCAACAGGAAGAGAACCATGAGATGTCAGAGTAAGTAAAATATAGAAGAATACACCGGAGCTGTCTGGAATAAAAGAGGAATGACAATCTCAACAATCAAGGATTTGGAGCTTGATTTTGTAGTTAGGGTTATTGCTCACAAGTTCTATCAGTCAAGCCGACTGGACAGTGTTCCATGTATAGCAGTCGACCAAGATTGGCAGATTGTGAAGAAGGACCATAAATATGACCTTGCCTTCAATTGACACAGTTGGCCGAGAAACTTTCTTCAATCTGAAAGGCAAAGAACTCAATATGTAAGTTCGGTTCTCTGCTAGTTTGCATATTTTTCTATGTACAAAATACATTTCCTGCTTTTGGAGATATTCTATGGAAGAACGACCAACCAATTACACAGCAGATCAATGCATTTATTGAGCAATTAGGTGGTAAATTTAATAATATAATGGGAACATACTTTGTAGAATTTAAGAAAAAGATGAGACTGAGAACCAGAGTTCCCAGATCACTAGTTGAGAAACACTATGAGGAGATTTGTTTCCTATTGGATACAGATTTCACCTATGTTCAGGCAGTAGTGCGGAGGGTATCATGGCTAAGGCCATTACCTTATGAAGTAAATGTTGATGAGACATCTACAGCTATAATAGCTCTACTAGCAGAGGAGATTGATGGATCAGCCAGACATTTTGGAAATTATGAGGAAGCTAAGTCCAAAATCTCTATGGATTTGAAGGTTGGCACTATGGAGAGGAAAAGGAAAAATATTGTAAAAGACTTGAAGAAAATGGTTGGAATAGAAAGTGATGAAGATATAGAGGATGCACCTTTGGGTTTATCAACAGGACATGGAGAGGATATGTCTAGTGAAGAAGAGGAGAGTGAACCTGAAGAAGAAATCACTGTGAAAGCTAAAGGAAAGCAACCAGTACTTGTCAAGGCAACTAAACCAAGCCAAGCCAAATCTAAGGCTACCCCTCATGTTGCTAACCGGCCTAGGACAAGGGCATCAACTATTTCATCTCTTGCTAAGACAACTAAAGTATATATAAAAAAGAATGTTGGAAAGAGCAGTTCAGGGAAAAGAAAACAAGTTGAAACAAAGGCTATGTCGAGCCAACTTGAGAAAAGACCGAGGAGGAAACTAATCTTGGAGCAAGAATATGATGAGGAGAAGATAGATACAGATGAACCAAACAATATACCTACAACATCACATAAACCACTAACCAATATTGATGAGGTATGCAAGAACATAAGAAGTACTGTTGGATTAGCAAGATTTAAGTTTATCAAGTATGAGAAGCAAAGCATAGAAGACGAGCATAAGATTCAGGAAACACTATTAGATATGATGGGTACATTAAGATGACACCTATAGAGATAGGAGACCTTGTCCCCGCAGAACTTTATGATATTTTATCACAAAAGTGGCAATATGCATTAATGACTGAAAGACAGATAAGGGAAGGGACGTTAGCTAAGGTCATTCCTGGATTAACCAGGAAGCAAATGGGAAAATTCATTGAACAATATCAAAGGAAGTTCATTCCCAAACAAAGAGCTTATGCAATTCTAAAAAATGATGTTGAAGGTGTAGTTCAATAGAGCACCAATATTTGGAAGGAGACTTTTGGGCTATTGACCAAGAAGAAAGATAAGAAAGGTGAAGGCACCTCATAGCAGAAGGAAATGGAAGAAGAGATTTCTATTGATCAAGTAGAGACTGAAATGGAACTAGAAGAGAAAACATCCAAAGTACAAACTGTAGATTTGACAATGGACAGTCCCATTGGCACTGAAGTTGAAGGTAACAATAATGTGGATGTCGAGGATCAAAATGAGCTGGCAGACACAGGTATGTAATTGCCTATTCATACAACTAAGGCCGAGACAGAGAAAGAAGGAGAAAAGGAGGTAACAAATAATAACCCACCTATTTTAGAGGTTGTGCAAACATTCATAGACAATGGAGATAAGATGGAAGAAATTGCAAACAAGCCTACAAAACAAGAGGCTATACTAGTGTTGGTGGATCTACCACACTCTGTATCATCTACTCCCACTGCACCTAAAATTGGGACTATACCTGATCATTAGGTAATCTTGACTCAGTTGCAAACTACAATTGAAGTTAATACTGACAAAGGAAAGGATATTGAAGAACCTGAGCCGAGTATCAGCTCACCAGAGCTCAAGAAGAAGAAGCTAAACAAGAAGAAGTCACCAAGCTTAAATGTCACATTAGATGAAGTTATTGTGATTCCTAAATAGGATCCAGAGAACTTGTCATATGAGCAGATTCAGACTCTTCAAGACCTATTAAAGAGGAAGAAGAGACAAGAGGAAATGAAGAGGGAGCACAAGCAGAATCAAGTTCTCCATGATATAAAGGAAATTTTTGTTAAAGCTTTTGCCACGGAAGATGAAAATCAACAAGCACCAATTATGGAATAGTTAGTTCACATTGTGCAGAGAGTTAACGATGAAAACATTGAGGCAAATGAAAATTTGTTTCAATGGTCCGAGAGAAAATTTGAGAACAAAGTCTTGGAGAAGATATCAGAAGAGATTGCTACCAAACAAGTTGAACTTTCTTCTCTTGTTGACATTCTTGAGGAAGTTGCAAATAATGTTTATTCTTTGTACAAAAGGTTATGTGATATCAAATTCTTTACAAAGGATAATCAACAGCTTATTGAGAAGCTGCAATTAGATTTAAAGTCAACAACAAGCTCATTGAGCATGGATGCTAGTTCTAGCTCCATACATTTTGATAGGTCAACTCATGCACAAAGGAGGTTAGCCGAGCTTATGGCTGAAGATGGCCGAATAATGGCCAAATTGATAACAATTCAGACTAACATGATACCTCATCTGGAGGTTATTCAGAAGGAACTTGCAGTTGCACGTGAATTAGTAAAGAGAGATCCTCATCTCTCTATTACAGAAAGTTTGGCAAGTATAGCTGCCGAGCTATAAATTAAGTTACAGGTTACAAATTTTGTTAAGGATAGCTGGGATACAACATTTGCATTGATATTACAACTTCATAAGCTATTTTTGGATAAATATAACTTAACCCCTACAGCTATCAGTGACAAAAACAAGGGGGAAACAGATAAGGAAACAAACAAAGATGGGCAACAACAGGCATAATATTTTATTTTGGCATGTACACTATGTAAATATTATATGAAGTCCAAAGTATACTCTTAGGGGGAGTATATTGTGTACTTGGGCAAATTTTGTGGATATACAAAAATGATAAGTGTTTTTGCCACTAATATCAAAGGGGGAGATTGTTGATCTCTAAGTTTTGTTGATCATTAGTGTCCCACACTTAGTCATTTATCTAGGCAGGTTAGTCGATCATCACTGCGACCGAGCTATCTAGTATAGGCCGAGCAGTAGTTATTACCGAGAAGATAATAGTTGCCGAGTTACACAGAAGCCGAGTGAAATTGATCAGTACATGCTGAGCGCCAAAGTCTTCATGTGCTAAGCAAGACAGTTTTGTCATACGTGTCACGAATGGCACAAACTTGAAGGTAAAATATTTTGGGCTGACTTATTTGGGTATTTAATGTTTTCAACAAAGTTAATTATGCATTAAATCATTTGATCCAATATGTGGCATAGAGCCAATCAGAAAATTAGAATGCCCAAGCGGCATAAGTATTTGATCTTGATCGTTGATCTAGATCTCAATGTCAGATCCGTAAGGTATATAAGATTGCTTCTTACCCTAATTTTGAAGAGTGTGTGTGTGTGTGTGTGTGCGCGCGTTCGCGCGCGCGCGCTCATACAAGAGATATATGTGAAGGTTTATTTTGAGTTAAGAAGCATAGATATAGCAGAGGAATAGAGCAGTGAGCAACAAAGTAAAGTTATATCAGATTATTAGATAAAAGAAGGTATTGAAAAGAGGAGATCTGTTATCAGCATTTGAGTGCATATCAAAGGATCAGACCTTGAGACATTCTAACAAGTGTATCAGGTGAAATATCTTAACGGAGTGGTTCTAGCAGACCTTTCTAAATCTCTTAGCCGAGTGCTTACTTTGTTGTAAGTTTAAATCCTTTTGCAATGTAGATTGTAATGATCTGTAGCTCTTAACCGAGCAGACCTTTAATCAGGTAGATTACAAGTTGTGATCAAATTTTGTAGCCCTAACAGGCACACTTTATTGCTGCAATAGTGAAGATTTTGGAGGGTGTCATCCCCACCCTAGTTTTACCTTACTGGGTTTCTGGGTTACCAAATTATGTGTCTTGAGTTGCTTATTTTATGTTATGGATGCTACTAGTTAATAGATCAATTATATTTATGGTATGGTTGTGGATCAATTTGTTTTAAGTGATAAAAGTTATAAGATCTAATTCACCCCCCCCTCTCAGTACCTTGCTTTCCCATATTGTATTTCCAACAGTCTATATGTATGGGTGAGCCATTGTGGAGCTGTCTTCTACAGGCGTGTGATACCCGCTTTCCAAATAGTTGAAAAGTGGCTATGGGTTGATCACCAACTTTTCACTTTCATAGTTCATGAGTTTGTTGTTGCATATATTGATACTAAGAATATTGCATTTAGACGATCTATTTCATACCATACTAGGTATGAGAATAGTTTTCATGCTTCTTTTAGTAGAGTTTGAAAGATTTATTTATTTCTCCATCATACTTACATTTTTCTCTATTTATGTTATTTGAAATTTTTTCTTTCTCCTCTTCTTTCTTGTGATTTTAGTGGTCTAGAGAGCAATATTTCTACTATTTTGAAAATGGGTTCTTTCTTTGCTGCTGTATTTTGACCTATATTTACACTCATAGACCTTTCCTGGTCTTTTTATTTTCTTTGTATTTGTTGTTGCTGAACAAAATGGGCTTTTCTCAAATTGACTGTAAAGCTGGGGAAAATTGTGTTGATGGAATTCAAAGGCTTGAAAATGAAATGGGTATGCTCCCAAAGGATTTAAAGGTTGAGAAATGTGAAATTGGTATGCCAGAAAGGGATTCAAAAGCTTGAGAAAAATAAAGCTTGAAAAAAGTGAAACCATATTTCGAAGCCACAAGAGAACAAAATGGGTGTTAGAAAATGAAATGGGCATGATCTATATAAATTCAAGAGCTGAAATCTGGTGTTGTGGAAAGATTGTAGAGCATTTTATCCAATGAAATGTCATCTTCGTGTTTTATAAAATAGCTAGGTGTAGGTTGTAGTCATTAGACTCAGTCTCAAAATGAAACAGTTTTTCCTCTTACCCTAAATTGTGAACTCCCTGTTAAGAAAGTAATTTTTCAACATTAATCTCAATCCAACCCGGTGAGATCTTAAGCAACAAGTTTCCTTTCATTTTGTACTGCAATGTTCATCTAATGCCCAGCCCCTGCAAAGAGAAATGGATTATGGAAGTTTTGTTAGTAAGACCATCCCTAAAACCATGCACGACGACATCATAAATCAGTGAGAAACTTTATTACTTGTAAATTTTTTAGTTTTTTTTTCTAGAGAAGATTGTTAACTCTTCAATAGGAAAGACTGTGGAGTTTTTAATAGCTCTTTTATTAGAATCTCTCTCTTTTTTTTTGCCCAACATCATAGATTTTTGTGTCGTTCTGTATTTTATGTTGGTTATTGATCCTTTTTTTTCTCTGACAAACCCAGCTGCTTGTGCTTAAAGATAAGAGAAATAAAATGTCACAAGAAATACTTTCCCTAGAGTTGTGTTATATTAGTTCTTGTCTTCATCTTATCCATGTGGCATGTGCAACCCCTGAATGCTAGGCAAGAGTTCAAAGAATACTTTATAGTTCTACATGTCAAAATCATCACAAAAGAAAACTTCATCAAGAAAGGTCCAAATTCAGTAGTTTCCTTAAATGGAACTGCAGCCAAAGCCACCACATACAAAATGCCTTTTGTCACCTTTTGGTTACCACTACATCTTCACTTTGTTGAATCATTACAATATTTATAACTACTCTTATGACAAATTTAGTGGCAGAGATCGTCACTTATTTCACAGCAAATTCGAGCTTGTTTTCTTAATCCAAGATTCATGTTGGAAAAAAACATTTAAGATTCATGTTGGAAAAAAGAATTTTAGATTGCCAAAAAAATGAACATGTTACCATTCATAAAAACAATTCCATTTCATATTACATTCTACAGTTCAAGGGGAAAAGCATGTTACTATTCCAGACAAAACACGCTCTATTTTCACATATTATATATGGATGTTGATGGCAAACTCTTTGCAAAAATTTTGTTTAATTTATGGTGTGCTTCCATGCCTCGATTTATAAACTTTGTACTTTTTGTTTAATTCATGGTTTGTTTCCTACGAGTCTTGTAGATGATAAATTCCTGAATGTGTAATGCTAATTGTTAATTATCGGTGGCAATTGAATTCCCGGGTGAATGGTGACTCAAAGAAGTATTTGAGCAGGGCAATCTAATGGAAATTTCATGGTGCATCTGCAATGAAAAATGAGAAAGGCCAAAATAGCATCGATTATGGAAAAATATTTTTATGTTCTTTTTCTCAATTATATTGGATGTTGACAATCTCGTGGCTTGATTGAGCATCTCCACCTCTACCATGAATTCTCGCCCTCCTTGATGGTCATCTCTTCTGAGAACTTTCATAGTCACTTCGGTTCCATCTTCCAACACTCCATGATAAACTCTCGCAAAACCTCATGTTAGTAATAACTGAGAGGGGGGGGGTGAATCAGTGGCCTAAAAAATATATCCTTTTAAACTTCAATCCACCAATTAATACACCTCAAATTATTAAGTCCCTACAAGATGTATGCCTTTGAAATACTTGAAATAAATAACTGTCTATCAGTTTACCTCGTCTATCCTTCTTCTCCTTGATAACCGATAAGCAGTAAAATGTATTTATCGATACTAAGTAAATATGCAGAGTATACCAGTCAATCCATAAATGCATATGTGAAATGTAAAACAATAAATTAATAAACCATACACACATAACACAAGGATTTTAACGTGGAAACCCTGTTAAGGGAAAAACCAATGGGACTGGTACCCCAAATTTTCACTCTTCTGAAGTGAGCCCTATTAGAACCAACCCTGTTAAAGGTTACAAACACATGGTTAAGTGCGACCTTGTTAGAGGATTTTTATACATAGGTTGTCACTTAGTATTTGGAATCTATGCTACCATCCTTGAATCAGTCTATAGACTATCAATAGGCTTTATGCTAATCTTACTACCATCCTTGAATCAGCCTCCTTCTTAGACTGTCAATAGGCTTTAGTTAAGACCGATGCTACTATCATGAGTCAACCTTCTGGTAATCTGTTAGGATATACCTCAATTACAAAAGACTGTTAAGTCCTACTTTTTTAAGAGACTTAATGCTTCAATGGTTAAAATGAAACACAATGACCTGTTTCTAATGCAACTTTGAATTGCAGATATTCAGATCTATTTACGTACAATACCTCTCTGATCAATGTATCAATTCCATTCCTTTGTTCTTCATTCTTTCTGCTCTGTGATGCTGTGCTTTATTGTGTGTCGGTGTCTGCAGAATTCTTTAGCTCTCCCTTAGCTTGATTGATCAGGACTACATGAAGTTTAACCTTCATCAGTTTCTCTTCAGCATCTTCTCTCAATTCACTCTGCCGTGTATTTGATTGCATATGGAAATGAATTAAACTTGTCTCTTATATAGACATGATATTCCTTAATTCTTGGTTCTTGATTCTTGATTCTTGGTGTGAAAAATAATCCAGCCAAATTGATTTACAGCTTTAACTCCTGATTTATTTCATAGTTATCTTCTTGCCAGCTGTATAAATCATCTTACTTAACTGTGGTTGAATAAAACAAATAAAACAACCGGTTAAGTCTATCCTTAAGCTCTGTCAGCTAGATATTTTATCATTTTCTGATCTCTCTGTTATTTCGGTCAATTATGTAGTTCGTCACTGGTGACAACTACCTGTTCCATTGGTGCAACTTTAGTTAGCTTTGGGATCTCCATCCATCAGGCATAATTGGATCTTGCTAGTCGAGCAACACTATTTTTAGCTCATCAGGCATCCTATGATTTTGCTTCGTCAGGTATCACTGTGACTTTATCTCTGTCTTTACCGATGGCGTGCACTCCGCCAGTGTAGTCTGTCACTTGGTGAATACTTGACTTTTATGCATTGCTAAAAGCATAACCTCTGTTCAATTTATTCTCTGAAGTCTTTGGCATTATGTATATGACCATACAAATGATCTCAAGTCGACATCAATGACAATACAAACCATTAACTGATTTAATGTCTTGCATCATCTTCAACTTAACATTATCAAACATTCAATCAGTTACATGTCATCAATCTCTCCCTTTGGCATTGATGGCAACAAACTATATTATCACACCATACTATTTCTAATACAATATTAAATACAATTGTTGAGATTCATCAAATTACCAAACAATTTGTTTTGATAACTGATAAAAATGTCTGATAGCCGGTAAGCTTAGATTTGATTCTTGCAGCTTTCTTTTCTTCTTCTGATGTGTTGTATCCTTTGTTTGTGTTAATTTTTATCTCTTCTTCTTTGATCTCTCTGTCTTGAATTTTCAACTTTTATACAAATACTCTCCCTATGGATATGGTCTCTCCCTGTTTGGAGTAATCTGGTAATGAATAGTTTATGATGATAATATGGATACATTCTTTCCCTTTGACAACAATGCCAAATAAATATTTTCACAGATATCTGACATTCTGTCAAGCGATTTTTTCTATCCATAATATATTCCTTGAATTTCCCTTATCCATCATCAATATAAAAATATGCTCTTGTGCTTGGTTCTGATATATACCTTTCTGTATATAGATGTAGCTTTGAAGTTCATGTTCGCTTGCATCAATCATGAATGATATTTTGATAATATATGGCTGATGCAACCTTCAGTCCTTTTACTGACTGATAGACATGGGTTTGACCCCTAGTCTTTTTCTTAGGTACTCAAATGTATCCTTGGGCAGTGGCTTGGTGAAGATATTAGCCAATTGTTCTTTTGATTGCACATATTCAA
>MU224907.1:442823-477238 GCA_018584345.1 Thuja plicata
TGAAGTGAGCCCTGTTAGGAGCCAACCCTGTTAAAGGTTACAAACACACGGTTAAGTGCGACCTTGTTAGAGGATTTTTATACATAGGTTATCACTTAGTATCTGGCATCTATGCTACCATCCTTGAATCAATCTCTAGACTGTCAATAGGCTTTATGCTAATCTTACTACCATCCTTGAATCGGCCTCCTTCTTAGACTGTTAATAGGCTTTAGGTAAGACCGATGCTACTATCACGAGTCAACCTTCTATTAATGTGTTAGGATATACCTCAATTACAAAAGACTATTAAGTCCTGCTCTGTTAAGAGACTTAATGCTTCAATGGTTAAATTGAAACACAATGACCTGTTTCTAATGCAACTTTGAATAGAAAATATTCAGATCTATTTACGTACAATACCTCTTTGATCAATGTATCAATTCCATTCCTTTGTTCTTCATTCTTTCTACTCTGTGATGTTGTGCTTTACTGTGTGTCAGTTTCTGTAGAATTCTTTAGCTCTCCCTTAGCTTGATTGATCAGGACTGCATGAAGTTTAACCTTCATCAGTTTCTCTTCAACATCTTCTCTCAATTCACTCCCCCGTGTATCTGAGTGCATACAAAAATGAATTAAACTTGTCTCTTATATAAACATGATATTCCTTAATTCTTGGTGTTTGATTCTTGATTCTTGGCGTGAAAAACAATCCAGCCAAATTGATTTACGGCTTTAACTCTTGATTTATCTCGTAGTTATCTTCTTTCCAGTTGTATAAATCATCTTACTTAACTATGGTCAAATAAAACAAATAAAACAACCAGTTAAGTCTATCCTTAAGCTCTGTCAGCTAGATATTTTGTCATTTTTTGATCTCTCTGTTCTGTCGGTCAATTTTGCAGTTTATTGCCGGTGACAACTGCCAGTTTCGTCGGTGCAACTTCAATTAGCTTTGGGATCTCCATCCGTCGGGCATCATTGGATCTTGCTCGTCGGGCAACACTATTTTTAGCTCATCGGGCATCCTATGATTCTGCTTTGTCGGGTATCACTGTGACTTTATATTTGTCTTTACCGATGGTGTGCACTCTGCTGGTGTAGTCTGTCACTTGGTGAATACTTGACTTTTATGCATTGCTGAAAGCATAACCTCTGTTCCATTGATTCTCTAAAGTCTTTGGCATTATGTATATGACCATATAGATGATCTCAAGTTGACATCAATGACAATACAAACCATTAACTGATTTAATGTCTTGCATCATCTTCAACTTAACATTATCAAACATTCAATCAGTTACATGTCATCACCTCCCTCTCCAATTATGTTCTTAGAAATGAATCTATATGTAGCCTTTCCAAGCTTAGCTAGCGTAAATGTTCTAAAAATGTTTAAGGTATGCAAGAGTGTAGATTTGTTGTACCAATTGGTTAGACAACTAATTTGGAGAAAGGAGCTAAATGGTAACCATTGAATAAGTGTACCTGAAGTGAGAGGTTGCTTCAATGCAAGTTCCATACGGGGTCGGTGTTTCTTAGCATATGCATTTTCCAGTGAGACTTTACTAGTAAGCTTTATTTTTTTCGTTTGTGTCTTTCTTTTTTTCGAACTTATCTCAATATCTCTGTGATTTTTTCTATTAAAATGGAATTTTCTATAATTTATTGCTATTTTCTAATTGGTCTTTTCAATTTATCTTGGTGGTTTTTTCCCATTACCGTGGAGAAAAATAGGCATAATTTATATAATCATTTTTTATACATTCTTCTATTGACGTGTGTTTTGTATGTGTTGCTAGCAAGCAACTCTTGCAGAAGGTAGATGTCATGAACAAAATCTTATAGTTCATAATTTCACATTACTTAATCCTTCGCTCATCTTGGCAAGTCTCCATTTTTCTCTAGTTATTTTTGTTGGTTGATGTGCTCTTTATGAGGGTTTCTTACGTTACCAAACATGCAGGATCAACTGGAAGCCCTTTGAATTTGAGGATTTTCCTGATGATTGTAGGATTTTCTACATCCTTATTAGCATTCAGTGTGGGAATTTCCATAACGCTCGTTCATTTGTTTTTATTTGCTTTTAACCTTTGCAATGATGTCTCTCGGCTCTATCATTGTCACTGGAACAAACTTCTGCCCGCCCAACAATGCCATGTCCAACAACAATGGCACCTAGACCACTTTTACCTTTAACAACCCATTTTCATGTACATAAGGTGAGTGATTTTAAGTTCCATGCCAAAAATTTGTGTTTCTTGCTTTCATTATCTGTGTTTAGTGATTTGGGGCTTATGTTTGAATATTTCCTTTTGCAGGGTGCCCTACCAAAGGGGTAGGGCAAAATTCATTTCACCATTAATGGTTGTTTCCTAGTTCAAATGTCTCTGTTTTAGCTCACTATACAATGAATCATTTTCTTGGTTCAAATGCTTTTGGTTTTATATAATGAATTGCTTATTTTTTCTTTCAAATGCCTTTGTTTTAGATAGTATGTAATGACTCATTTTTCTTGTTCAAATGATTTTGGTTTAATATAATGAATCATTTCATTTTCGGAGATTACTCTGTGATTTGTTGTCTTATGGAAGGAGACCAAATTAAGGTCTTCGTGTTATTTCTCTGTAGTTTCATTTTTCTTAACTTTGCAAAGCAGATTTCGAAATCACAAGTTTTTTGAGATGCTGAGAGACAATTACTACATGCAGGCTCTGGATAATATTTGTTTCGAGGGTTTGATGAACAATAGTAAACTAGAAGTGCAGTTGCGATTGTTTATTAGGATAATTTTTGATAAGGCTAATAAAACCTTGAAAACTGGCATTTCAAGTGTGAATCTATATCTTTTCATCAATACCAGTGTTGCATGATTGTGTGTTGCGTACCTCTTGTCCGCCTTCACACCAGGGTCAGAGGGCCTATAAAGGGGTAAAGAGGAATGTATTTACAGTCATCATGTTGTCACACACTTCTCTATATCTCCTCATTGCCTAAACTGCCATAGTGAACTTTCCCCCACACACATAATTCTAATTTCACTCATATGCACAGTGCCCAGTTTTTAAGGATAAAACACAATAGTTTGGTGTAGCAACAAAACAATATAGAGAAATCAACATCATGATGTGCAAAGACAGTAAAAGTTAAAACTTAACCTTTTATGATCAATAAATCTCAAAGGAATCAACGACGTAACAACATGTATACAATAAAAAGTAGTCTATCAGATCAACCAAGTAGATTGGAACCAAAATTATCTTATGGATCCATGAGAAATTTTGTTTATGAATTTGCACATTTTAATCAGATTAAATTATAGAAGAAATATTAGGAGTTTCTACATGAAGATTGGTCAAATCAGGTGCTCAGTTTTGTGTAGAAACTGTTTATTTGTGTGAGTGTTCTTGATATTTGAAAATTCATATTTGATGAGGGTTTGAATTTTTAAATTTTTAACTCATATTTGGTGTTTGTTGTTATACTTTGTACAATATTTTTCTTTGATAGTATTACAAAGTAGCACATATTTGTTGAAATTCTTTTGCTTGTATAATTCTAATGTGTGTTGATTTCTTGATCTATTGCTTTCCTCAACATAATATATAAAGTAGTCTTTCTCAAGATTGGGTTGTCCCCTAGATCACTTGGGATTTGCATCATTTTTTATTGCTATTGGTTTTTAGGGTTTGCTAAGTGTCAAACAATTGATACCATTAGGATGGTTGAAGCATTTGATAAAGAACAACTATATCAAATTAGGTGTAGGAACTATATTGTATTCATTTATGAGATTGTTTCATGCTCTTTGTAAAATTTGTATCTTATGTGTTCATTTATGAGTAAGTGCATATTTGTTAATTCATTGCTTTGTTGGAATTCATGATTGGGAGTAGGAGTCAAGATGATACTTTTTAGGAGCACATATGGTCGTAGTTCCTTTGTTTCCTTAAAATTCCAAGTGCAAATTCTGATGTATTCTGCAAAATTCAAAATGAGAGAGTTGTATCACTACTCGTGCACATTTCTTTGAAAAAGAGTGAGTTTTCTTCTTTTAAATGTGCACAAAATATGATCAATATGCTATGAAATTCCATGCCAATATCATTATTTGGATCTTAGAATTTAGAATATCATCATTTAAATCATAGAATTTACAAATGTCTCAAATGTGTCTGTCAAAATGACAAAAATAGAGAATAATTTTGTTCAAAAGTGTTGAGGCTTTGATCATCAAACTACACATTTATCCCCCTCTTTCTATTTTACTAATAGGATTTTTTCACTTACTTCTGAATAGTATTGTGGCCCTTCTATCGAGTATTTTGTTACCATTCAAGCCTTTGAGTGCAATATCCTACTTAAACAATATTCAAACTTTAAAAATTTGGAGATACTCTATCTGATAATCAATTAACCTTGTCTGTAGCTTCTACAAATATTTTGAGATAATGCACTAAATAGTTTATAAGAGTTCATGTCTTTCGTAGTGGTGATCATACATACCGAAACAAATATATAGAATTTCACCAACAAATGCCTTAAGCTTGATCTAGTCAATATACAATCAATGATTTACATTCTCAAAACTATGTTGAGCAGACAATAACTGGATTGTCTACTGCACAAACTATTCACATTTCATAGCATCACTGTGCAACTACTTCAAACGCTAGGTAGGGATTTCACCCGTTCACATTTCACGACATCACTGTGCAACTACTTCAAACATTAGGCAGGGACTCCAGTTGCGCCTACGCAACCCTTGTTTCAATTAATATGTTATTTATATTATAATAATGTATAAATAGTGTGTTTTTATGTTAAAGTAGGCTCACAATTCAATTCTTATATATTCTTATTTGTATTTGATATCTGGTTTCCTTTTTAAAAAGTATATCAATCACAAGTTGAAGACTTATATTGTCAAAGAATAGGGTGTACAATAGAAACACACAACATCATAATAGATACATGTATTTATTGTTTCCTTTAGAACTTGATAATTATAACAAACTCCTTATGAAGAGTTACTAGCCAATGACCTTAAGAGATGCAACTAATGTTGAATAAATCTACACATTATAAATCATCGCACAATATACTAATGAAATAATATGGTGTGTGTGTAGGATAAACGCTCATAGTTCATTCATTAACATTTTAGTTTCCCTTAGTCTTACAATACATTCATTGTAGCCTGGACAATGCAAAGACAAATAAGAGAATATCTTGAACATGAATGGTCTACTTAATACCTATTGCCTAATTTGATTATGCATGGCCATAAACAATGGATTCACTTGCTCTCTTGAACTCAAGTACAAGATTCAAAGTTCCCTTGACATATCTCAAGATACATCTTGAAACTTTCAAGTGACTACTCTATGGTGTCCACGTAGTGACTACTTTATGGTACCCACGTAGAGTTTACCATCAATTCATTAGCAAAAAAAAAAGTTAAAATGAGAAAGGGTAAGATATATCAAACTTCCCACTTGACCATAGTATTCTACAAGATCCACCTATTTTATACATGTATCGCTTTGTCTACTTAATGTATATATCACATATAGTTTTGGCAACATGTGTACCCTCCATCTTAAATCTTGTTAACATTGTGTTTTTTTAAATAATTTCCTATCTTTAATTTTCAAAATGTGTAGTCATTCTTGCTTTCTAACTAAATCATATTGTTATTGTTTTATACAAGGGCCAACTTTGTCTATGTTTTGGTTAGACATTTTGTAATTTCCTTGATTTATTTTCACTTTGTATTTATAGTTAGGTAATCAAGATTATTTCTTGTTTGAATACTAAAGACATCATCAAATAAATTTCAAGATAATATGTCATAACAATATTATTGTTGTTTTATACAAGGCTATTTTATACAAGGCCAGTATCTAGGATTTTAGAGTTAAACCTAAGGGCAACTCGGTCCTCCATGAGGGCATGGTGCTGCTTATTTATGAGTACTTTAAAGCTTCCTCTATTGATCATCACACTTTTTCCATTTCTGAGTCGGAGGATGATGGGGTTAATTGTATGGAGTCTGGGGATGAGGGTTGGTATATTGATGAGTCTCTCCTTTCAAAACTGCCTCAAATGACAGAAGAGTGGCAAATTTTAATTTACTTCTTTTGATCATTTTGTCAGTAATTTCATTACAGACTGACCAGATAATTTGGAGCTATGAAAATTGGCAAAAGTTTATGATAATTAAAATAAAACATGGGTTTTATTTCAGATTATAGGTAGCCCACCAAATTAAGGTACCTCCTTTGTAAAATGACCTGCCTAAGCTAGTTGCGAGAAAATGTAAACCTTAAAATAATGTATCAAATGGGCTCAGATCTTGGTCAAATCATATTAGAGACTCCCATGACCATCCCAAGACTAATGAAAATCTCAGATTTTAAAATTTTGCAAATTTTAAAAATCTCAAATGTAGCTCGGGAACCTTCAGGAAACAATTAAAAAGTTTGTCAAAACATCTCCAATCTTCATGAAATTGCATAGGAACATAGTCTCATATACCAAGAAAATCCTCACCAAACGGTTTCCCAAGATCATTACGAGGGCCAAAATTTTAATTGCTAAAGTTGGAAACTTTTTATTTTTGAAAACTTCACTATCAAAAACTATTTTTTCTTTCCCTTTCAAAACCATGTCAGGTGAGATGAGGAAGGTCTGCACATTGGAATCGCAAAAACAAACTGATCGGATAAGATATTTTTCCATCCAAAAGATATTAAATTCCAAAGTGAGCTCCTGAATGATGATGGCATCCTGCAAACACCAAATATGCATAAACTCCATTCAGTTTTAACCTGGAAGGAATATCAAATAGACTCATATGGCTTTGGAATTTGTCATAAGATTTCATTGTGATACAGATAATTATAGGGAATAACTGGATTTCCAAAGAAGAGTAGAAGCATTAATATATTTAATCCCAAACATGGCTACTTGTAATAATTGTGAAATATAGTCTGCAAAGTTTGTATGGACTTTAAAATTTTGTCACCTGATACATGTATCAAATTGGGTTTTGTGAGGTTGATTATGGATGCACATACTCATTCATAAGTGAAAAACATGATGTCAAGTTCAATTCACATTTTGAGCATTCATAAGTGAAAAACATGATGTCAAGTTCAATTCACCTATTGGGCATGAGATTCAAGAGGTCACTTTTTAGGGTTTCTCATTATATGGGGTTGTGAATTTTGCAAAAATTTAGAACTCCAACAATGGCTTTGTCTTGGGATGTATGCCCCCTATGGGTATAGGGAGAATCCAGAAAATCTCTGGGGAGCAGACCATGGTGCCTTCTTCAATATGCTTTTCGAATTATTTTCCTTTGCAGAAATTAAACCCCATCCAAAATTGGTGGCCTTGGGCCACCCAAAAGAAATATCAATGTTTTCCTCTTTCAAAAACATGGTTATGATCATATAACAACATAAGAATTCTAAAAACATTCCCATCACCTATTTGGATACCATAAAATACATCATCATCCATATTCATATATCTCATCAAATATTTTGCTTGATCTGAAAAGAAAAACATGTAATTTCCTTGGCTGCTTGCAACACCATACTGGCACTTTCTCATATATTCAAAATTACTATGTTTAATCCCATATGAAAAATATTTAGGGCTTTGAATAAAATTTTGTTGTGATCTTTGTGAAATGAAAAATTCACATTTCCCTTTTACCCATGCTTCATGCTTGAAGGATAATATATCTGACAACCCTAATCTTTCATGATGACTCATTCCCTTTGAAAAAATTATGTTACCAACTTTAATTTTCCAAGTGAGCTCTATCTCAAAATGATTTTCACGACATCTTCTTTCATAAATTTTATTTATATTAATTTGTATTTCATTCATCACCACGTCCCAGTTTTCTGAAAAAAAAAAGACTCATCCTTTCCATATTATATATTTGAACATATATAAAAATTATTTTCAAAACTATTTTGCCATGATATTTGATTTTTCTCTTCAAATATTAGGTTTGAGCACATGGGAAAATCAATTTTGAAAATATTATCACAACAATTTGCACAATCCCTTTCTATTGTCCCTTCTGAAAGATTTTCTAAAGTATTTTCAAAAATGAATCCCTCATCCTGCTTCTCAGAATGCATACCAGGTTGAATATATCATCCTCCTGAAGAATGTTCAGTGCCTTCTCTCCATCAATGATGCCATTATTTTATGATATAAATGGGTCTTCTTGTTCATCCGCACAATCTAAAAAAAAATAGGGCTATTTTTCTGCACACACCTTTGATATTCTCTGTCCAACAAATTAGAAATTTCTTCCATACTGAGAAAATACTCATCCCGATCTTCCTTGTCACCGGTACTTGTTTCTTCTTCTACCAAAGTGTCATCATGGTTCTCAAGTATGGATGCCCCTTGATCTTCCTCATGGCTAATGCATTCCTCTTCCTCACTATGTGAATAAAAAACTTACCATTCTAGGTTATCAGGGTCAACTTGTTCTGAAACATCTCCATTTAGGTATTCTTCAACCTTTATGTTTTCTTCAATTGGTACTGTTCTTGAAGCTATTTGTGACTCCATATTCTTTGTTATCTATTTCAATCTGCTAATAATTTCATAAAGATTAATGTGAATGGTATTGCATGAAGAATACTTGTAATTTGGTGGGCAAACATTTGATCTGTTATCCTCAATAATGCCATAGAATTTATTTATAAACCACCACTCAAATTCTTCCCAAGATGAGATACTTTGCAAGGCTAGAAAACTATAAATCTCACGTGCGACATCGACCGATGATCTTGCAAAAAAATTCATCATCTCATCTTTTGTACAAATATGAAAACTTTCAATGAACTCATAGAACCTCTTCAAATGTTGGAGTGTCGATTCATCTTCCCTTCCTTGGAACTTTGGTACAAACTCTTTAAGTTTACCAGGAAAATAATTTGGATTTTTCAGGTATGTTGTTGAAATCCAATGGCTTATAAACTTCATAAATTACAAATCCTCTCTGAAATAGTGGACCTGTATATTGATGTACATAGTTGTAAGAAAAATAACAAGAGCAAGGAAACATGAGAAAAACAAGAACTATGGGCAAGCACCCAAAAGCCAATACAAGGAGACAAGAAGATTTTGAAAGGGGGAAACAAAGAAAAATCTCTTGTGATATGAGAGAGAGAGAGAGAGAGAGAGAGAGAGAGAGAGAGCTCATTATAATAACTCATAGAGTAGAAATGAGAGGAGAGAATCTCTTTTATAGAGATGAGGTGAGGAGTTACCAAGTAACTCACCAATCTATGAATGCAAACATCCATAATAGGTGTGTGCAAAGAGTCAAGATCCTCTTAAGGAGGAATATCAAATTTCCTTATTAAAGGAATTACAAAATATGACATGTCCTCTCACTTAGACTATAGGAAAAAATACATGTAGGGATTCCATAGGAATCTCCTAATTAAATAAATAAATACAAGGAAAGATTAAATATTTTAACACCCCCTTTAATCTTTACTTGGGGAGTTTACATCAATGGGAATTAAACCCAAACTTTACAATGAATTTGAACTACGTCTTTACAATAGAATTTGATTGTCTTCAATTGGAGCTAAATCCAAGTCATCAAGTAGTCTCCTTTAACCATGGGTACAATTGGTACCTCATATTGGATAGAGATAAGAGAATTGAATTGTGCCTTTGGAAGGGTTTGTGATATATCACCTGAATCAAAGAATAGAAAAACCACAAGTAAATTTCTCATAGTTGGGATCTACCCTTGATACAAATCAATATACCTTTGAAAATAAACTCATAATGCATATCATAACATAATTCAACTTTAGATAATGTTTGAAAACTTTAAAATGAGATTAATGAGGGTTAGAGATGAATCCATAATCAATCACTAAAAGTGCAAGGAAGCTAACATGAGATCAAGATAAACCATATGCTCAAAATCTCAAAAGGAACAATGGAGGAACCATAAACATAATCCATGCTGTCATCTCAAAAAAAAAAAAACTAATGCATAAACGACCACAGACAAGGCCAACTAATGAAATCTGCATCAACATTGAATCAATCACGTGGATATAGACATGCCACTAATGAGTCATCCACTGCAAGTGAATGGGTAGCTAATCCACAACCTGCATGACTCATGATCTATTAAATGAAGAATGAAAACTCATCATTACATTAGCAAATTGCAAAGAGATATGAGAGAAGAATCCAAAATTTAGTAGAGCATGTGACTCAAACACCAAATAAACTTATGATCTGATTTTCCAAACATGTCTACAATCATGAACTATAATCAAAGAACCATTAAAGGGATAAGAGATTGAAACCAATATAATGGTAAACTTTAACAATTTGAGCTTTGCAACCTTTCATTGGGATGAAAAATGAATTGGATAGATCATACTCGATACCAAGAGATGTTAATCCAAAATTGAAAATAAACTAATGACATATGTTATATAATAATTTGTTCTAAAGATTATGAGAGTTAAAATAACATATTGCCTTGCAAATATAAGATAAATCCAATGAAATTCAAGAAGGATTTCAAGAACATCATCCTCACAATGAGGAAAAAATATCAAGTTGATAAACATCAACTGAAGTAAGTGTATACTAATCAGTGGATGGAGGGAAACTCCGTGGGCCCCTATGAAAGATAAGGTAACTAAGATCCAAATAAACTGAAGACCTTGTAAATTTAACCTTGGAAAATGGGCACCCTACACAACTTACCAAAATACAACAATGTGCATATAAAAATATGGTATGAAAACCATAAAGATGCAACTAAGTGCATATAAATAGATGGTATAAAACCATACTAAGATTGATAGAAATTAATGCTAAGCAATAAAATCAATAATGATACTCATGAAGGCAATATCGTTAGATGACTCACAATACTTGAAGAGACTAAAATAAGCATTAACATAGTTTGCATCAGATAACACGTATTCTATAAAATTGAATATAGAGTTAACATCATTGAAAGAACAAGAACAAAAGATAGCTTAAAGGAAAGAAATTACTCCCTTTGAAAATAGTTTTAGTTTCATGCCAAGGGGAACTAAAATTGGAACCCAATGTTGAATCAAAAACATCTAACGGGTTAGAAACATTGTAACGAATTGTAAAAGCATGACAAGGTTGATTACCCTTATTCTACTTATAATGAGATGGTTGATTATTTTGATTATTTGATTCATATGTTTCTTATCTTTTTGCTTTTAAAGGAATTTTGAGTCACATGACCATCTTTCCCACAATAGCTGGTGCAATGGGGTCTTGTGTTTGAACCATTCTTATGATGATTATTATTTTGATTATTGTTAAGATTATTGTTATGATTATTATTAGATCTAAAATGAGTTTGATGTTGATTTTTAGACGTAAATTCAAGTTCAGTAGACTTAAGAGTTCCAAATTGAATCAACTTCACTTCCTCTTGATGCAATAAATTTTGAAAAATAATATAGGCTAATTGAGAAGCTAAAGTAGGAAGAGCAAGTTGAGAATGTACATTAGTAATAAATTGTTGAAACTGTCTAGGAAGACTTTTTAAAACGATATGAATTAAATGAAGATCAGTTAAAGTTACTCCTAAACCATGCAATTGACTTCTACTAATAGTATCAAATTTTAGCAAAAAATCATCCATAGTTTTAAAGTTGATATACTTGAGATCCTCCAATTGATCTTGGAGTTGAATCTTTCTAGATTCATTCGAACTATTGTAAGTGTTTTTCAAAATAGCCCAAGCTTCATGTGCTTTAATATAATTTACAATTAAAACATATAATTCAAGATTCAAGGAAATGTCAATCAGGCCAAGTGCCTCTTCATTTTTAGTATTCCAAGCATCTTTTTTTGCTTGAGTAGCAGCTGAGGGAGGAACAGAAGTAGGATCAGTAGCAATGTCCAACATATGTTTGAAATGAAAGATAAATGATAAATGTGTTTTCCAAGCATGGTAATTAGAGTTCTTTAACTTAATTTATGGAATAAGTGTAGACATGATGAAAAATACCAAGAAAAAAAAAGGATTGGACAAAAACAACTCAGAAATAGTGACAGACAACCTTTAAATAATCTAAAAATGAGATTTAACTTAAAATTTTAATCAAAGTTTGAATGGTGAAAGAGTGAGTTTTTAAAAAGTTTAAATTTTGTTTAAAACTTTAAAATATAGATTGTAAGTGATAAACATAACATTAAATATTCAATTGGACTATTAAAAGGTTGTAACAATAATGTATTAATGATAAATATGCATCAAGTGAACAAATATATTAAAAAATTTCAAATCAAGAATGATAGTTAAAATAAAAAACAATTAATTGAATGAGTAATCTAATATATTAACAAAATAAATAAAATATAAATTATTTTAAAAGTAATTAAATGATTAGTAATGAAAAAATGAATGTTAAAGAAGCAAAGGGTTGGTTGGCAGCGACAGGCAGAGGAGTTACAAAACCAGATGAAATATTGTTCAGATTGGTAGGAAGACCAACAAATATAGCAAAGAGGTCATAAATTGACCATGAAATAATAAGAAGGTTATGAAACTATCCTGCACAAAGAAATTTAAAACAAAACCTGCAACAAGTGAACAACTTGTGCATTGAAATTAGAAGATAATCTACGTAGAGAATGATAACCTGCGAAGGAAACCTTGAATAAGATCACTAAAAGAAGAAACAATGAAGGAAAATGAGCTGCACAAAGGAGGGTTAAGGGGAGATGTGTAACAAGGGTGTGAGGGAAGAGGTAAGGAAAAAAGGCAACTGCGTGAGAGATAAGGAGGAGGAGCAGGGCAACTGTATGGAGGAGTTGCATGGAGATAAGATGAAAGGTTGTGCAGTAAGGAAATAATGCAACACAAGAGTATAGAAAGGGCACGCAAGAGTAGAGAAGAGCATTGAAAGAGGAGGGAGAGATAAGTGTGAGGGAAAAAAAATAAAATGTTGCACAGGGAGAAAGGAAAGTGTTGTTAAAGGGAGTGCAAATGAGCAACAATTGCGTAGTGAAGAGGAGTAGAGAGGAAATTCAAGGGAAGGAGGGATTAAATAAGACAAAATAAAGACAAAATCTCAAACCTGCGCAGGGGGGAAGAGATAAAGTTGCGCAGGGAGGAAGATATAGAGCTGCGCAATGAGAGGAGAGATAACAACAAAGAATGTGAGTTGAGTTGCTGTGAGGGGGAGAAATAACAGTAAACACAGATATATATAAACCTGTAGAGAATGTTATGAGAGATAGAATAGAGATATTGATATATATAACAAAGATATAAAAAATGTCTTATGAAGAGAAGCCTCTTAATCAATCACAATAAACCCATAGATGAAATATTAAATACAGAACTAGATTAACAAACTCCAAAAAGTGTGAGATATTAACTCAGATTAATCATGCAAATAAATTTATTAAAAAACAATTAGATGAAAACTTACACAAAACGAGAGAGCAAAATATGTAAAACTTTGCATACTTTGCCTGACATAGGTGTAAAGAAAATGCAGAATGCAATGGGTTTGGCTAAAACTAGCCAAACCAAAAAAAATTAAAATATAACTCTCTGGCGCCAAGCCGACCAAAGAGGGTTAGAGAAAATATGAATGCAAAAACTATAACAAAAGAGCTATCAATGAAACTCAAACTTCTCTCTCAAACAAGAGTTTCCAAAGGTGTGCTCCAAAGAATGACAACCTTCAACACTACACTCAAACAAAGATTAGCAACCCAAGTTCTGATACCATATAAGAAAAATAACAAGAGCAAGGAAATGAAAATAATCCAAGAGAGATATGTGAAGAAGAAATCATTACCATGAGAAAAAAAAAAACTAGGAGCAAGCACCCAAAAGCCAATACAAGGAGACAAGAAGATTTTGAAGAGAGAGAGAGAGAGAGAGAGAGAGAGAGAGAGAGAGAGAGCTCATTACAAATTCTCATATAGTAGAATTGAGAGAGGAGATCATCTCTTGTATAGAGATGAAGAGATGAGTTACCAAGTAACTCACCAATCTATGAATGCCAACATCCATAACAGGTGTGTGCAAAGTGTCAAGATCCTCTTATGGAGGAATATCTAATTTCCATATTAAAGGAATTATGTAAAATTTGACATGTCCTCCCACTTGGAATAAAAGACAAAATACATGTAGGGATTCCATAAGAATCTCCTAATTAAATAAATAAATTCTAACAATAGGAAACACCTAAGATTGTTTCAACCTCTTCTCACTTTCATTTGGTTATTTTCAACAGAGGCGCCACCTCTTTCTAAGAGGAATAAAAAAAAATCATTTTCTTCTTCTGGGTCTTTTCGTCAGCAAAGTCACTTTTCAATGTTGCAAGCATCTCACAATCTTTTAATTTGCCCAATGATAACCAAAGCTTCTGTAAGTTCCTGTCCAGTGGAGTTGCCAATCTGTTGGTTCCCAAAACCACAAATTACAAAACCCTAAAGATATCCCAAATCCTATAATAGGATTTCACAACAAGTTTTGGCCAACAAACATGAATAACCAATGCGATAAAAGTCCTCTGCATTTCTAGCTCTGCCTCTGCCTCTGCCACACCAAGGTGGGTGTACCTTTCAATCTTACGAGTTTGCACTTCACGAACAAAATGAATTAATTCTTGGCATATTTGAATTACTCTTTTACTAATTACTTCAAGTTGGCACAAGAAATGAATGCAATATCTATCTCTTCTACTTTATTCTAACTTCTAAATATTTTATCTCCTATTGCTGACTTTATTTAACCACTTTATCTAAATAATACCCTACTTGCTTGAAAACAAAATGAAAATTGTTGATTAGTAAAGCTCTTTCTTTTGAAATAATAAAAGACCAGTGCCTTATCCAAATTGGACAACAAAGTCTCCTCCTATCAAACCCTATGTACAACTCTGTAAGACAGTTTTGTATCTTCCAGATACACCATCAACCACCCAATCCTATCAATGCATATAAATCAAGTACACAACAATTAACGAGTCTCAATGATTTCAATTCCCCTTTCAGCAAGTCATTCAGACAATAAACAAGAGGACAACACTTCGCTCATGCCTTTTGATAATCAAATTAATGTGAAAGACAAATAACTTTTATGCGTAAGTCTTTAAGATGACAATTGGTTTTCAAAATAAAAAAATTACGAAGGACCAATTTAACAAGAAGATAAATGTTCATTCAATAATTTTGGACAGAAAAAGCTTGAAATTTTTATTGATTCAAAATGATGGGTACAATTGAGTTTTCTATTTGAGTCATGCCAAATCTAACTCCCCATCCCACAATCTTGATTTCCTCTTTATAGAAAATAGGGGAAGCGAAAAGCTTCATTGACATCCATGCCTTGTCATAACCAAACTAACCTAACAACTCAAATAGAATAATATTATAATGAGAATTATTTAAACTCGGTGCCCTAGTAAAATGACTAATCATTTTATTTACAAACTAAGGCCTTCAGCCTTAGAGATTTTCTTTGCCAATATGTCTCCCTCGCTTAGTCCTCACCATTTCAGAGACTATAAAATATTCACCTTGAGAAATAATGATTTCCTTTATATATGCCCATTCTCAAATGAGTTCGTCCAGCTTCTTTCACAAATTTATCTTTAATGGTAAAATATTGTTTATATTTCTTCAAGTTAATATTTCAGGTGAAAGAATTAATCTATCATTTAGGTCAAATCAATAATTACTTTATCATTGTTTCGCAACCCATATAATATTCACCTTGCAAAATGGCGATTGTTATTGCCATTTCGCAACCTCCAATTTTTTCCACTTGCGACTTATCGATAGACGATTTCCAGTCTTCTATTTTCCACAGTCAGTGAATCAAATACCTCAGATATGTCTGTCTACAATTTCTATAAATAAGATTTTAATTGCAAATCTTTTCGCAAGCTTTGCAGTCCACGATATTTTTACTTTTATATGCTTTAATGGAGACCTGTAACCTGCAATTCCATATGTCTTTTAGGCATTGTGACTCAGCAAGATTTTATATGTTCCCTTGCAGACAAGGAGAATGTAGATGAACAAATCTCTCGCACTCACGCATTTACTTGAAAGTTTTCTTTTGTGCTTCCACATTTTAAATGCTTGCCATCTAGAATAGTTGCTGCTACAACAATTTTTTTTTTTAAAATCATCTTTACTGGCTTAATGGATGCCCGTTATGCTGTTCCAGAACTTTCACAAAAAAAATGGCGAAAAGAAAAAACTGTGATATTCATCTTCACGTCCACCAGCTGCATTGGCTCCAAAGCCACCAAAATTTCTTCAAATAAATTCACTTTCCCCATAATATTTATACATTAAATTAGAGACTGTACATTTCTCATCAAAGACATATGTTGATCAGAGAGAGTTTTTCAATCTATTGCTGATAACTGTTGAAATTACTTCAAAAGGAAAAGATCTGGCCTGCCTTGTTTTAATTGGATAGAAATTCATTTGTATTGCGGCTGGTTATTTTCTTGCACATATATTGTGAGAGATTTTACAAAGTTTTTTTAATTTTCACAATTTATGAAGTCTCACTTTACATATAATTTTATTCTCTTATATTTATCCTAAACTGTTTTTAGAACGAGAATAATTTTCTCTCCTCTCAAAACTGCCTCAAATTACAGAAGATTGCCAAATTTTAATTTCTCCTTTTGACCATTTTGGAGTAATTTCATTGAGATAGACCAGACACTTTGGAGCAATGAAAATTGGCAAAAGTTCATGATAATTAAAATAAAACAACATGGGTTTTATTTCAGATTATAGGCAACCCACCATATTAAGGTACCTCCTTTGTAAAATGACTACTTGAGCCAGCTGGGAGAAAATGTGAACCTTAAAATAATATATCAAATGGGCTCGAATCGTGGTGAAATCAAAATTACAGACTCTAGTGACCATCCCAAGACTCATGAAAATTCAGATTTTGAAAAATTTGCACATTTTTGAAATCTCAAATTTAGCTCAGGAGCCTTCATGAAACAATTAAAAAGTTTGTCAAAGCATCTCCAATCTTCATGAAATTGCATAGGAACATAGTCTCATATACCAAGAAACTTCTCACCAAACGGATTCCCAAGATCATTTATGAAGACCAAGATTTTAATTGCTAAATTGGGCAACTTTTTATTTCTAAAAACTTCACTCACAAAACATCAAAAACTATTTTTTCTTTCCCTTTCAAAACCATGTCAAGTGAGTTGATGAAGGTCTGCACCCTGGAATATAAGTTCATTTCCATATAGAGAATCACTAAAACAAACTGATCGGATAAGGTATTTATCCATCCAAAAGATATTAAATTCCAAATTGAGCTCCTAACTGATCTTGACATCCTGCAAACAACAAATCTGCATTAACTCCATTCAGTTTTAACCTGGAAAGAATATCAAACAGACTCATAGGACGTTGGAATTTGTCATAAGGCTTCATTTTGATATAGACAATTGTAGGGAACAACTAGATTTGCAAGGAAGAGAAGAAGCATTAAGATATTCAATCCCAAACATGGCTACTTGCAATAACTATGAAATGTAGTATGCAAAGTTTATATGCACTTTAAAATTTTGCCACCTGATAGGTGTATCAAATTAGGTTTTGTGAGGCTGATCATGGATGCACATACTCATTCATAAGTGAAAAACATGATTTTAAGGTCCATTCACCTGTTGGGCATGAGATTCAAGAGGTCACTTTTTAGGGTTTCTCATTATATAAGGCTTTGAATTTTGCAAAAATTTAGAGTTCCAACACAATGTACTTTTTGTCAATGCTAAAATTCATCAAGAGAAGAATTCAAATTGTATGGGAAGTACTGGTGACATTGTCAAATGACATAAAATTTTGCCTGTAAGGAATTGAAATTACAATGTGTCACCCAAATAATTTTTTAAGGTGGTCCAAACGACTATGCTGCAGAAGCTTGGGTAGTGTGACATGCATTTTCAAAGGAGCCATAAAATAGTTTCATCAGGTATCAAGACAAATAAGGTTATAGAAAGCAACAATTTTTTCCATGTTTATAAGAGGAGGGGTCACGGTGTTGACAAAGATAATATTTCAATATGAAGGAAAATGACTATTATTGGAATTGATGGGGATTTTTACGCCGTAGGCATTTCCATTTTGGAAAGCCCCGACCTGTTTTTATGCATCGATGGTTTGAAGTGGTCGAGAGCCCAATGACTACCATTGTTTTCATCTAGATCGTTAGATTTTTGTTCCTTTTCATTGGTCCGTAGATTCGCGGTGGAAATGTCCCACTCACACCCATCACTCAAGTTGCATCCATGCCATCTTCAATCACCATTCATCTTTGAAGGTAGAGGCAGAGCTCTGGATTTGATTGCACTCTTCACCAGCTTGGGAATGCCACTTATTTTGAGGTTCTTTCTGAGAGAATAAGCTTCGTCCAACTTCTGCTTCCCCAGCCTTCAGGTTAAAGGCTGCCCTTTCTTTATTTGGGAAGGGGCAGAGCTTTTGTAGGTCTCTATAGTTTTCCACCAGGTAAAGATAGAGGGAGAGCCCTGCTTGCCATTTTCCATTCCCAAAGACTGCACAAAATCGTTGACAATGGCACACTGCGCGGAAGTGAAATTGTCGTACCAGATGAGATGAAGATTGAGAATGGGAGTTGCGCTAAAGAGAGGGTCATTGTGGTATTGCAGAACAAGAGACTCTTCTTCCACCAGAGCAGAAAGCTTTCTCCTGTGGAAAAGGGGTCGAGTTGCTGCCTCCACTGTGGAGAATGCCACCATATCAAAGTTAATGAGAAAAAACTAAAAGAAAAGATATTTATATGGAAAGAAACAGGTATAACCTATATTACTCAAAGAAATAAAGGTACAATTTTACTCAAATTTTACTCAATTTTCTTCTCACTTTCAACCTTTTGCAAATCTAACAATGCATCCTAATCTCTGGCCCTCGCACACCATTCCTTCCAGAAAAACCAGAAAATCCTTAAAAGAAAGCTGAGAATCTGAAATCTTTGGCAAAAGAGGTGGCTAATGAACAAGATTTAAACAAGACCCAGTGATAAAAATATGTTATAGCCATGAGAGACCACCACCTGTTTACAATCATGCTAAGTGTTGCCTGCGTCCTTCAACTTGTCCATATCTCTTCCAACTGAGAACTGCCTCGTGTCACCTCTCCCTTCCATTTCCCCCTCAATAATGCCTCCTCCATTACCATCTAATGACTTATTCTCATTTCTCCAAACCTTTCATACTCCCTTATAAAACTACACCTCGTCGTATATACGACCCCTCCCTGTACATACGCCTAGCGCAATAAAGAAAGTTGGTAGGTTAGCAACTAAGCTGAAGTTTGGATTAGTTGGTCTAAATCACGTGCAGACACGTGGCGAACAGTAATTTAAAATATATATAATATTAAGAAGACTGTCATGTATCTGGTATATTGTATCTTCTTCTCAGTTTTAATATAGGTTATACCTATTTCTTTCCATATAAATACCTTTTCTTTTAGTTTTTCTCACTATATATTATTTGGGATAGGAGCAAGTATCAAGAATGTGTTTAATCTCTTTTATAGATGTAAACTTTAACTCACAACATTTGTGGATTATCATTTTCATGATAAATGTAAATTCACTTAATAGTTTATTATAGGTTGTATTCATTTGTGTTTAGTAACATGGGTTTCATTTGTTTGATTATCCAAAGACTAGACATCTCAATAGAATTGGCTAAATATATTCGATTTCCTCATTTTAGTAACATGTGTGCGCAAATTATGGTTATATTCATGAATTACACAAATGTTAGGTACTCCAACATCGTTGTCTTTTGGCTTCAGCACAAATGAAAATCTCTCCAAAGAGGATTAGCCTCCAATACATTAGACTCTATACAAAATGTTTGAGGCGTTAAAATTTATTGAGTTTCCTTGTATTTACAGGAACCCTTGGAATTTGAGGGGTCGGGAATGGAGGCTTGTGGATTCATTTTGTGAAATGATACGTATAATTGTTAGTATCTGGATTTGGTTATTTGTTAAAGACTACATAGGTATAGTGTAAAATGTCTATTGTTTTAAGAGACACAAATGACATTTTTGGTTCATAGATGTCAACATTTCCTTCTATCTATATTACTAATACCTTTGTCTTCATAAGTGAACCAACCCATCGTATAGTATTGGGGTAATAAAATAGGAAGTGTTCTGTGGAGAATGAGAAAATAACTTGACCATATTTATTTATAAATAGACATGACAGAAAGCTATTCCAGGGCACGTCTTCCGATCCATTCAATAACGTGTTCTTTTGTCAATAGATTGTGTAATATAGGGATAGGGATCCATTGGTGCACACTCTACTTTGGAGGTTCATGTGGTTGGTGTATGCAAGAAAAATAAATATATCATCACATAGAAAAAAAATTGTGCTTTTAAAAAGTTTATCTTGGGTGGAAGTAATCTAAAGTGTATATGTTGATTAATTTTTTCAATGCATAAAATTGAAGCATATAGAATATTATTTTTCCTTTTATATGTTTTATTACTTTCAGGCAATTTTAGAAATGTGATTTTAAAATTAATTTTAATTATTAAGAGAAAGAAAACTATTAAGTTTTTGATTAAGGAAAATAGGTTTTGATGGGTTCCTGAAACCCTACAGAGCTATATAAAAACCTAGAGCATATAAACATTAAGTATCAACCAAAATGAAATAGGCAGTCCAAACAAAACAGTCCCAGTAAATACAGAAAGCCAGGGACAAAACCCCTAAAAACCAGGAAAATAAAACCAGGGGCGCAAATCAGGCAATGTCTCTGAGAATCTCAGCAGCACGTATCTCCAGCTCAGTCATTCTACCCGCAGCTTCTTTTAGGTCACCCAGCTCTTTATTAGCTTACTGGTTTTCCATTTTCTTAGTGGCCTCTCTTGTACTCTTCTTATTTCCCTCTTCTGGTAGCTTCTCCATGTCACTATTTAGCGGTTGATCCTCCTTGTTCCCTCTTTGCTCTTCAAATTTGTCAGTGATCACCTTAATATTATCATTTGAAGCCTGTAGTATATTGTAGCTTTGCTCAGCTATTTTGACCATTGAGTCTTCAATGCTTTTAACTCTTTTCTTCAGCTCGTTCACTCTGCTATCCAACTCCCTGTCCTCCGCAATGTTCTTGATATTGTTAATTATGTTATCTTTCTCCATCCTGTCCATTATTTTTTTCAGCTCGTAGATTTCGTAGAAGGTCCATTTCGTGGTTCTGTAGCTATCAATGGCACTTTTTTTTGCGTTGTTCAGCACATCCATATGAGGATCCTACCTTGCATTGTCACTAAGAATCACCAGAGCTAGATCAATTAACTCTTCCATCTGGATTCTGCCCTCCTTGTTCTCCTTAACCAAAGTCCTTACCATTTCTCTCTTTATCCCCATTTTAGCAAAGACAGTGTCAAAATTCCTCCAAACAAATTTCTTGTTTTCACCAGTAATGTTGTAGGTGTAATGATCTTCCCCATACTCCGTAAAACCTTGACTTTGACCATCCTCCTCATTCCCCCTCCCCTGACTATCCTCCTTTCCGTCTCTCTCCTCTTGAATATTTTCCTGACTGTCCTGCCTCTCCTCCTGGGTTTCCTCCTTAATCTGATTCCCTCTTTTGAACCTTGTTGCCCTCTTCCCTGAGCTTGCCTCCTCATTCTGAGCCGGTAGTTTGATTGTTATCTTCCTCTTTACTTTTGTCTTCCCCTGCTTCCCACCTTGTTTCATTTTTCCCTCTTCTCTAGAACTCTCATTCTCCATTTCCATCCCATTCGCATTCCATTGTACTCCATGTCAGAGGAGATCTTAGTGTGATGTTTTAAAGACTCCATTTTAACTCTTTTCTTCCCCTTCTTCGTCTGTAGAGGCTCTTCATCCTCAGTTTTTGAGTGCATATCTCGGCTATCCTCGGTATCAGATGGGACATAATCCTTACCTGAACCCTCCTCAGATTCATTATTTCCCTCCTCCGTACATTTAATTTCCTTCCCCATAGTTCGAGCTTTAAAGTACTCATAAATTAATAGTAATAAACCCTCATGGAAAGTTGGGTTGCTAATGTGTTTCTCCTTATAGTCATTAATGTTTTCATTGATGGACGAATATAGGAAGAAAGGAATGGATATCTTTGCCCCATACCTAAAATGGTTGAGTAGCACGAAGTGGTGAGTGTTGATGCGATCAAATCTCGTATCCAGATAGATGAATTTGATAATTTCCCACAATACGAATCTCCACAGAAGTTTGATTCAGCTCGACTGGTAGAAAGTGCCCTTCTTCACAAGTGCTTTCTTTTCCTCCACATTTTTAACAAAATCCGTCAAAGCTTGACTAGAAATCTTCCTATCCCTATAAAATTTCTTCCCAATGATGGGTATACCAGTCACATCCGACACAATTTCCTCTGTCACCATAAAATCCACCCCATCAATTTTCACCTACCCTTCATTCCAGCTTTTCACCATCATCTTCGTAACCAAGGGCTTCCACCCATGAAGACGCTTAATGAAGGTAGTCACTTCACCCTTTTTCAAAATCTCCCAAACCTTGGATCCACGTCGCCATTTTTCAATTTCCTTCTCCGGTTCCCTCCTGCGCCTTTCTCCCACCATCTCTGCAATTTCTCTGCCTCCTTTGTTTCTGGTATAATTCCCACTAAAGGCCCTCTGTTTCCAAGTGATATTGAGTTGATGTTTCGAGAGACTTATTTTTGCCTCGTGAATGCTATAATCAATTTTATTCCTCCAAGTGTGCCGACGAGACCATAAAATGATTATCTCTCTGCCTCTATCGTACTTGCACATCATACGGAGATTCTTCCCCCATCTGTCATAACTCATCATAATTATCATTTAATAACTCTGAGTTTGCCCGGAACCCAATCACTTTCAATGATACCTAAGATTTCTGGCGGTAAATTATACCCGTCATTCCACTTTTTAACTCCCTCACTCTTGACTCCCATATTTGCCAGCCTGTCTGCCACTTGGTTGGATTCCAGGTATTCATGTGCCACATGGACCTGATAAAATGTTTTGAGGATTTGTTTGCACTCCCCAATTATGTTCTCAATTGTCCACGTAGGCTTTCTCTTTTCATTTAAGCAATCTATGATGTTCTTTGAATCCCCTTCTAACCACAAATTCTTGATCCCCATTTCCCGGGCTAGCCTTAAGGTGTGGTGTGCCGCACTCACCTCAAAATAATGGTTGGCTTGTGACCCCAGGGGGGAAAATATAGCAACAATGCCTTTGCCATGTGAGTTCCTTATTATTCCTCCCACACCACCCATCCCAGGGTTGCCCTTTGTAGCCCTATCAAAATTAGCTTTGAACCACCCTTCCGGCAGTAAATTACATCTGCAGTCCATTCTCTTATTGGTATTATTGGGCCCATTATTGTGAAGTGGACTGATACCTTTGTTGTTGGTGTAGTTTTCCAAGAGGGTATTTGATATTTTGTGGGCAACATACTTAGCAGAGGTAGTCTTTTCCCTAAAGATCCTGTTATTTCGCTCCTTCCACACTCCCCAGCATATGTGTGGCATTGACCAAGGCCAAAGACGATGACCTCTCAACCCCTGATTCCATTAGTCAAAGAGCATAAGAGTTGTATTGGGAAACACTAGGATGTCTCAAAAAAAGATAGGAAATGATGCCATATTTGTTTGGTGAAGTCACAGTGGATAAACAAGTGGTCCACATTCTCACTTTGATTTTTGCATAGAATACATCTATTAGGAATGTGTTGTCCTCTCTTAATTAGGTTATCCATAGTCATAATTTGATTTTGGAGCACTATCTAGAAAAAGATGTTGATCTTAGGGATAATACCAAGATACCAGGCCTTGGCCCATATGGGAATAGTATCAATGTGTTGCATGGTTTCATATCCCGAAGCCACCGTGTAGATACTATCAGTCATTTCCCCCCAAACCATAACATCTTCATTGAGAGAGAGGGTTGTGTGACCAATTTTGACCGTAAGAGGTTTAAGGTCCTGGGAAACCTCGGTTAGGTTCACCCATTCATTGTTAATTATGTAGTCACTAACTCTGTTGCCATATCTTTCAATGCAATATTCAGCCCATCTATTATAAGGCTCCAAGTTCCATAAAGGACCCTGTTTGAGCCAATCATCATGCCAAAAGTTGACATCCTTACCATTGCCTAATTTTCATCTTGCTTTTGTGGTCACTATACACTTAGTCCTCAGAATGTCATTCCATATGTAGGATCCCTTCAGGTCCATTTCTCTGCTGACGAACTATTTGAAGGTTATGTTTGCTGCATATTTATCCTTCATAATATCCCTCCATTCCCCTGTTGAGTTGAAAATTCTCCAAATCTATTTAGCTTGCAGAGCTTTGTTGAACTGCTTCAAATTCTTGATGCCCAGCTCTCCATGTTTTTTTGGCTTGCATATAGTATCCCAAGCCACCAGTGGGTACTTCTTGTTTCCTTCTTTGTCGGCCCATAAGAACTTTCTCTGAATTGCTTCCAGAGAGTCTACCACCTTAGTAGGTATAGAGAAGAGGCTTAGAGCATAAGTAGGGAGGTTTTGAAGAGTAGATTGTATCAGTATCACTTTTCATGCCTGACTATGGGTGATACCCTTCCAGCCTGCCAATTTTCTATTGAATCTATCAATAAGGCCTCCCCAAAAGGACTCAAGTGGTTTGGTTCTGAGCGGAAGACCTAAATAGGAAGCGGGAAAGGAACCAAAACCACAACCCAGAATGCCAGCCATTTTCCTCTATCTATCCATGGGTGTATTAATGAAGAACATTGAGCTCTTATTCCAGTTAATAAGCTGATCCGTAGCATTGGAATAAGAATTAAGGATTTTCTTAACATTTCTAGCTTCTTTCACCGATGATTCACCACCCAATATGGTATCATCCATGAATTTCTAGTGGGTAAAAGAGAAAGGGCCTGAAGAAGGTTTTAGCCCAATGATTAGATCCCTTCTCCTATTGTCATGGATAAGCCTTCCTAAGCACTCAGCTAAAATGATGAAGAGAATCGGGGAGAGGGGGTCCCCTTGCCTAAGACCCCTAGAAGATTTGAAGAAGTCTGAAGGAGAGCCATTCACCAAAACCATGAAGGAAGGGGTGGAAATTAGCTATGAGATAATCTTTATTACCTTGTCATTGAAGCCAAAAGCCCCCAAAATGTTACTCAGGAAGATCCAATCAACCCTCTCATATGCCTTGGAGAGGTCTAGTTTAAGCAGGAATCCTTCCTGTTTTCCCTCCTCCAAAGAGTGAATCACCTCATGCACTGCCATGATAGAGTCCAAAATTTGTCTACTAGGGACAAAACCCGTTTGTTGGGGGGCAATTAAAACTGGGAGGATTTTAAGCAGTCTGATAGTTAAGACTTTGGAGATAATCTTATAAAATGAGTTACACAGACTAATGGGTCTAAAGCTATCAAAAGAATCCACACCTGGAATTTTTAGAATGAGGACAAGAAAGGTGGCGTTGATCTCTTTAAGAAGGCTCTTGGCTCCAAAAAATTCTCGGATAGCTTTAACAATGTCATCTTTGATAACATCCCAGGACATCTAGAAAAAGAAAGAAGGGAAACCATCTGGGCCAGGGGCTTTTTCCACAGGTAATGAAAAAATAGCTTTATGGATTTCCTCATGATCCGGGATGGCCATCATATCCTTATTCTGTCTTTTTGTGATCACCTTAGGTATAGATTGAAGAATAACCTCCTGGTCATCCTCTATCAGGTTATGCTCTTTAGTAAGGATTTGTGAGAAGTACCTAATGGCCTCATTTGCAATCTCATTGTCTTCCTCCAAAGATAAATCCCCTTTCTTAATGGCGCTAATTTTATTTGTCGTCCTATGTTTCATAGTGGATAAGTGAAAGAAGCGAGAGTTTTTTTCCCCCTCTTTCAACCACACCGATCTTGACCTTTGCCTCTAGAAAATTTTCTCTTTGCTTACAATGTTGTGAAGATAAGCCATAATGGATTTTTTCAGCACTAATTCTGTCAACATCATATCCGGGGTTTTGGATCTCTTCTTGAATCCCTGCAAGCTCTGACTTAATCTTGTCTTTAGTCTGAAATATATTGCCAAAGTCTCTTTTGTTCCATTTTCTTATCTCCATTTTAATGTTCTTGAGCTTCTTAGCCACCCTATACATCATTGTACCATCCAAATCTATGATCCACCACTCCTTTATCTTATTGAGGAGGGTGGGGTGGGTAGTCCACATCCTCTCAAATCTGAAGGGGAAGGCCTTTTTCTTATTGTGATTGTCCAGGTTGAGAGAGATAGGGGAGTGGTCAGAACTGAATCTCGCCATGGAAGATAGGTGACTATGATACTATTGCATCCAGTCCATAGATATGAGGGCTCTGTCAAGGCATACCTGAATGCACTCCGAGCCATCTCTCCTATTTGACCATGTAAATTTACTAGCACCTAAATCCACATCAATGAGAGCTAAATCATTGATCAAATTAGCTAGCTGCTGCCTACTCTCTAGGTCAGGGGGCAGACCCCCAAATTTCTCAGATTCCTTAAGTGGGGTGTTGAAATCACCCATGATAATGGCTTTTGGATCCGTTATTTTAGAAAATAGAATACGCAGCTGGTCCCAGAAAACTCGCCTGCTATTCTTTGTGTTTGGAGCATAAATGTTCATTATAGCCCAGCTCTCCTAGTCTTTTGGGTTATTGAATTGAATAAGTAAGATGTTTCCTTCATCCCAAATGATATGAGCATTGAGATTATCCTTCCATAACACCAGTAAGTCTCTAGAGGCTCCCTCTGAGTTGGTAGTAGCAATCCTCATCTTTGCCAAAGGAAATGCTTTCCACTTTTTCTTTTTTCATTTTAGTTTCTTGTATCAAAAAAATATCTGGTCTATGGTTCCTTATCATATTCCTAATTATTTCTTGTTTGTGGACTCCATTTAGCCACAAATTTTCCATGATATGACCTTCATGATTTCTTATAAGACTCCTGGATGGTCCTCTGGTAACCATTCACAATATTTCTTTTTGCTTCTTCCTTTCTGATTTGATTCATACTCTTCTGTCTTGGTGTGTTAGACTTGCTCCCTGTGTCTTCTTTGGCTCTGCTTCTTGTTGCTGCAGGAGAGGCTAGAGATGGGTCCCTGCTATTTTTCTTTCTCATTTTTATCCATGGTCCCACATTCTCATCTTTGGAGACATCTTTATAGCTATCAAACAGGGCTTCCATTCTTCAGATTTGACCAGGAGTAGTAGATGATACCATTTCCAGGAATCGGCTAATCTTCCCTGGAGAAATATAATTGTTTCTGGTAAAATTAGTTTCTTGGGAGAGGATTGGGCCATGTCCCCCCTCATGCTTCTTGTCTTCTTGTGAATATGGAACAAAGGAGAGAACAGTGTTGTCATCCCTATGATCTCCCCCTCTTCTGGGTTCTCCAGGCCTCCTTTGTCTCCAATCCCATTTTCCTTAGCTGGACGTGTTGGGCTTGCCAAGTCCCCTTCCCTCTCCCTACCTTTTCCTGGCTGAGCTTTTGTCTATCCCTTACTCTCCCCCTCAATTGGTATGGACCCTTTAGACTCCAGTTGATCTAGCTGAAGTTCCAGACTATCAGTTGTCATCTCCCCTTGTGGATTCTGCTTTTTTGATACAAGATTCATTTCATTTGGGGGTTTCTCTTTCCAAACCTTCTTGGTGTATTTAATATCCTTGATTAGAGGTTGTATCTCCAACCTTTTTCCTTGTTTGATTTGCTCCTTCTGAGCTTTTTCCTTCTCAATGACTATTGGGAACCTTTTGGCCTTATGTCCAGCTTTTTTATAGTGGAAGCAAGCAAAGGGAACACTTTCATACTCTATCTGTTGCACTCATTTTCCCAATCTAGATTGGAAAACAATATCCTCTGGCATGTCTTGGCCTACTTCAACTCCAATGCATATCCTCGCATAAGTGAGTCTTTTCTTCATCGCAGTAACTGGATCAATAGATAGTAGCTCCCTGAAGGATCTAGCGGTTCTCTCAAAAACATCCGCATGACAGTAATCCAAGGGAAAATTGAGAAGCCTCACCCAAACCGATGCTTGGGTTAGGAAATATTTGTTGAGATCCAGGTTAGAGGTCCATTTTTGCAGAATGAGGGTGGATCTACCCACTGACCAGTTCCCCGCACAAAGAATCTTTGACTGATCTTGACAGGAAAACTCAAAAGACATAAAACCTTTTGCCATTGCTGAAACCATGACCTAACCTTTGAGATCCCATTTTTTTTTAACAAAGGTTCTTACTATATCAATATTAGGTCTAGATCCTATCAACTTTCCCACCAGAGTAGCGGCCATACTCAAAATATTATGATCAATAAGCTCATAAGGTAGCTCTAAAGCATAGATCCCCTTCTCTTTATTAGAGACATCCTTAATCGTTGGGAAAGGAGACTTACCAGAGGGTTTGACTCTAAAAAGGTTTGTCCAACGCCCCAGTGGGGCCCTATCAGCACCTGTATCTCTCATTTTTGGAGTAGAGCCCTCTTTTTTCCCTGGATACGGCTGCAATTTCTGTGGGACCCCTTCATCTGTCAAATCCTCAGCTCCCTGGTCCTTGCCCTAATCCTGGCATGTGCTCTGATCATTCTATCCTAACCCAGAAGTTTTCCTTCCTGGATCCAAATTCAAAATTTTGCCTCCAGTCGCTGCTCCTCGTTCGATCATTTTTCTTGGTGGGAAGAAAACTAATAAGTTATTTTGATATTATATTTTATATTAATGAGATATGTAGGCAGCACACACACACACACACAGAGGTCTATGTGTGTTTTGTTAATCCATCAATTTACCACATATACTATACAAATGTATACAATAGAGAAAAAGAAGTGACAAAAAGGGACAAATATAATGAAGTGGATGAGCTCTCATTGAAAATCAAATGGTTTACAGATGCTTAGAATAGTGGACGACCATTGGAACAATTTAGACTGCCCAATTTTTTTCACTTTCTTTGCACCCGCCATAATGGTCACTGTGACGACCTCTTTCAAATGGAACTGTGAAAATGATTTGGCAGCAGCTTGGATGGATGAAGAAGAGTCGGTGAAAAGTTTTGTCTGATTGTATTGAGATCTTCATATTTTGCCATATTCATCATACAAATCATCTTTCAGTTTGAGTTACCCCTACATCAAGACTTAATCTACTGCATCTACAGATTTGAATTTGGCTGAGTGTCCTGATTTGGAGAGTCCAATTGTTCAGGCTTGTGAAAATCTGGTTCCCCCTATCTTGTTGTTGATTTATTTCTAGTAAAAATATGACTTATTGACATCATCATGCTCATATGATATAAATAAAGCACTTTGCCAATCCTTTTGATTAAACTAATTATTATTCTATAAATTATTTTTAAAAAATTGCACCATGCCACCAACTCTCTTCTCATATTTACGTCGAGCAAGAAGATCAACGATGTTTTCACTTTGGCCGACAATATGTAAAAAACTCCGGAGGATAAAATCCTTGCATCACCAAAAAGAGACACTAAAATTTACTTGATCCATCTGCAAGCCTCAGCTACTCAGATGCCTTTGTTTTCTTGTAATTTTTCATTAGTTACATCTGCACATCTTTAGCGACTGGAGCGTGTTCCTGATATTCCATAGTAAATTCACCTTTTCCTTGCATTGCCAATTTAGTTATACTAAACAATATAGTTTCTGTCAAGAAAGCAACAAAATGATGCCCAACAGAGGCAAGCAAGAAAATCTAAAAGCAAAATGAATACAACCAGAAAAATGATATCTATATCAAAGAATAAAGTTCAAGAAAACTTTGAGTCAAGGCATTAAAAACCTTCTCAGAGAGCTGAAAGTGTGAAAAAGATCTTTCAAAACTTGTTAGAGAAACGCATGGCTACATTTGTGCATGGTTAATAATGTCTATTGATATATTTTGGATGAAGAGGATGAGAATTTTTGTTTAGCGATTTAATCCATAGTTTCCAAACTCACCAAGAAAAACCCAGCAGACCTGATTTTGACTCTGACAGGGCAACTTACCAAAATCCAGCGAAACTTGGGGAGTACTCGCCAAAAATAGCCACAAATTCAGCAGAACTTGGCCAAGTGAGCTAATAGGTAGTTTATGCAGCTAACAAAATAGATCACAAGTTAGGTGACTTTTGAAACCATGGTTTAACACTTGAATTTGTGCAAACAAATGGGAGAATCTTGATGTTCAACAAACAAGGAGCTACATGGTTTACAAGCTAGAAAATCAAACATGTGCTACATGAAAAATTTTGACAGTCAATTAAAGGAAAAAATGCTTTCCCACTGGAGCCTTTCTACCATAATTTTGTCATGTTTCAGACAAGACTACTATAAAATTTGGGTGTGAAATCAAACCAAAACATAAAGGCCAAACTAGTATATAGGACCTATCTAAGTGTCTACTACATTGCTTGTAACTATTTTTTCATATTTTGCAGAACTTATTTGTTTGCTACTAGATGAAGCATTGAGTTTGTTCACTATAGAGAAGCATAAATCTTTGAAAACTTGTGGTTTATATATTAAATGTACTCAAAGTAAAAATTGCATTTTCTAATTTCTAAGACTACAATTTTACCAGCCTAAAGTGACAAAACTATTGTACATTGTACAAGTGCATACTATACACGTAAATTAGGAATAAAACTTCCAAACTCAATTGGTTCCCCATCTGAGTGTCTCGACATTATGTTGAATAAGGTGTTCCACATTCTGCTTGCTACTCAGAATCTCCCATAAGACTCCAACACTAATATTTAATTCTTTCAAACCCACATTCTCAAGACCACGCTTTCACCTCACAGATGGTTTATGTTTTCTACACACACAACAATCATTTCCTAGACTCAAAACTTCCATTTTCTCACAGGTGGTTTGCACTTGTATGTGCATGTTTGTAGACGTGTGAAAAGTTGGAATCACAAGGCACATGGACTATCTAACAAAATGACTCAAAGAAATGTGGTCTTAATTTGGCATTAGAAGTGTAATACCAAATTCCAAAAACCTCCGCCACAATGGGACACAGATATCGACATCTGTCAAAGTATAACTAAATTTATAAGGTTTCATTCATTATTTTTCAGTGTTCTTCAATACTTTGAGTGCAAGTATGAGGTTGTTACCCTACAAATATGAATACAATATTTTTTTTTAATAAAAACTTTACAATTATAAAATATATAATTGAAAATGAAATATAATAGCTATTAACTGTAATAAATTTATTATTTGATATTTAAGTGGTGTGGTGTATCACCTGGGCCACTTAGATTATCCTTAAACATTACAATGGAGCTCATTGTTTGATCTAATTCCATAAACTCCTCCACAAAATAAGGAAAACCATCATATTAATCACATCCTTTCATATTATATGTGGTTCTCATTCAACAATTTTTACGCACTTCCGTATCAGCACACAATTATTTTCCTTTTTTAGCGTTCTGGTCAACAAGAAAAAATTCACACATTCCTGTTAGATTTAGGTGGTGGATTAAGAACATTCATGTTTACTAGGAATCGCATCTCCTGCAAAAAATGATGGGAAAAAAACCTCCCCTGTTAAAAATAGCTAGACACGACCACACATCCTTGACAATCAAACAATCTGAGAAATAAATCCCCCGAACTATCCAAATTGCCTTAACCCACCAAGCCACAGGGCCAAAATGTGCATGTAGGGGGCTAGGGGAGGTGATTCATCATCATCTCCCTCCTTTCTATCTGTTGAAACTCTATCTGCTCTCATGCACTTACCACCTCTCTCCTTTCTATCTGTTGAAAGAGATCTAGAGAGATACAGAGTGAGACATAGAGAGGGAGATATAGACAGGAAGAGTTATCAATTTATTATAAGGAGATATAGAGAGGATGAGAAGGAGTTGACAAACAAAGGGAGAAATATACATTCCTAGATAATTTTGATACAATAGAAAATTGTATCTACAATTTACCATACAAATCAGTGGAAAATATTTAAGTTTAAGGGAGTTGAAGAAGGTTTAGGTAAGGCATGTGTTTAGGTTGAAACTAGTTAAGTAATTATTTTGTGTATGTGTATTATGTGTGTGGCTTGTGATGTTATTAAATCGTGAAAATCTACATTTATTGTGTGCTTCTCTCCTCTTCTACCATTATGCCCCCTCTTATATCTCACTTTCTTTAGACATCATCTATTCTACCCATGCTTCTTATTGTACAATTTTACAATTTTAGACATGTAATGATACAATTCTTTATCTAACCCTCTCCTCTTTATATATTTCTTCCAAATTGATCTTCTATGACCTTTCCATAACTCTACGGTGTTCCCATTGCACACTAATCGTGAGTTCCCTAATTGACCTTCCAATTTACACGACATAAATCTTCCGCTCGGTGAAAGCTAAAAATGAAAATGAACGGTCCGCAATGCACTTAGTTACCCATCAGACGACAAGATATTTTCCTCCACAACAACCGATAATGGTTTTCTTGAATGACCTGTATTTTTCATCTAACGATGTGCAATACACAAGAAGGGAATGTCCATGTCATGTTCCAAATTTCCCACATTAGCGCACCCTGCGAGGATGATGCGATTAGGGCAGTCCATGAGACCACATTCTTTGAGCATTTTATAATAGAGTTCACTTACCTTGTTTGCACTTTCACATTTTCATGCATCTTTGTCAAACAACATTCAAACCATTTCTTTCATGGCCCAAACCCTATTCCAAAGCTCTCCATATCGGCCAAGGCAAGGAGAATGCTAGAAAATGTTTTAGAATTTGGTATTGCACCTGTAGATAAAACACAACTTTCCTTGATTCAAAATGTTGAGGGCTTTACACAGTTCACCATGTGTATATTTTCTTCTTTAACATGCCATTGTTGTTTCTATAATGATGTGTGTATGGATGTAGTGTGCGGAGTGTTGAAATTTGTACAAGAATCAATCTCACCCTCTACAAATTAATAGATTTTCATTAAATAGTAAATGCTAAGTATTTTTTATAACATTTTGAATGTGAAATTGAATGTACATATAAATCTATGTTTTTATTGCACTGGTAGTATGCTTCTTAACAATCTCACCCTCTACAAATTAATAGATTCTCATTTAATAGTGTGACATATAAACATAGAAAGAGGGAGGGCTATAGGTATAGATAAAGATTGAGTTATATATATATATATATACCAGAATGTGTGTGTGTGTGTGTGTGTGTGTGTGTGTGTGTGTGTGAGAGAGAGAGAGAGAGAGAGCAGATGGAAGATGTAAATATATAAAAAGGAGAGAATGATAGATATAAAGATAAAGTAGAAAGCGATAGAGAAAGAGGTAGAAAGGGGCATATATATAGGGATAGATAGTGATAGAGAGAGAAACATAGCAAGTGAGAGATAGAGAAGATTAGAGGAAGCAAAAAACAAAGGGAAAAATACTTAAATGACCTTTCCATAACTCTACGACGTTCCCATTGCACACTAAGGTGTGATCTCTAGTTTCCTTTCAAACTAAGTTACCAAATTGGAAAGAGGTACGATACGCTAATACAAAAAAAATGAGAGGGCATTAGATACATTTTGGATGCAAATATATATATATATATGCATTGTTAAATTCAAATCTAAATAAAACTTAAATATTTAAAAATTTGAAAGAGAACAGACTAATTAATTAAAAATTTTAACTTGCATATAAAATTAAAATGTTATAATATATATAATCGTAAATATTTATAATATGTTCATAATCGTATTCCCGCAGCAAAGGCTATTTTTTTTTTTTTTTTGAATTAACTATAAGGATATCAATAGAGCAAAAAGATACAACGAGAGTTTAAGTGGGGGAGGCCCATCCTCACCCACACAAGTTTACGGAGAGTTATACAGATAGTTACAGTGAAGATAAAGTAACAAGTTTAGATAAGAATTTCATTATTGGTATCAATCTAGGAGGTCCAGCCCCCTGGTCCTTCCATCCAGACAGTACTTCTCTTGTCTTGAGTTTGTTGCAGCAACGCAATATGTCTATCAGTGGCATTCTTGCTGCAATTGATCTCTTTGATGAGTTTTTTCAGAGTTTCTTCAAAGTTGCTAAAGTTATCATTGTGATTCCTCCAATCATGTCCATCTTTCAACTCGTACTCAAACATGCTAGCGTGCCCTGTCCGAAGGAACTTCCCAAGTTTCTTCTTCTCCAAGGTCATGTTCATGTTCACCTGTAGGGAAATTTTAATGTATGTGAGTTTTCGAAAAAACTCAGTAAGGGATCTAGGGGAGTCTTGATACCTCTCTTCA